>SJYX01008384.1:45603-94338 GCA_006410675.1 Oreotragus oreotragus
TGATGGCTACTCCATTTCTTCTGAGGGATTCCTGCCCACAGTAGTAGAAATAATGGTCATCTGAGTTAAATTCACCCATTCCAGTCCATTTTAGTTCGCTGATTTCTAGAATGTCAATGTTCACTCTTGCCATCTCTCGTTTGACCACTTCCAATTTGCCTTGATTCATGGACCTGACATTCCAGGTTCCTATGCAATATTGCTCTTTACAGCATCGGACCTTGCTTCTATCACCAGTCACATCCACAGCTGAGTATTGTTTTTGCTTTGGCTCCATCCCTTCATTCTTTCTGGAGTTATTTCTCCACTGATCTCCAGTAACGTATTGGGCACATACTGACCTAGGGAGTTCCTCTTTCAGTATCCTATCATTTTGCCTTTTCATACTGTTCAGTTATTTGTTCAGTATTCAATTACTGTTCAGTATTTCATACTGTTCGTTAATTGTTAGAGCAACACAAATCAAAATCACAATGAGGTATCACCTGAGAATTGTCAGAAAGGCCATCATCAAAAAGTCGTAACAAATACTGGAGAGGATGTGGAGAAAAGGTAAACCTCACACACTGTTGGTAGGAATGTAAATCGATGCAATCACTATGGATAACAGCATAGTGGTTCCTCAGAAAACTAAAAGCAGAATTACTATTTGATCTACTTCTGGGTATATATCTGGAAAAAGCAAAAACAGTAATTTGAAGACACATGCAACCCAATGTTCACAGAAGCACAATTTACAACAGCCAAGAAAAGAATTCAGTCTAGTGCCCATCAATAGATGAATGAATAAAGAAGATGTGGTATATATGCACAAAGGAATACTAAAGTGAAAGTGAAGTCGCTCAGTCATGTCCGACTTTGCGACCCGTGGACTGCAGCCCACCAAGCTCCTCTGTCCATGGGATTCTCCAGGCAAGATTACTGGAGTGGATAGCCATTTCCTTCTCCATTCTCTGAGTAATGGAATGTTACTCAGCCATAAAAAAAAAAAAACTGCATTATTTCCATTTGCAGCAATCTGGATGGACCTAAGTATTATCACACCAAGTAAGCAGAAAGAAAAATGCTATATATCACTCTTTTGTGGAATCTGAAAAATAAAACAAATGAATATATATGCAAACAGAAACAGACTCACAGATACAGAAAACAAACATGTGGTTACTAAAGGAAAGGGACAAATTAGGGATATGGAATTAACAACTTACTATACATAGAATAGATAAGCCACAAGAACTTACAGTATAGCATAGGGAATTATACCCAGTATCTTATAATAAACTATAACGGAATATAATCAACAACAAAAATGAATCACTACGCTCTATACCAAAAACAATTTTATAATTAATTGTATCAATACTTCAATAAAAAATTATCAGTTATTCTTTATTGAGTACATGAGAGATACATAACAAAGAGAACAAAAAGGAAACTGAGGGAATAATGCTATGTGGACAAAAACAAAAAGAAACAAACATAAATCCTCACAGCATAAGTCTTGTTTTGTCTTTAAGTACTGCTGAGCTAAGGTCCGTCTAGTCAAGGCTATGGTTTTTCCTGTGATCATGTATGGATGTGAGAGTTGGACTGTGAAGAAGGCTGAGTGTCGAAGAATTGATGCTTTTGAACTGTGGTGTTGGAGAAGACTCTTGAGAGTTCCTTGGACTGCAAGGAGATCCAACCAGTCCATTCTAAAGGAGATCAGCCCTGGGATTTCTTTGGAAGGAATGATGCTGAAGCTGAAACTCCAGTACTTTGGCCACCTCATGAGAAGAGTTGACTCATTGGAAAAGACTCTGATGCTGGGAGGGATTGGGGGCAGGAGGAGAAGGGGACGACAGAGGATGAGATGGCTGGATGGCATCATGGACTCGATGGACGTGAGTCTGAGTGAACTCCGGGAGATGGTGATGAACAGGGAGGCCTGGTGTGCTGCGATTCATGGGGTCGCAAAGAGTCAGACATGACTGAGCGACTGAACTGAACTGAAGTACTGCTACCTATAAAGTGCCTCAGAACTGTGCATTGAATCATGTGTGCTAAATAAATGATCATACATTTTGAGTATTTTTCAGTTTTTCCAAATAAAACTATACATGTCAATTTTATATCCATTCACATATAAATATATAAAACCCAGAAAAACAATTTAAATGATATAAAAGGTAGACAGTAAAAATTAAATCTCCCTCTTATCTATGACCTCTAATATGTCAGCCATCTTTCAAGTAGCGAGGGAGACAATTGTGGGAGAACATTCTCAAGGACATACGAAGGCAACACAAGTATAGTTGCGTGAAGAGAATGTGTTAGATGGAAGCCTCCCACCAGAGGGACACACTGCCAAGATCACACTTTCCCCAAAGAGTCTACAGCAGTTGTCTGACCCCACGTGATCTTTTAGAACCTTGCTACTTTCCATCAACTGGCAGTCTATTCCCCTTTCCTTGATCCCAAGTGTGACTTTGTGATAGTCTTGACAAATGGAGTATGATGGAGCTGACATTATGTGCCTTTCAAGGCCAGATGAGAAAAGGTGACCACACCCTGGTGCTCTCTCTAAGGATGCTTACTTTTAGAAGGCAGTCACTGTGCTATGAAGAAGCTCAGGACACAGAGAGGTCACATCCAGGTAACCATCTAAGGTCTCAGGTAACTGTCATATGAGTGAGCTAGACTTCAAACAATTTTAGCCTCCAGCCTTGAGTCTTCCAGCTGAGGTCCAACATACGCAGCAGCAGGTATAAATCATCTCTGTTGGACCCCTGACTCACAGAATCCCTGAGGATAATAAACACACCATGAAGTTTTGGGGTAATTTCTTGCACAGCCCTAATAATTGCAACAGGTTGGTTCTATAGAACCCTTCCTTGTCACACAGGCTACTGCTAAACAGCTCTACCAAAGTAAAAATAAAAACAAAAATTAGGGGAAGATCATCATAGACTGAAATGAATCCATGTATAATACGAATTCAGTTCAGTCACTCAGCCATATTCGACTCTGCAACCCCATGGACTGCAGCATGCCAGTCCTGTCCATCACCAACTTCCGAAGCTTGTTCAAACTCATGTCCATCAAGTCAGTGATGCAACTGACTCATCATCTACCATGTCATCCTCTCACCATCATAATCAACCTCTATCATCCTCTATCATCCTCTTCTCCTGCCTTCAATCCTTCCCAGCATCAGGGTCTTTTCTAAGGAGTCAGGGCTTTGAATCAGGTGGCCAAAGTATTGGAGCTTCAGCATCAGTCCTTCCAAAGAGTATTCAGGACTAATTTCCTTTAGGATTGACTGGTTGGATCTCCTTGCAGTCCAAGGGACCCTCAAGAGTCTTCTCCAACACCACAGTTCAAAAGCATCAATTCTAAGGTGCTCAGCTTTCTTTATGGTCCAACTCTCACATCCATACATGACTGCTGGAAAAACCATAGCTTTGACTAGACAGACTTTGGTCGGTAAAGTAACGTCTCTGCTTTTATAGTATAGATACTATACATTTTAAAGTTTCTAACAGAAACATGTTTTTGGTAAACTGATGATAATTTAGGGCATGACGGAGACAGATCTATAGGCCAGCTACAGTAAAATGAACGGCCATGAAAACAGAACTTGAAACTGAAGTAACAGTAATGAGCTTATGTTACTCCTATGTCCACACAGAAAGAGAGAGAACTAATAAAGTTCTATCAACTCCTTTGTTACAACACTTTCTCTCAGAAAAATATAAAGGAAAAACTTCGATGAGATGAGTATCAGATGGAAAAAAAAGCAGGCTTCAGCAACAATGAATATTTTACCTATGATATAAAAATCTTTAGGGAAAGTAATGGCTCCAACAACTAAGATGTTACAAATCACTCACTGGTAATCTCCAAACGAAACGGAGTGGTTCTCCTTCCCAGTGAAGAGATGCTGGAGAATCTAGGAACTGTCCACAATGGGGATTTCTGAGACTTACAGCTACTTAAGAGACATAAAAGAATAGCTAGCAAAGTTTAAGCTCCTCTACTAGTGTGCAGGCTTTCATGAACCACTGCACAGATTGTAAGCTGCAAAACTAGGGAACTGTTCACATAGATTAAAATATGCAGCATCAGTAACAGAACTGCAAAGTAACTCTGACACTCTGAATGATTCCAGACCTGACACCAAGAGGAATAAATATATTACATATCCAACAGTCAATTTTTTATGTTGTTTCCTGTAAGTTTTCTGATATCCTAAAGTAATGATACAGAAAGTTCTTAGTAATATACTCAACTCTATTAGAAATGATATTTAAGTATACAAAACATATGAAAAAGATCTAAACATATATAAAATAAATATACTAAATATATATCTTCCTGAAAGAATAAGTAGATAGCATGCTGATTACTACATTGAAAAATATAAAGCTATTATCAACTAAAGTACACAACAAGAAAATTATGTCAGATAGCAAATATAACATAAGCACAGTATGTGGTGAGAACAATTATGATTCATTCTCTTAGCAACTTTCAAGCATGTAACACAGTACTGTTGCCATTAGACCCCATGCTGTATATTAGCTCCCCCAAACTTACTTATCTGATAACTGAAAGCTTAACCCAATCTCCCCATCTTCCCCATCTCTTGGCCCTGCCAAAACTATTCCACTCTCTGAGTTCAGGTTTTTTTCAGATTCTACATATAAGTGAAATCACACCATATTTGCCTTTCTCTGACTGATTTCACTTAGTGTGAGGTCTATTCATGCTATTACAAAAGGGAGGAATTCTGAAGATTAATATTCTGTATTATATAAAGATTTCAAAGTCTAGAAATACCTGGGTAACACAGCAGGAAGCAGACCAAAGTGTTATGAGAAATTCCAGTTTCAATATGGACTATGTATTAACTACTACTGTTTTCATAATGTTAAATTTGGGGATATGACAATGCCACAGCAGTAATTTATGAGATTCTTAGGCTGCCTTTCTTGGTGGCTCGGACGGTAAAGAATCTGCCTGCCATGTAGGAGACCCGGGTTCCGTCCCTGGGTCAGGAAGATCCCTTGAAGAAGGGAGTGGCAACCCACTCCAGTATTCTGCCTGGAGAATTCCACGGACAGAGGAGCCTGGTGAGCCTGATGGGCTGTATGTAGTCCATGGGGTTACAGAGTAGGACTCAACTGAATGACAAACACAATAGGCTCCTGAAACACAGGTGAAGTCTATCACCTACTTTCAGAAGGCTAGGAAAATAAAGACAGAAAAAGAAAGATAAAAGAAACGCAAAATGTTAACAACAGGTCAATCCAGGAAAAGGGTAGGTGGGTATTCATAATATTATTCTTTCACCTTTCTATAGGTTTGAAATCATTTAAATTAAAAAAAAAAAAAGAGGAATGCCTTTGTTCATACTTTCAAACACATTTACAAAAACCTCAGTGGTAAAGAATCTGCCTCCAATGCAAGAGACACAGAAGACGCAGGTTCAAACCATGGGTCGGGAAAATACAAAAAAAGGAAGAGGAAGAGGAAATAGCAACCCACTCCAGTATTCTTGCTGGAAAAATTTCATGGACAAAGGAGCTTCAAAGGCTACAGTCCGACACAACTGAGCACACACATGCACGCACCCACATACTACTGGTGTGCTCCAAAATAATCCACTGCTGGCTTGTCAACCACTTAATAGACCCAATTCGAATTTAGAATGTGTATTTGATGGTTACAAACCCAAACTATAACAAGACTTTCCCCACTGAAGAAGGCTTTTCAAACTGTACTATAATTAAACAATTTTAGCTTTAAAACTCAGTATAAATTCAGATTTATAACCAAAATATCAAAATTTTAAACAACATAAAATACTTACATTAACTTTGAAAGCTTGTACAGTGTTATCCAGAAGAAGGATGTTGCAAACCACCTCTGTATGCTGTCTATCTCGGGCCAACTCTGATGCGCGTACATTGTAGGTTCTGCCAGCAGGCAATCGGAAACGTGAGGTCATTACTGTCCGTACAAGGTCTAAGTTGAAAAAAAAAAAATTAACTAAATAAAGGGACAGTTGAAGATACAAATTATTTATATAAAAAGATACGAAGTTATTACATACGTTTCAACAACCAGTTAAAAAGCAGTTACAAATTTTGAAACACCTGGATAGGAATTATAGGTATAAAAGAAGACACCATCTTTAGCTCATCATCTAAACTAAAATTACAATTGCCTGGAGGAGGAGGTTTATTTTGAACTGTCCATTAAGAAGACAATAAACAAATTGTTGAGGAAGCTATATTCCAACTCAAAATACATAAATTCAGGGGTAGTCAAAAAGGAGGAAGGAGAATATGCTACCTCAGGCAACTGGCCATTACTCACTGACACAAGCATTAAAAAGACACTGCAGGATGACAACAGGAGGGAAGGTTTCCTTTTATTCAAGCTTAAGATATGGGGGGGGGGCGGGAAATGGGAGTTTATTAGTTGGTATTTTTAAAATATAACTATACCCTTCATCTTACCTATCTTCAAATTCAAACTAATTCTAAAAGAACTATTCTAAAACAAAAGCAAATTAGAAATCTTAAGACTACAGACCTTTGCTTCTCAATTTTTTAACTTAACAGGGAACAAAGACTGCCTACCAAAAAATCCCCCTCAAAACTGGTATTGTATCATTTTTGGCATGTTATGATGTTTGAAGACAATGGAATATAGCTTTGAAGTTCTGAAGGAAAATCGTATGAAACAGAATTCTATTCCCTCAAAATATTCCCTCAAAATTAGCATTCATGTGAAAGAATAAGGCTAAAGCCATTTTCAGACATTCAAGAATTTGCAGTTTAAAATCCATAAAACTTCCCTCTTTCAAAAGACAAATGGATAAAGGAAACAAACTACACTACAAATAAACACAACTCTATAGAATTCTTAAATATGAGTACGCAATAAGTACTAAAAAATTTAATAAGTAAAAATTAATAATAAAAAGATACTGTAATTCAAATCAATGGTATTCAATAACTACGGTTGACATCATACTGCTCATGTCAAAATGATTAAAGCTAGGAGTAAATGTCAATGTTATATATGGATAAAAACTGTATAGAAGAAAACAGCTTTGGCATGTTGACAGAGAGGGACTAGCCAAGAAAAATTCACAGTTAAAAGACAGTGACTGACTGGGACTTCCCTGGTGGTCCAGTGGTTAAGCATCTGCATTCCAGTGCAGAGGAGGTGGGTTTGATATCCAGTCAGGGAGCTAGATCCAATATGCCTCGGGACAACTAAGTCTGCTCACCCCAACTAAGACCCAACACAACCAAAAATAAGTAAGTAAAAAAATATAAAAAATAAAGTGGAAGAATTAAAAAAAACAACAACAACAACAACACAGTGACTGGCAGTGATTTCCAGTTCCACATGTAAAGACCTCAGAAGTTCTCATTCTGTCCTAACAAGTTAAAAAAAAAAAGGCAGAAGAGACTGGAAAATCAGCAACCATTCCTAGATCCATACGAGAGGACACAGAAAACTGCAAAGATTGGAGAGATAGGTAAAAACAAAAAGTCACAGCTTATGGGAGCAGAGATTTGAAGCAGAAAGTGCACAGAAAGCAGCACTCACGTAGGAAAGACTGAATTCAGCTGATAAATTGCTTGAAGTTCAATGTGGATAATTTTAAAAGTTAAAAACTTCAGGGAGTGGGGATGGGGAGCAGTCATACCAGGACTCACAATATTGTGAGATACAGCTCCAGCAGGTGTGAAGGCTAGTGTGCATTGTCAAGGATAGTGCACACTTGGAGGGGACAGAGTTGGCTTGGACAAGACACTGCACTTGAATAGGGAGAGTGCAACCACTGCTGATACTAATGGAGACAACTGATGGGGAGCTGTATTGAGCTCTGGGTGGCATGCAATGACCATCCTTGCAAACAACCTGGCCTATACCAGCTCCTCTTGCTCTAGTGTTGTTCCCTTTTGGGACGGCAGTCCCATTGCTGAGAGGGGAGAGAGAACACACTTAAAGGGAACAGAACTACCTTGGACCCAGACTTCAGGGCTTTTGCTCCAGCATGTTAGGACATGACTCTGTGCCCAAGAGGGCAGTGATAACCACTAAGCATAGCTCTGGCTCAAACCTGAGAATAGCTCCAGCATCTTCATCTCCAGTCTCACCTCCTACCAAGATGATAGCTGTGAGTCCACCCTGAGCGAACATGTGATCCGTGCTCACTTCAGATCCAGCTCTCCTACCAAAGTCACAGGGCATCTTCAAAGTGGAAAGGGACACTGCCATGTAAATATACCTTCAAGACCAGGACAGATAATGTGCTTCACCCAATTTCATAGACACACAGAGTTTACCAAAATAAGAAGAGAGAAATTTGCCTCAAATGAAAGAACATGAGAGAAAACCCTGGAAAAGAAGAAGGGGAAAAAAAACTAATGGAAGAAATAATTTACCAGATAAAGCATTCATAGTAAGAATGCTGCTTGAAATTGGGAAAAGAACAAATGAACAGAGTGAGAAATCTTACAAGGAACCAGAAAATATAAAGAAGAATTAGTCAGAGCTGAAGAATACAATAAGTGAAATGAAAAATACACTAGAAGGAAATTAACAGCAGACCAAGTGACAGAAAAAAAAGCATAAGCACTCTGAAAGATACAATAATGGAAATTAGTCAATCAGAGGAGCAAAAACAAAAACAATTTTTTCAAAAATGAGAAAGGAACCTCTAAGACAATATTAAGCATATGCCATCCACATTATAGAGGTCCAGAAGAAGAGAAAAAAAGGGTTGAAAATATTTGATGAAGTTATGGTTGAAGAATTCTTGAACCTGAAAAAGGAAACAAATATCTAGGTACACGAAGCACAGTTCAGTTCAGTTCAGTCGCTCAGTCGTGTCCGACTCTTTGCGACCCCATGAATCGCAGCACGCCAGGCCTCCCTGTCCATCACCATTTCCCGGAGTTCACTCAGACTCACGTCCATCGAGTCCGTGATGCCATCCAGCCATCTCATCCTCGGTCGTCCCCTTCTCCTCCTGCCCCCAATCCCTCCCAGCATCAGAGTCTTTTCCAATGAGTCAACTCTTCAACCGAGGTGGCCAAAGTACTGGAGTTTCAGCATCAGCATCATTCCTTCCAAAGAAATCCCAGGGCTGATCTCCTTCAGAATGGACTGGCTGGATATCCCTGCAGCCCAAGGGACTCTCAGGAGTCTTCTCCAACACCACAGTTCAAAAGCATCGATTCTTCGGCGCTCAGCTTTCTTCACAGTCCAACTTTCACATCCATACATGACCACAGGAAAAACCATAGCCTTGACTAGGCGTACCTTAGTCGGCAAAGTAATGTCTCTGCTTTTGAATATACTATCCAGGTTGGTCATAACTTTTCTTCCAAGGAGTAAGCGTCTTTTAATTTCATGGCTGCAGTCACCATCTGCAGTGATTTTGGAGCCCAAAAAAATAAAGTCTGACACTGTTTCCACTGTTTCCCCATCTATTTCCCATGAAGTGATGGGACCGGATGCCATGATCTTCGTTTTCTGAATGTTGAGCTTTAAGCCAACTTTTTCGCTCTCCTCCTTCACTTTCATCAAGAGGCTTTTTAGCTCCTCCTCACTTTCTGCCATAAGGGTGGTGTCATCAGCATATCTGAGGTTATTGATATTTCTCCCGGCAATCTTGATTCCAGCTTGTGTTTCTTCCAGTCCAGCGTTTCTCATGATGTACTCTGCATATAAGTTAAATAAGCAGGGAGACAATATACAGCCTTGACGTACTCCTTTTCCTATTTGGAACCAGTCTGTTGTTCCATGTCCAGTTCTAACTGTTGCTTCCTGACCTGCATACAGATTTCTCAAGAGGCAGGTTAGGTGGTCTGGTATTCCCATCTCTTTCAGAATTTTCCACAGTTTATTGTGATCCACACAGTCAAAGGCTTTGGCATAGTCAATAAAGCAGAAATAGATGTTTTTCTGGAACTCTCTTGCTTTTTCCATGATCCAGCGGATGTTGGCAATTTGATCTCTGGTTCCTCTGCCTGTTCTAAAACCAGCTTGAACATCAGGGAGTTCACGGTTCACATATTGCTGAAGCCTGGCTTGGAGAATTTTGAGCATTACTTTACTAGCGTGTGAGATGAGTGCAATTGTGCGGTAGTTTGAGCATTCTTTGGCATTGCCTTTCTTTGGAATTGGAATGAAAACTGACCTTTTCCAGTCCTGTGGCCACTGCTGAGTTTTCCAAATTTGCTGGCATATTGAGTGCAGCACTTTCACAGCATCATCTTCCAGGATTTGAAACAGCTCAACGGGAATTCCATCACCTCCACTAGCTTTGTTCTTAGTGATGCTTTCTAAGGCCCACTTGACTTCACATTCCAAGATGTCTGGCTCTAGATTAGTGATCACATCCTCATGATTATCTGGGTCGTGAAGATCTTTTCTGTACAGTTCTTCTGTGTATTCTTGCCACCTCTTCTTAATATCTTCTGCTTCTGTTAGGTCCATACCATTTCTATCCTTTATCGAGCCCATCTTTGCATGCAGTGTTCCCTTGGTATCTCCAATTCTCTTGAAGAGATCTCTAGTCTTTCCCATTCTGTTGTTTTCCTCTATCTCTTTGCATTGATTGCTGAAGAAGGCTTTCTTATCTCTTCTTGCTATTCTTTGGAACTCTGCATTCAGATGCTTATATCTTTTCTTTTCTCCTTTGCTTTTCGCCTCTCTTCTTTTCAGTGCTATTTGTAAGGCTTCTCCAGACAGCCATTTTGCTTTTTTGCATTTCTTTTCCATAGGGATGGTCTTGATCCCTGTCTCCTGTACAATGTCACGAACCTCATTCCATAGTTCATCAGGAACTCTATCTATCAGATCTAGGCCCTTAAATCTATTTCTCACTTTCACTGTATAAGGGATTTGATTTAGGTCATACCTGAATGGTCTAGCGGTTTTCCCTACTTTCTTCAATTTAAGTCTGAATTTGGAAACAGGAAGCACAGAATCCCAAAAAGAGAAAACCAAAGAGACCGAGACATATTGTAAGTAAAATGGCAAAAGTTAAAGACAAAGAGGATTGTTAAAGACAAAGAGGATTCTATACAGGATGCTTGGGGCTGGTGCACTGGGATGACCCAGAGGGATGGTATGGGGAGGGAGGTGTGGGATTGGGAACATGTGTACACCCATGGCGGATTCATGTTGATGTATGGCAAAACCAATACAATACTGTAAAAAAAATAAAAAATAAAATAAAGGGAATCCTCTAGAGGAAAAGAGTCACATACAAAGGAACCTCCACTAAGGTTTTAAGTTGATTTTTCAGCAGAAATTTTGCATGCCAGGAGGGAGTAGCATGATATATTTAAAGTGCAGAAAGGGGAATAAATACAACCTAGGATATTCTACCCAGCAAGATTATCATTCAGAATTGAAGAAGAGAGAAGCAAAAACTAAAAGAATTCATCAATACTAAATCAATTCTAAAAGAAGTGGTAAACGGCCTTCTCTAAGTGCAAAAGATAAAGCTACAAGAAAAATTTATAAGAGGAAAAACCCCTATAGAAAAGCCAAATATATAGTAAAGGTTGTGGATCAACTATTTAAATAAGCTATTATGAAGATTAAAAGACAAAAATCATAAAATCAATCATAACTGCAAAGAACTGTTCAGGGATAAATATGATGTAAAATATGAATTAAAAAACACAAAATGTAGGGAAAGGGAGTTAAAAATGTGGATCTTCTAAAATGTGTTTGAACTTCTGTTAACTATCAGTTTAAAACAAGTAGATATAGTTATATGTCAACACATATGAATCCCATAGTAACAATAAATAAAAAACCTGCAATAGATACAGGAAATCAGAATGAAAGGAACACAAGCATACCACTAAATAAAATAGTATCAAAATGGAAGAAATGATACTAAGAAGAACAGAGAATAATAATTTGCAGAAAACAACAAAAATGTCAAGAAGTATTTATCTAACAATAATCATTTTAAATGTCAACTGACCAAAACTCCAATCAAAAGACATAAGGTGTTGGATAGACCTAGAGAGTGAAGTAAGGC
The DNA here is from genome assembly GCA_006410675.1 of Oreotragus oreotragus. NCBI lineage: Eukaryota > Metazoa > Chordata > Mammalia > Artiodactyla > Bovidae > Oreotragus > Oreotragus oreotragus. The sequence continues at coordinate 57,680 of SJYX01008384.1, forward strand.
AGAAAGAGTGACCTACAGAGTGAAGGTCACTGATAAGTCAGAAAGAGAAAAACATATATAGTATATTAAGGCATATATGTGGAATCTATAAAAATGGTATAGATGACCTTGGTTGCAAATCAGAAATAAACTCACAGACATAGAGAACGAATGAATAGATGCCAAGGGGGAAAGGGGTGGGATGGAAGGAACTGGGAGATTGGGACTGACACATATGCACTATCAATACTATGGATAAAATAGATGACTGATGGGAGCATACTGCATAGCATAGGAGACTCTACTTAATGCACCATCGTGTCCTAACTGGGAGGGAGATCCAAAAGGGAGTTGATATATGTATACGTATGGCTGATTCATTCTGCTATGTAGTTGATGCTGACATGACACTGCAAAGCAACTATAATGCAATACAAACTACTTTAAATTTAAAAAGGAAAAAAAAGATGAGGTGACTGATTAGATTAAAATGACCCATCTACGTGCTGCTTATAAGAGACTTACTTCAGAGCTAATGAGACACAAAGACTGAAAGTGAGGGAATGGAAAAACGTATCCCAAGCAAACAAAATGAAAAGAAAGCTGGGGGGACTAGACTTTAAAATAATCTATAACAAAAGACAAAGAAGGGTATTATATAATGATAAACAGATCAATACAAGTAGATGGAACATTTGTAAATATATATCCACTGGTATAGGAACACCTAAAAGCAAATATTAACAGATATAAATGGAGAAATTGACAATATAATATAATATAATAGCAGGGAACATTAATACCCAACTTGCATCAATAGACAGATCAACCAGTCAGAACATCAGTAAGTAAACAGTCATTTTAAATGACACATTAGACCAGACTTAGTAGATATCTATAGGATATTTCATCTGAAAATAGTGGAATACATATTATTTTCAAGTACACATGGAACATTCTCCATGACAGATCACATTCTAGGCCACAAAATAAGTCCCAACAAATTTAAGAGGACAGAAATTATAGGAAGCATTTTTTCTAACCAAAACATATTAAACTACAAATCAACTAGAGGGGGAAAAAATGGGAAAACACAAATATGTGGAGACTAAACAACATGCTATTAAAAAAATCTACTGGGTCAATGAAGAAGTCAAAGAGGAAATCAGAAGATACCTGGAGATGAATAAAAATTAAAACACAACTTTCCAAAATCTAAGGCACACAGGAAAAGCAATTCTAAGAAGGAAGTTTAGGGCAAACACCTCAAGAAACAAACAAAAAAGCCCTCAAATAAACAACCTAAGTTACTTATAAAAAGAGCAAAATCCAAAGATAGCAGAAGGAAGGAAATAATAAGGATCACAGGAAATAAATAAATGGAGACCAAAATAAAAATCAATAGAAAACATCAATGAAACCAAGAGCAGCATTTTTTTATTTTTTATTTTTTGAAAAGATAAAATTGATAAGTCTTTAGTCAGGCTCACCAAGAAAAAGGGAGCCTAAATAAATAAGAACTGAAACAGGAAAAAGTACAACTGACCTCAGAGATACCAAAAACCCAAGAAAACACTACAGATACCTCCATGCCAACAAACTAGACAACCTAGAAGAAATGGATAAATTTCTAAATACAATACAATTTCTAAAACATACAATCATCCAAGCCTGAATCAATCCAAACAAACCAGTCACTAATAGTGAAACAATTAGTCTAAAAACTCCCAGCAAACAAAAGCCCAGGACTGAATGGATTCTACCAAACATGTAAGAACAACTAATCCCTAGCCATCTCAAAATATCCCAAAAAACTTAAGAGAAGGGAATACTCCTAAATTTATTCCATGAGGATACCATTACCCTGATACCAAAACCAGACAAAGATATTACAAAAAAAAAAAAAAAAAATTACAGGCCAATATCTCTGGTGAATATAGATATAAGAATCTCCAACAAATATTAGCAAACAGAATTCAATAATACATAAAAAGGATCATATACCATGATCAAGTGGGACTCACTTCCAGGATGCAATGTTGGCACAATTCCCACAAATCAATCAGTGTGATACATTAACAAAAAGAAGGGGGGGGGGAGAATCACATGATCATCTACAGATACAGAAAGAGCATCTGACAAAATTCAATATCCATTTATGATAAAAACTAATCAAAGTTGGTATAGAGGGAACACACTTCAACATAATAAAGGCTATTATGACAAACCCATAGCTAACAAATTCAATGAGGATTCTGGGATTAAGAGATACCAACTACTGTATATAAATAGATAAGCAACAAGGATAGATAATTATACTCTTAACCTTGTAATAACCTATAATGGAGTATACTCTGCAAATATACTGAATCACTCTGCTGTATACTTGAAACACAATATTGTAAATCAATTATACTTCCATTAAATTTTTTTCCAAAAAATTCATTTATATATATTTGCTATCTCTGTCCACTATTAGAACCTAGAAGCAAAAATATTCCAATAACACTGAACATACATACTGCCCTATGTACTACTCCACACTAAAAGAAACCAGGCTTTCCTAGGCGAACAGGAGCAAAGGAAATATAAGGTCAGGCTAAAATATCAATATTTGGTGCCAGTAAGTAAAGAAGTCCTCAAAATCTGATAGGAAAAAAATGAAAAACCATGAGAGGAAATTAAAAGGGGCTACCACCAGTCAAATGAGACAACATAAGTTTCAAAATAAATAATATGAATTGATAATACTCTGAATAACACAAGAACGCACAGGTCTAAACTGATACTAATTTTTTTTAAGTGAGGGAGGAAAAAATTCTTCTTAGCAAAATAATGTCAAATGATAAATGTAGAATAATCCAAAAAGAAAACTGCCATTTACAACTACCATAACTGATTCAGGCAAGAATCATCAATGAATAATAAAATCACTGGGTGTATTGAGGAACAAGATACACATATAATCTCAAAGTATTTTCCCATTGATTACTTATTAATCACAATGGGGAAAAGGTATCTTTACCATGGAGAAATCTGTCAAATCCCACCTTCATCAAATGATCGAATTTATCCTCACCAAAATTACTGTCACAGGCACCATGATGTTATACACTGGGAACACAGCGCCTATGTAATATTCCTGCAAAAAATGTTTAAGCTGAATCTACTTATGAAAAAATTTTAAACAATCAAACAAATTCAAATTGAGGACACTCTACAAAACAACCCGCTAGAGTCTTCAAAACTGTGAAGAGGGTGAGGGAAAAGGGAGAAGAAAGAGGATGTAGAAGAAGGGTGGGGAAGCACTGTAGATTAAGAGATGTAACAACCAAATCCAGTGTGCATCCTTGATCCACATATGAATTAGAAAAAAAAAGTCATATATATGTGTGTATATATATACACACACACACATTACAGATGCACATAATTGAAGAAATCTGAACGTGGAATGTATTTCAGACTATAGTATTGTGTCAGTGCTAAATTCCTTAAGTGTGATCATGTGGTTATATATAATGTGTTGATTTTTAGAAGATTTATGTTTGCATGCTATAGAATTTTTAGAGGTAAAGTGTTATGATCATGATATCTGCAAGCTTCAAATAATTCATAATTTTTTAATATATAAATACAAAAGCAAAGTAGCAAATTGTTAGCAATTGGTGAACCTATATGAATGGTACATGGGTGCTCAAAATACTATTCTTGCTACTTTTCCCTAAGTTTGAAATATTTCAAAATAAAAAGTTGTGAGGAAAAAGCAAAAGGAAATGCCTTCTAAATTCTGTTTCACACTTATAAAAAGAAGCAGATAAACTAACACCTTTGCTATCCAAAATTATGAAGCAATTAACCACGTACAAAAAGTTATCTGGATAGCTGACAATCCCTTACAGTTATCATTTTCTAAAGAATTTTCTCCAATGAACCATATGCTTTATCACAATCTTAATTTCTTATATATGATGCTCTGGATATAACTATAAATTAAAATGTAAAGTACTGGACTGAATAACTTAGCTTACTGTTATAATACTGTATTCAATGAAGGCTCCCTCAGTCCTCTGAACTGAAGCTGGTAATACAAAACTCATTATCTTAGGACAGTGCTATCAAAACTATGAGCTATAATTCTGATATTCTGTAGGAGAAAAATATCAAATTTAACAACAGTTTTGACCTAAAATTTCTCTATATATTTAATATACCAAACATATCTGCACAGTAATTATTATATAGTAACTTACACAGGAAGCTTATTTAAGAAATGGTATATAGTACAGCAAAAAAGTATCCCAGATAAATATGTACAAACCAATGACCCAAGACGTGAGCACTGGACACGCACACTGATTCACTGATGTACAGGCAGCATTTTCCAAATGTCCTTTGTGTATCCAGGCTTTCCAGGTGGCACTAGCAGTAAAGAGCCTGCCTGCCAATGCAAGAGACGCAAGAGACACGTGTTCAATCCCTGGGTCAGGAAGATCCCCTGGAGGAGAGCATGGCAACTCACTCCAGCATTCTTGCCTAGAGAATCCCATGGACTGAGGAGCCTGGCAGGCTTCAGTCCATAGGGTTGCAAGGAGTCGGACATGACTAAAGCGACTTAGCATGCACACATGCTTTGTATATCCTTTATTCAACTGCTACTGACCTACTACAAAGACTGAATTACAATATGATATTTATTGTGAACTACGAACACAGGAATTGAATTGGAACCATTCTGTGTATCAAATTTACTTCTCTGAGGCTTTTCATTTTCTGTTACTTAATATTTTACATCTCATTATCCTATTTATACCTTGCAGCATTTAAAGTACTATGTGCCTGTGTGTCTGTGAGATACAGACACATAAGGGACTAAAAGGCCCTTAAAGAGTTCCTTAATCCTGTGCCTTCAATACACCTACTTACTCATGTAAACATGTCAGCAGCCCCAGTTACTAGACAGCATTAGATGCTAGATACACACTCACGCACACACACACACATATATAAAAGAAAATGTCTCTAGACAATGTTCAGTCGCTAAGTTGCCTCTGACTCTTTGCAACCCCAGTAAATTATTATCATGAACAGGAATAAGTACGTGTGGTTCTTCTCTATACTGGTATCTGTATGTAAGTAACTCCAACCTCTCAGTAGTACAGCTTCTTGCTGACTTTTCTACTTGACAGCAAAGGGAAGAACTAAACTCCTTGCTGAGTGCCCTTCTGCTACCTTGGCCCTTTGCTTCTGTGCCCCAATCTCTATTAGTAGACACAGCTTCCTCAATTATAAGATGCACATTTTCCCACACTTTTAACATTGTGGAAATCTACATACCGTGTCACAATCAAGGTCAGAAAAAACCCACATAACTCCAGTCTCTAGAAAGAAAGGTAAGACATGACAGAGCTGTTACAACCTGCTGCTGCTAAGTCGCTTCAGTCGTGTCCAACTGTGCGACCCCATAGACGGCAGCCCACCAGGGTCCCCCATCCCTGGGATTCTCCAAGCAATAACACTGGGGTTGGTTGCCATTCCCTTCTCCAATGCATGAAAATGAAAAGTGAAAGTGAAGTCCTATGCCTGTGCAAACTTGGCTAGGCATGGAAGTATTGCTCAATTAATCATCACTTTAACTATCTGCACTGGTAGCTCTCCTGCAACTAAAATTTAACTTAAGCTTGATCCCTATTAAGATGTCTTCACAGAGATTTCTCTGTGATTCAGCACTGCAATGAAGTTACTGTGTTCACAGAAAACTGTCAGCCCCGTGCCAGGAATACAATTACTAGTAGTAGAATTTTTCAAATATTGCAGAATAAATCATACAATTATCGAGTCTGAAGATGTTGGTGAGATGTGAAAGACTGTTAGAAACCAAACATCTAGCTCTCAAGGGAAGCAGCAAGAGTAAAAAGAGCAGAACACACAGGGTCATCATTCTGATTACATTCCAGTATCAGATAAACTCCAAGGTGAGATTCTGGTTCTTGGTTCCTTCTGTAAAGGAAATTTCCATGACTGCTTCATTTCATTGTATCCAGAGGTCACACATCAAGACACTTACTTCTGCCTGATTCCAGGGCTATCAACGGCTGATTCATAAGCCCTTATATCTGGCAATGAAGAGACTATGAATAGCATAGGAAACAGGGCCTACTGATGAGTTAAAATTAAAATTCCTTTGAGCCCTACTACGGGCTTCCCGGTGGCGCTTATGGTAAAGAACCCTGCACAGCAGTGCAGAAGGCAAGAGAGATGCAGATTCGATCCCTGGGGCGGGAAGACCTGGAGGAGGGTATGGCGACCCATTCCATTATTCTTGCCCGGAGAATCCCATGGACAGAGGGGCCTGGAGGGCTACAGTCCACAGGGTCACAAAGAGTTGGATATGACTGAAGCAACTTAGCTCATATGCACTACTGATGAAATAAAAATTAGTACCAGGAACTTTGTCTTCCCAGCCCTTACACTTCTTTTTAGGCATATCCTTCAATACTCTGTCCCTTAACCTCACACCAGTCAGATTAGCCATCCTCAAAAAAATCTACAAACAATAAATGCTGGAGAGGATGTGGAGAAAATAGAACTCTCCTGTACAGTTGGTGGGAATGGAATGTAAATTGATACAGCCTCTATGGAGAACAGTATGGAGATTCCTTAAAAAACTAGGAATAAAACTACCATGTGTGAAAGTGTTAGTCGCTCAGTCATGTCTGACTCTTTGCATCCCCATAAACTGTAGCCTACCAGGCTCCTCTGTCCACAGAATTCTCCAGGCAAGAATACTGGAGTGAGTAGCCATTCCCTTCCTCAGGGGATCTTCCTGACCCAGGGATTAAACTAACCAAACAATCCCACTATAGGCATACCCCCTGAGAAAACCATAATTGAAAAGACACACATGTACCCAAATGTTTACAGCAGCACTACTGACACGAAAGCAACCTAGATGTCCATCAACAGATGAATGGATAAAGATGTGGTATATATACAATGGAATATGGCTCAGCCATAAGAAAGAACAAATTTGAGTCAGTTCTAATAAGATGGATGAACCTAGAGCCTGTTATACAGAGTGAAGTCAGAAAGAGAAAAATAAATATCATATATTAAACGCATATATATGGAATCTAGAAAAATGGTACTGATGAACCTATTTGCAGGCAAGGAATGGAGATGCAGGAAGAGAATGGACTTGTGGACACAGCAGGGGAAGGAGAGAGTGGGACGAATGGAGAAAGTAGCACCAACATAGATACACTATCATGCATAAACCAGACAGCTAGTGAGAAGCTGCTATGTAACTCAGGGAGCCCAGTCTGGTGCTCTGTGATGACCTAGAGGGGTGCGATAGAGGCTCAAGAGGGATATATATATAATTATGGCTGATTTGTGTTTTGTTGTATGGCAGAAACCAACACAACCTTATAAAGCAATTTTCCTCCAGCTAAAAAATAAAACATAAGAAAAAAATACTCTCTTTGTTTTCAATAATTGTTACCCTTTCATCTCCCATCCTTGCCCATCAAGAGCTAGGCTGAAACATCTTGCTGAAATTCACTAGTGAGGCCCCTTTGTTGAATCTGTTCTTCTCTAATTATTTTAGGACAGGAGACACACTGACAACCCTGCCTGCCTTAGTCACGTGACACTGCACACTCAGTCCTTTGCTGTAGCCCACGTCTGTCTCCACACTCCTCTCCTTGCACCTGTGCTCTAGACTCCAGACTGCCTGCCAGGGCATATTCTGCTTGGCTTAGCTGTTAGTGCAAAGCCAACACATTCAAAACCAAACACAGCATTATTACTCCAAGAACAGTATCTGTGATAAAAAGGCACCTGGGAGGATTCAGAGGTTTCTTCCTTGCTAAGACAGAAGACAGATCAGCCACTAAAATGGAAAAAGGGGATGAAGACTTCTGACCAGACCCTGGATTCCAATCTTTTCACCACTCTGGTTTTTCTAGTAATGACCATTCTTTCCATTACCCCATTACATCACGATTACTTTTTACAGCACAGACTATCTCCAAACGTAACAAATACTCACCGACAGGGAGGTAAAGGAACAAACACACAATGCCCTTTATTCAGTCTGCTCAGCTAGACCAAAAGCAGAAGACCACACCATTGCTGGCAAAGGTGCAGGCAAAAGTCCAGTTAGATCCTTCCCAGTGCTGACGTCAAGCCCTGTCACCATCTAGTCTACTGGTCCACTTGAGCTCCCCAGAGTAACCCACTTTCCTCTCTCTCCAGGCCTGTCTTCTCCTTTCCTCCCTCTTTCAAGTCTAGGGAACCACACAGGTTCTCTTCCTTTTAAAATATGCGGCATATCTCTATGAAACAAGGCTAAAATCCTGTCTGCAACTCCCTCCAGCCTACTGCTAAGACTCAAAAGACTACTCCTACTCCTCAAAAGACTCAGTAGTTCTTAACTCCATGCCTTTTGGTTGCCCTACAGCTGTAAGGTCAACATGAGTGCAGCCATGAAATTAAAAGACGTTTACTCCTTGAAGAAAAGTTATGACCAACCTAGACAGTATATTCAAAAGCAGAGACATTACTTTGCCGACTAAGGTCCATCTAGTCAAGGCTATGGTTCTTCCTGTGGTCATGTATGGATGTGAGAGTTGGACTGTGAAGAAGGCTGAGCGCCGAAGAATTGATGCTTTTGAACTGTGGTGTTGGAGAAGACTCCTGAGAGTCCCTTGGACTGCAAGGAGATCCAACCAGTTCATTCTAAAGGAGATCAACCCTGGGATTTCTTTGGAGGGAATGATGCTAAAGCTGAAACTCTAATACTTTGGCCACCTCATGTGAAGAGTTGACTCACTGGAAAAGACTCTGTTGCTGGGAGGGATTGGGGGCAGGAGGAGAAGGGGACGACCGAGGATGAGATGGCTAGATGGCATCACAGACTCGATGGACATGAGTCTGAGTGATCTCCGGGAGGCCTGGCGTGCTGCGATTCATGGGGTCGCAAGTCGGACACGACTGAGCGACTGAACTGACGTCAACATGAGTGTTAAAAATAACAGCACCATTCGTTGTGAGAGTAAGTTCTCCTTCAGTATGGATAACATTTCACTCCCAAATGTTGGGCTTCAAAACAAAAATCTGATTTATCCAAACACTTTTTCAGATAAATACCATTTACTTCTGCCACCTTTAAAGCACTTAAGAAGCATCATTTATATAATTCAACACATGAATGCAGGCACTTTGAAATTCTCAATCACTTAGTTTTCCACAATACTTCCGTTTTCTAGTCTCCAAAGCTCCAGAGAATTAGCTGATATAACAATAACTAGTATCAGAGGAAAAGCATGCCAAGAAAACGCTGCCTGAATGGCAAGATGAGATTTAATAGGAGCAATTACTACAAAGGCCTTCATTTAGGTTCAAAATAAACCACACAAGTACAGGATAATTGCCTAGCAGATTTGGGGAATCTGTTTAAGAACAGATTTAAAGAGAGTCAACAGCACTTACTGTTAACTGTAGCCATGGTGATGGGGGAGACAGAGGGAGATTTGGGCACAAAATCCCACAAATGTCCAATATAACAAGTAATCATAAGCGTTACTTGACTATCAATCTGCCATGTAAATGAGTCAGAAAATCAAAGAATTAATTCAACAAAGTTTGATCTGAAAGATACCACAGATGTGAAGACAACCTCATTTTATAGATGTAGCAACTGAGTCAATTTCTCTTACTCCAATACTAAATCAAATCATGAGATCACGATGTTGTAAATTTTGTTTCATAAAGAATCACTTTATAACTGCAGCTCCTCCCTACAATGGACTTGGCTGCTCAAAAGGTTATGACTTCCCTGTCATTAGAGATATTTAAGCAGAGGCTTAATGACCAAGTCAAATTTTTTGAAGTAGGGATCCTCTGTACTAAATGAAAAGTTAAGTCTAAAACTCTACCATCCTTAAATAGTAAGATTCTATTACCTTACAAGTTATATCAAACATTAAATATCCATGTTTTCATTTCTTGACNGATGGATATTTAGGGAGCTACCGTGTTTTGGCTATTGTAGAGTGCTGCAATCAACACCAGAGTGCATGCATCTTTTCAAAGTATGGTTTTCTCCGGATATATGCCCAGGACTGGGATTGCTGGATCTCATGGCAGTTCTATTTTCAGTTTTTAAGGAATCTTCATACTCTTCTCCATAGTGGTTGTACCAGTTTATATTCCCATCAACAGTGAAGGAGGACTCTCTTTTCTCCACACTTTCTCCAGCATTTGCCATTTGTAGATTTATGATGATGGCCATTCTGATAGTTGTGAGGTGATACCTCATTGTAGTTTTGATTTGCATTTCTCTAATAATTAATGATGTTGAGCATCTTTTCCTCGTGGTTTTTGGCCATCTGTATGTCTTCTTGGAGAAACAGAACTTCTGTCTCTTTTTATAAAATATATTGGGCATATATTGATGAGCTTCATGAAATGCTTGTATATTGGAAAGTAATCCCTTTCCAATTTCCAATCCCTTTCCAAACGAAGTCTGTCACGTTGTTTTCAAACATATTCTCCCATTCTGAGAGTTGCCTTTTCATCTTGTTTATAGTCCCTACCCACCCCCCACCACCTTTGCTGTACAAAAGCTTTTAAGTTTAAGTAGGTCCCACTTGTTTGTTTTTATTTTCATTACTCTAGGAGGTGGATGCAAAATCATATTGCTGTGATTTATGTCAAAGAGTGTTCTGCATGTGTTTTCCTGTAAGAGTTTCATAGTGTCTTGTGTTATAGATTATAGGTTTTAATCCACTTTGAATTTATTTTTGTGTATAATGTTAGAGAATGTTCTAATTTCATTCTTTTCTGTGCAGCTGTTTTCCCAGCACCACTTATTGCAGAGACTCTTTTCTCATTTGCATATTCTTGCCTCCTTTGTCAGAGATGAATTGACCATAGGCGCATGTGTTTATTTCTGGGCTTTCTATCTTGTTCCTTTGATCAATATTTCTGTTTTTGTGCCAGAACCACACTGTTTTGATGACTGTACCTTTGTAGTATAGCCTGAAGTCCTGCTCTGGCTATTCACGGTTTTTGTGTCTCCATACAATCTTTGGGAATTTTTGTTCTAGTTCTGTGAAAAATACCATTGGTAATTTGATAGGGATTCAATTGCATCAGTAGGTTGCATTGGGTTGTATAGTCATTCTGCCAATATTGATTCTTCCAATCCAAGTGATCTCAGAGAGGCAGCCAGTGAGCTGTGGCTTTAAGTTTGCCCCTTTGAAAAACGCGTTTCTCAAGGGGGCAAAATCTGTAAAAAAAAAAAAAAAAGAGAGGTACAGAGTTTATTGTTAGAGACACAGCACAACAAGTAGGAGAACACACAGAGAAACAGTTTGTTTTGTTAAGAGAAGGCAATGATACACACTTGGAGAGAAAAGGTGTGGGCATCTGTCCTAATGAGGAGGAGTGCAGCAGATAGAAGCAGTTAAGTCATTTATATACGACAGTCCTTTTGGATCTTTGTTTATGTTTGGCCAGTTNCACACAGAGAAACAGTTTGTTTTGTTAAGAGAAGGCAATGATACACACTTGGAGAGAAAAGGTGTGGGCATCTGTCCTAATGAGGAGGAGTGCAGCAGATAGAAGCAGTTAAGTCATTTATATACGACAGTCCTTTTGGATCTTTGTTTATGTTTGGCCAGTTATCCTGTTACTTTTCTCACACCTGACCTGCACTGGGACCCTCCCCAACATGCATGAGCAACTCTATTCCAAGATGCATGCCAGCCCAGAGACCTATGGGGGAGACGTTGCATCACATATTATGGGGTGGGGCCCCTTTGTTTTTGACCCCCAAGGAGCCTTTCTGCCCATGTGCAGTGTCTCTCCTGCCCTGAGAATGGGCCATATGTGACCTCTTGATCTTTTACTCAAACAGAGAGTAGCTCCTCTGTTGCTGCCAGAACTATTAAAGTGTCCTCAGGAGGCAAAAGCTGACTATTTACCCTGTTACTCTTACTCTTTCTATTTCAAAGTGCAAGCCAGAGGCTGATTGTAAACACCTGGACTCAAGCCCACTTGCCTCCTTCCTTAGGAAATGTAAAGGAGAGGCTAGTTGTAAATGCTTGGCCTCACAAGAATACGATATTTCTTTCCATCTGTTTATGTCACCTTCATCATCTCTCATTAGGATGTTATAGATTAGGATCTTTATCCCTTCCCTACTTCTGCCTTTCCCTTTTGGTAATCATAAGTTTTCAAAGTCTGTTTCCATTTTGTTAATAAGTTCATTTGTACAATTTTTTTGGTTCCACATGTAAGGGACATTTGTCTTTCTCTTTCTGACTTTCTTTACTCAGTATGGCAATCACTATGTCCATCCATGTTGCTGCAAGTGGCATTATTTCATTCTTTTTATGGTTAAGTAATATTCCACTGTATATATGTACCACATATTCTTTATCCATTCCTCTGTTGATGGATATTTAGGTAGCTGCCATGTCTTGGCAGTTGTAAATAGTGCTGCAATCAACACTGGGGTGCATGCATCTTATAGATTTGTGAGTACAGCTCTTTTGTCTCCTTAGGTTTATTCCTTGGCATTTTTTTTTCTTTTTGATGTGATGGTAAATGGGATTTTTTATTTAATTTCTCTTTCTGAAATTTCATTGTTAGCATGTAAAAATGCAAGAAATTTCTGTGCATTCATTTTGTATCCTGCAGTTTTACTGAATTCATTGATGAGCTCTAATAGTTTTCTGGCAGCATCTTTAGGATTTTCTATGCATAGTATCACGCAAACTGCAAGCAGTGACAGCTTTATCTCTTTTCCAACTTGGATTCTTTTATTTCTTTTTCTTCTCTGATTGCTGTGGTTAGAACTTCCATAACTATATTGAATAAAAGTGGTGAGAGTGGCCATCTTTCTCTTCTTCCTGATCTTAGAAGAAATGCTTTCTTCTTTTTACCACTGAGTATGATGTTATTGGTAGGTTTGTCAAATGTGGCCTTTTTTATGTTCAGATATGGTCCCTAAAGCCTCTTGATGAAAGTAAAAGAGGAAAGTGAAAAAGTTGGCTTAAGGCTCAACATTCAGAAAATGCATATCATGGCATCTGGTCCCATTATTCCATGGGAAATAGATGGAGAAACAGTGGAAACAGTGTCAGACTTTATTTTGGGGGGCTCCAAAATCACTGCAGATGGTGACTGCAGCCATGAAATTAAAAGACGCTTACACCTTGGAAGAAAAGTTATGACCAACCTAGATAGCATATTCAAGAGCAGAGACATTACTTTGCCGACTAAGGTCCCGTCTAGTCAAGGCTATGGTTTTTCCTGTGGTCATGTATGGATGTGAGAGTTGGACTGTGAAGAAGGCTGAGCGCCGAAGAATTGATGCTTTTGAACTGTGGTGTTGGAGAAGACTCCTGAGAGTCCCTTGGACTGCAAGGAGATCCAACCAGTCCATTCTGAAGGAGATCAACCCTGGGATTTCTTTGGAAGGAATGAAGCTAAAGCTGAAACTCCAGTACTTTGGCTACCTCATGAGAAGAGTTGACTCACTGGAGAAGACTCTGATGCTGGGAGGGATTGGGGGTAGGAGGAGAAGGGGACGACAGAGGATGAGATGGCTGGATGGCATCACGGACTCGATGGACGTGAGTCTGAGTGAACTCCGAGAGATGGTGATGGACAGGGAGGCCTGGCGTGCTGCGATTTATGGGGTCGCAAAGAGTTCGACACGACTGAGCGACTGAACTGAACAAACAACTTCAGCAGCCACTAGTTCTTTCCCTCTCTTCCCCTCTTCATTTTGTAAATTTCCAAAAATAAATTCAATCCTTCATAAGTACCAACAGTCAATGAAAAAAAATATTCTTGTCTAAAAAGGGCCAGTCATGTAGTCTATGTGGTATCATTTTGGGGGCTCTGGTGTTCCCCTCTTATTCATTCAGCAAAATGAATGAATATTAACTAGGGGTTTGATGTAGAGCATTTTTAGATGGAAAAAAGAGAGAATGCTGGGCTCTAGAGTTTTGATCCTTCTTTTAGAAAGCAACTACTTCAGGAAAGTAGTTTTCTTTGTAACTGACCACAAACAATAGAGTTGATAGCATATAAATGTTTAATGAAATGTTTCAAACTATAATTTGAAACTCACTGGCTATGAAATCAAATTAGTGGACCAAACACCAATGTTTTTAACAAAACAGAATAGCATAAAAGAGAAGCTATCAAGAGCATGATATAAAAGGTACCTCTTAATTAAGTGAAGTGAAGTCGCTCAGTCGTGTCCGACTCTTTGCGACCCCATGGACTGTAGCCTGCCAGGCCCCTCTGTCCATGGGATTCTCCAGGCAAGAATATTAGAGTGGGTTACCATTTCCTTCTCCAGGGGATCTTCCCGACCCAGGGATTGAACCCAGGTTTCCCACACTGGAGGCAGACGCTTTAACCTCTGAAGTGCAAATAGTTAGAAAACTATTGACTTTACATCTCCTAATATCACCATCCAATCCTATTTATTCTCTCATGTTTTCATGGATCCTTTCTGTTTGTTGTAAAAAACTGATTATTAGTCTTTCACAAATAAAGTTAGATTAAAAGAGAAGGTCACCTGCAAAGGGGTCAAGACTAAAAAATACCAACTATGGGAAGAAACACTGATTAATAGGTAAGACTGTGGGCTCAGAAATCAGAATGTTTCAAGGCTCAAATCCCTATTACTTTTATGACCTTGATAGCTGCCAAACTGCTGTGCCTCAGTTTCCTCATTTATAAAATGAGCTGCTATGAGGATTAAATGAGATAACAAGAAGCCTTTAGCACAGTACCTGACATTCGGAAGTATCTAATAAGTGTTAGCCATATTATCATCATCATTATTAGGTAATACCTCTCTAAATACTAAAAACTGACTTTTAAGAAGAAATTTGGAAATGCACGCTTTTATTAAAATATTCTAGTTACACCAGAATCAAAACAGTATTATTAAAAGCCTCAGAAACCAATATCCAAGAAACAACAGTAATCCAGCTGGATGGAACACAATTCATCAGAGGAACAGCAACCATTGTAGGTGGAAGGATACTGAAGACTACTGTGGAGGAATTTGCATTAATTTGGGCAAAGGTCACATAGTCCAGAGGTCAGCAAACTATGGCCCACAGACCAAACCTATTCACTGTTTTGGGGTCACGAGGTAAGAATGATTTTTACAGATGAACATTCTCAATTGATCCAATGATAGGGGACACTAACTTTGAAGCCTACTGAAGGTAAATATTATCCTATAAAAAAGAATTATATTCTTCTCATTATTAGACCAAATACAACAAAATATTATATTCAATTACTGTATTTTGATTTTACCAATAAAACTCTGTAAAATTTATAAAAAATAAAACTCTCAAATTAAATGTTTATATGTTAGATATACAGGGAAGCAACCTGACTATATCAAGGAATAAAAGAACGTAAAAGCTCCTGCCCTTATGAAGCTTCTTTCTAATGAGGGAAGAAAAAAGTTACATGGTAGAAAGCAGAGAAGTTTGAGCAAGCAGAGAGCAATTTTAGATGCAGTACTCAGGGGAGGCCTGAATGAGAAGGTCATTTTGGGCAGACTTGAAAGGGAGGGCAAGAGTGAGTCATATGGATACTCTGCCTGGAGCACGTGCCCTGAAATGTGTTCCAGGCAGAAGGAAGAACAGCACGAAGATCTGATGCAGAAGCACACACGTAGAAGCCTGTCCCCGGAAGAGCCAAGAGGCCAGCGCACGCGGCAAAAAGTAGACAAGGAGAGTAGCAGAGAGAGCAGGAGCTACAGGCAATGTAGGGTTTTGGTGGCCGTGGTAAAAAGCCTCAGCTTTTTTACTTCTAAGTAAGACAGGACATTGGGCAAAAGAACACAGTCACCCTCTTACACAAGTTCATGAATTTTCACCTTGCTCCTTTTCCTACTGATGCGTTGGATACAAAAAGCTTAGACTATGTCATAAGCATGCTACTGAACTAACAGAAAAACCAGTTAATGTCTGTAATATTACAAATTGGCAAGAAAAAAATAGTACGACCCTATCAGAAAAACGAACAAAAAACTTAATGTTTTCAATAGGAAATGAAATCAGTAATTTTTTTAAAAGCCTAGCTACACTATCACTAAAAGATATTCTAATTAAAGATATCTTAATTAGGTAAAGTGTAAACAGTTAGAAAATTATTTTAAATACTTAAATTAGTTAAATATTGTTTAACTATTAAAACAAAATAAAACAAACTGTCATTTATCACTGTCCGCGAGGGAAACTGGTAGTAACAAAAATTGCTTCAGGTCTACAATCCTGTATCCGAAACCTCTGGTTTCAAAACACTTTCAGAAGTGTTTTGAATTTCAGAATAGTTAAATTATAAAGAGGTGATATTGCACAGCTACCTTCGATTAAGTAACATTCTTGGTTGGGTCTGTCTGTATTAGCCACACTGCTATTAAAATTTCTTTGGAAAACCTTAAGAATGTTCACTCTAAGGACTTCCTTGGTGTCCAGTGATTAGGAACTCGCCTTCCAATGCAGGTTCAATCCCTGGTCAAAGAACTAATATCCCACATGCCACAGGGTGGGCATCTGGGCCCATGCACCACAACTAGAGAGAAGCCTGCATGCTGCAACTAAAGAGGCTGACACACCACAATGAAGAGCTCAGGAGCCACAACTAAGACCCGTCACAGCGAAATAAATATTTTTTTAAAAGAATGTTCACTCTATGGGGAATAATGTATAAGCAGCCTAACATCAGTACAGGTCAAGTATGACTGCCAAATTAATTACAAAAACTTTTGTAGTTCAAAAACCATAAAAATAACCAGATGCAAGGTGGGTCACAATATCAGATCACTTGGGGGAACTTTTCCAAATCACAAAACCCTTTCCACTGAAAATTCCCCATTTCCCTATTAGATTGTGTAGTAAGTCACTGGGACTGACACAGGTATGGATTGGGCATACTATACAATTTGGAAATTCTTGAAGTTTGTGAAATATTTTATAGTACTTCCATTCAATAAGAAGTATCTTAAAAAGAAAACAGAAAAAAAAAAAAAGAATACCAACTTATTTTAACGACTGTAATTTCCCAAATATTAATCTCCTTGGAAAATTCTATTCACTTGAAGAGTGAAAACTGAAAGCGAAAATGTTAGCCGCTCAGTTGTGTCTGACTCTTTGCAACCCCATGGACTATGTAGCCCACCAGGACTATGTAGCTCCTCTGTCCATGGAATTCTCCAGGCAAGAATACTAGAGAGGATGGACACTCCCTTCTCCAGGGGATCTTCCCGACCCAGGGATCGAACTTCAGTCTCCATACTGCAGGCAGATTCTTTACTGTCTGAGCCACTAGTAGTCTATATTAATGAGCACATATCACATTCAAGGCATTATAAGTACCAGGTAATACCAGTAGAGAGGCTTAAATAAGTGGACAAGGGGCTGACTATTGGTTTAGATTTTACTTTACAAGCAGATGGAAAGGGAATAACAAAATTCTGAGCAGAGGTATCAAGTGGTCAGATGTGCATGTCAGATCACTTTGATAGTAATAAAGAGGATGGATTAAAAGGGCAACACCAATGGCAGAATGCACCTTAAGCAGACTATTATAAAAGTCCAGATAAGATACAATGACCTTTTCAAAAAATTCACCCATAAGTTGTGCCCAAGCATCATCCTGCCAAGTGGTGATAGGGCTACAAGATAGCACCATGAGGGCAGAAAGGGAAACTGAACAGTGATGATGAGAGGCAATTCAGACAGGCGATAGAAAATGATATCCATTTTAGAGTGCCAGGCAATAGGCAGTGACCCAGGGAAGCGGAGCCCGAGCTGTAGAGAGCAGATAAGCAGGTGGTACCCCAGCCGTCAGAAACACACATTAGGGAAACATGTTTTATTTCACGGTTCTTAAGAAAAGGCTTACAGCACAGTACAGAGCTCCAGTTATAATACTGGAGTTCACAAATTCAAAAACAGGAGACAGAAAATAGGACAGCAGCAGAAAAGACACAGGTTCAGTACTCAAATTAACCTACTTTCAAAACCTAAATCCGTTATTTTCTAGCTCTGAAGGTCTAGACAACTCAGCTTTTTGAGCCTCAACTTCTCTATCTGTAAAAAGCAGATAACACTACCTATTGCACAGGGTTGGTAGGAGAACGAAATGTGACCTCATACATTAAAACATCCGGTAGAGTTCAAGGAATATTAGTTTTATCCTTTTCTTCTTATAAAAAGATAAGTTACTGAGTGTTTTCATCTAAGCTACAGAAATAAGGAAGTCTTTTGCTTGGCCACAAGGTCTGAAAGCTTACCCAAAGGAGCACTGTGCTGTGCTTAGGCGTTCAGTCGTGTCCAACTCTTTGCAATCCCACGGATTGGAGCCCTCCAGGCTCCTCTGTCCCTGGGGATTCTCCAGGCAAGAACACTGGAATGGGTTGCCATGTCCTCCTCCAGGGGATCTTCCCAACTCAGTGCCTGAACTCAGGTCTCCCAAAATGCAGATGGATTCTTTACCATCTGAGCCACTTCGGAAGCCCAAGAATACTGGATTGGGTAGTCGATCCCTTCTCCCGGGGATCTTCCAAAGCCAGGAATCGAGCTGTGGTCTCCTGTACTGAAGGCTGATTCATTACCAGCTGAGCTATCAAGGAAGCCCAAGGAGGCATTAGAGGACTTCAGGTAAAGAAAGTAAGGCTGGTCACTGATGCAAAATGCCTCACAGGAGCTCCAGTCCATACTGAGGTGAAAGTAAATGAGTTACACAAGTAAAAGAATCTAAAAAACTAGAGTAAAAGTTTAAATAATTAGGATCAGCTAGCCTAAGAGTATACCCACACAAAAGAACATGTCACTGTATTTAAATAAGGAAGGAAAAACGTGGGAAGCTCTCTGAATACTGAGTCAAAGGCTCTCTAAGGTATGTTTTAAACGAAAGAATTACTATATAAAACATTAATATAGTGGGCTACCATCTACATACAAAGATGGGGAAAACAATAATTTACATTTTTATTTTATTTCTCTTTGCATAAATACTGGTAACATATACAAAAACAAAAGTGGTTACCTATAGAGAGCAGGGATGGGAGAGATAGAGATAAGAGTAGTATAGAGACTTCTAATTATATGCTTTTTTATATTATTTTGAAATTTGAATGAAGTAGCCATACTTAACAATTATCTAACAAAAGGGCAATACTACTACTACTAAGTCACTTCAGTCGTGTCTGACTCTGTGCAACCCCACAGACGGCAGCCCACCAGGCTCCCCGTCCCTGGGATTCTCCAGGCAAGAACACTGGAGTGGGTTGCCATTTCCTTCTCCAATGCATGAAAGTGAAAAGTGAAAGGGAAGTCGCGCAGTCATGTCCGACTCTTAACGATCCCATGGACTGCAGCCTGCCAGGCTCCTCTGCCCATGGGATTTTCCAGGCAAGAGTACTGGAGTGGGGTGCCATCGCCTTCGCCAATACACAGATTCAATTAATAGCAAAACTAACAATGGCCCCCGAATAACTCCGGGACTCACTGTAAGATGGCAGTCATTTGAAATGAGTGTAGGGAGTCGGCTCGGATGTCCACCAAAGTGTATTCAGGACATTTTTTTGATAGCAGCTGTTGCTATGTAGTTTCTCTTACCTATTTTCAAATAATTACTACAGTTTCTCTCTCTTAATCCCCCCAAAATATTAAGGTGCATGTAATCTTAAAAAAAGATATTTTTTCAGGAATTCCACGGCGTCCAGTGGTTAGGATTTGGCGCTTTCACTGCCAGGACCTGGGTTGATCCCTGACTGGAGAACTAAGATCCTGCAAGACAAGTGGCACAGCCAAAAAATAAGATGTTTTTCTTGATTCTGTTCCCTCTTCCTCTCTGACCTAAGAGATCTTCCTTCTTCCCCTTATGACCAAATTTCTTAGTGTCATCTAGTCTACATTCACTGCTATGTCTA
The DNA here is from genome assembly GCA_006410675.1 of Oreotragus oreotragus. Classification (NCBI taxonomy): domain Eukaryota; kingdom Metazoa; phylum Chordata; class Mammalia; order Artiodactyla; family Bovidae; genus Oreotragus; species Oreotragus oreotragus. The sequence goes on from SJYX01008384.1 coordinate 77,655, forward strand.
GTTTCCTCCATTTACTTTCTATTGTAACTCTTCTGCTACAATGAATCTCAAACTTTACTATACCTTAGAATAACTGTAGCAGCAGCAGCACAGCATTTAAGCAGGTTTCCTGGTGGTAACCTCCACATTCTTCACCTACCCTTTAAAAACTCTATGCAGTCTGAAAAGAAATCTGCAGAATTGATATTTTTATTCAGTTCAGTTCAGTTCAGTCACTCAGTCGTGTCCGACTCTTTGCGACCCCATGAATCACAGCACGCCAGGCCTCTCTGTTCACCACCATCTCCCGGAGTTCACTCAGACTCACGTCCATCGAGTCCGTGATGCCATCCAGCCATCTCATCCTCGGTCGTCCCCTTCTCCTCCTGCCCCCAATCCCTCCCAGCATCAGAGTCTTTTCCAATGAGTCAACTCTTCTCATGAGGTGGCCAAAGTACTGGAGTTTCAGCTTCAGCATCATTCCTTCCAAAGAAATCCCAGGGCTGATCTCCTTCAGAATGGACTGGTTGGATCTCCTTGAAGTCCAAGGGACTTTCAAGAGTCTTCTCCAACACCACAGTTCAAAAGCATCAATTCTTCGGCACTCAGCCTTCTTCACAGTCCAACTCTCACATCCATACATGACCACAGGAAAAACCATAGCCTTGACTAGACGGACCTTAGTTGGCAAAGTAATGTCTCTGCTTTTGAATATACTATCTAGGTTGGTCATAACTTTTCTTCCAAGGAGTAAGCATCTTCTAATTTCATGGCTGCAGTCACCATCTGCAGTGATTTTGTTCAGTAGCTCACTTGATTCTGGTACAGGTGGTCTGCCTAAACACCTGAAAACCAATTAGCTAAGGTCATAATATGCTGTTGTTTAGTCACTAAGTCATGTACAATTATTTTGCAACCCCATGGATTGTAGCACAACAAGCTCTTGTGTCCATGGGATTTCCCAGGCAAGAATACTAGAGTAGACTGCCATTTCCTTCTTTCCTCCATTTCCTTCTTTCCAACCCAGGGATTAAACTTGCATCTCCTGCACTGGGAGGTGGTTTCTTTACGACTGAGTCACCAGGAAGTCCAGGATCATAATAGCCTTCCCTCAGATTCAAAGCACTCTGGATCTCATCTCTCTCTCTGTAGCAACTGACACTTTACACTAACTTCTTCTTCCATCACCTTCCCCCACACAACTGGCCTCTCCTCTCTTTGCTGAGAGCCCTTATCCTTTACATGATGCTGGAGGGGCCCTCACAGCAGCCTTTGTCCTAACTTTACACACACTTCATAAGCAGTACAAGCCACATCCACTGCTTCAACTACCATCTGTATAACACTAAATTCTGACACTTCGATTTCCCAAGAATTTTCAGGAAGTTGGAGGTTATGTAGTCAGTACAGGAGGAAGAAGATGCTTCAACATCATGCACATCTGAATCCAAAATATCTGTTATTTACATGGCAATACATTAAAAGTCACACATCTTTCTGAATTTCATCATTGTTATCCTAGGGGTTAACACCTTTAAAACTAGGGATAACACCTTTCTGACAATTTTTGTTTGGATTAAATAAGGAAAATAAAAAGATTAAATGAGAATTCTCCTTCCCTTCCTAGCTCAGATGTGACAGCATGCCCTATGGGCCCCATGCCATGGGCCCGAGGTGAATGAGTGAAGTCGCTCAGTCGTGTCCAACTCTTTGTGACCCCGTGGACTGTAGCCCACCAGGCTCCTCCATCCCTGGGATTCTCCAGGCAAGAATACTGGAGTGGGGTGCCATTTCCTTCTCTAGGGGATCTTCCTGACCCAGGGATCAAACCCAAGTCTCCCGCATTGCGGGCAGACGCTTTAACAAGGGCCTGAGGTGGCGGGCAGGAAACAACTAGCCTGGAGCAGAGGGACTGGCACCTACAAGGGGGCTGAGCAAATAAGTGAATGTACTAAGGATAATGGAGCCAATCTCTCACTGCTGAAGACAAAACTTTAAAATATAGAAAAGGGACAACTGGAAAGAACTCTTGAGTGTTGGACTGGAAATGGATTATCAGTGTGAACTTTTGAGTATCAGTTCAGATCAGTTGCTCAGCCGTGTCCAACTCTTTGTGACCCCATGGACTGCAGCATGCCAGGCTTCCCTGTCCATCACCAACTCCTGGAGCTTGCTCAAACTCATGTCTATTGAGTCAATGATGCCATCCACCCATCTCATCCTCTGTCGTCCCCTTCTCCAGACTTCAGTCTGTCCCAGCATCAGGGTTTTTTCAAATGAGTCAGTTCTTCTTTTAAATATATATACATAGTTAGATGAAGAAAGAGATTCAAATGTGTGTACAAATATGTATATGTATATTCAAATGCATATATATATATGTATTTCCTAGCTCTGTCTGCCTTAAATGTGATGATGTTCTGGCAGAAATGAGCATATTAAGTACCGAAATCTTGGTTTCTGATACCACCTCCATTAAAGAAATCAGGATTCCTAGGGAAAATGAATGATTCCAGAGTTGGGTCAGGAAAAGTGCAAAATGAGTCTAGAACTCATTAATGTGCCAGAAAGTAAGGAAATACTCAAAGGGTGGGATGTGTCAAAAAGATGGGAGCCATCCTGAAGGGGCTCCCACTATTCAGACAATTTAAGCATCAAAATAAAATCTGAAATTATAATAACTAATAAAATCTACTGAATAGGAATATAAATCCATGGGTATATTGATGTAAATAAATAATTGAATTTATTAACAAGTGAATGAACAAATACATGAAAGAAAGGAAATTTTCGGTTAAAAAAATTAATAAATGCAGGTGGCAGCCTTCATAGTAATGGTTGATCCAAGTAAGTCATCAGAGGACCCAAAGGCTGGTGGGCAGAGATCTCAGGAGGAACAGGACAACAACAAAGTCTTGGCTTATCAGTTACAAGAGAGAAAATGATGATTGTATAATAAACAAACTCAGCAGAAATGAACTTAACAAGGTGTTCAAGGTTAAACACAGTCAGTGGTGAGACAACACACTGTGCCTCCTAGACATACACTAAGAAGAACACATCATTTCTATGGTATTCCTGTCAACAACATATACAGTTCCCACACAAGCAACTACTGCAAGAACGGAAGTTAAGGAACATCTCAAAGAACAAAAAAGTCAAGGCCATAAAAAGACAGGGAAATATCAAGGACCCCAAATATTCAGTGCCGTTTCAAACTAAAGGGCACTAAAGAAACATGACAGTTAAACACGGCATATGATCCTGAACTGGAAATACACATACTGTTGAAATTGACTTTGGGTCCACTGATGACTTACTTGGATCAACCACTACTATGAAGGCTGCCACCTGCATTTATTTATTTATTTTTTACCAAAAATTTCTTTTCATGTATTTGTTCATTCACTTGTTGATGTAAATAAATAAATTCATTTATTTATTTACATCAATATACCCATGGATTTATACTCCTATTCAGTAGATTTTATTAGTTATTATAATTGCCCAGAAGGGAAAGAAAGACACTATTCAGGGAGTTGGAAAACACTGAATGGCCTCTGGGTTGTTTTTCAATTTTTTTTATTGAAGTATAATTGATTTTCCAGCCACAGGACTGGAAAGGGTCAGTTTTTATTCCAATCCCAAAGTAAGGCAATGCCAAAGAATGTTCAAACTACCGCACAACTGCACACATCTCACACACTAGCAAGTAATGCTCAAAATTCTCCAAGCCAGGCTTCAACAGTATATGGACCAAGAACTCCCTCATGTTCAAGCTGGACTTAGAAAAGGCAGAGGAACCAGAGATCAAATTTCCAACATCCGTTGGATCATAGAAAAAGCAAGAGAATGCCAGAAAAACATGTATTTCTGCCTCACTATGCTAAAGCCTTTGTGTGGATCATAACAAATTGTAGAAAATTCTTAAAGAGGTGGGAATAACAGACCACCTTACTTGCCTCGTGAGAAATCTGTATGCAGGTCAGGAAGCAACAGTTAGAACTGGACATGGAACAATGCACTGGTTCCAAATTGGGAAAGGAGTACATCAAATGTATACTGTCACCCTGCTTATTTAACTTATATGCAGAGTACATCATGCAAAATGCCAGGCTGGATGAAGCATAAGGTGGAATCAAGACTGCCGGGAGAAGTACCAATAACCTCAGATATGCAGCGGAGAAGGCAATGGCACGTCATTCCAGTACTCTTGCCTGGAAAATCCCATGGATGGAGGAGCCTGGTGGGCTGAGTCCATGGGGTTGCGAAGAGTCAGACACTGAGCGACTTCACTTTCACTTTTCACTTTCATGCATTGGAGAAGGAAATGGCAACCCACTCCAGTGTTCTTGCCTGGAGAATGCCAGGGATGGGGGAGCCTGGTGGGCTGCCATCTATGGGGTCGCACAGAGTCGGACACGACTGAAGCGACTTAGCAGCAGCAGCAGCAGCAGATATGCAGATGACATCACCCTTATGGCAGAAAGCAAAGAGAAACTAAAGAGCCTCTTGATGAAAGTGAAAGAGGAGAGTGAAAAAGCTGGCTTAAAACTCAACATTCAGAAAACTAAGATCACGGCATCCAGATCCATAGCTTCATGGAAAATAGATGGGGAAACAGTGGAAACAGTGACAGCCTTTATTTTCTTGGGCTCCAAAATCACTGCAGATGGTGACTGCAGACATGAAATTAAAAGATGCTTGCTCCTTGCAAGAAAAGCTATAACAAACCTAGACAGCATATTAAAAAGCAGAGATATTACTTTGTCAACTCAGGTCCATATAGTCAAGGCTATGGTTTTTCCAGTAGTATGTATGGATGGTGAGAGTTGGACTATAAAGAAAGCTGAGCACCAAAGAATTGAGGCTTTTGAGCTGTGGTGTTGGAGAAGACCCTTGAGAGTCCCTCGGACTGCAAGGAGATCAAACCAGTCAATTCTAAAGGAAATCAGTCTTGAATATTCACTGAAAGAACTGCTGCTAAAGCTGAAGCGCCAATACTTTGGCCACCTGATGAGAAGAACTGACTCACCAGAAAAGACCCTGATGCTGGGACAGACTGAAGTCTGGAGAAGGGGACGACAGAGGATGAGATGGGTGGATCGCATCACCAACTCAAGGGACATAAGTATGAGCAAGCTCCGGGAGTTGATGATGGACAGGGAAGCCTGGCGTGCTGCAGTCCATGGGGTCACAAACAGTCAGATACAACTGAGCAACTGAACTGATAACTAATTTACAATGTAGTGTAAGTTTCAAGTGTACAGTACAGTGATTCAGTTTTATATGCGTGTGTGTGTGTGTTAAGTCGCTCAGTTGTGTCTGACTCTTTGTGACCCAATGAACTGTAGCTTACTAAGCTCCTCTGGCAATGGAATTCTCCAGGCAAGAATACTGAAGTAGGTAATCATTTCCTTCTCCAGGGGATCTTCCCGACCCAGGTATCAAACCCGGGTCTCCTGCATTGCAGGACGATTCTTTACTCTCCGAGCCAGCAGGGAAGTCCCTTTATTTTTTTTCAGATTCTTTTCGCTTACAGGTTATTACATAATATTGAGTATAGTTACCTGTGCTATACAGTAGGTCCATGTTAATTACCTACTTTATACATAGTAGTTTATACAAAGGGGTTTTTCTAGTGGCTCAGTCGGTAAAGAACTGACTGCAACGCAGGAGACCCAGCTTCAGTCCCTGGGTGGGGAAGATCCCCTGGAGAAGGGAATGGCAACCCACTCCACCAGAGTTTCAGAAAATAGCAAGGAGAGATAGGACCTTCTTAAATGAACAATGCAAAGTTACAGAGGAAAACAAGAGAATGGGAAAGACTAAAGAGATTTCTTCAAGAAAACTGGATATATCAAATGAACATTTCATGCAAACACGGACACAATAAATGATAGAAATGGTAAGGACCTAACTGAAGTAGAAGAAATTAAGAAGAGGTGGCAAGAATACAAAGAAGAACTATACAAAAAGGTGTTAATGACCTGGATAACCACAATGGTGTGATCACTCATCTAGGGCCAGACATCCTTGAGTGTGAAGTCAAGTAGGCCTTAGGAAACATTACTATGAACAAAGATAGGAGAGGTGATGGAATTCCAGCTGAGCCATTTAAAATCCTAAAAGAAAGTGCTGCACTCAATACGTCAACAAATTTGGAAAATGCAACAGCGGCCACAGGACTGAAAAAGGTCAGTTTTCATTCCAATCCCAAAGAAGGGCAATGCCAAAGAATATTCAAACTACTGTACAACTGCACTCATTCCACATGGTAGCAAGGTTGTGCTAAAAATCCTTCAAGCTGACATCAGCAATACGTGAACCGAGAACTTCCAGATATACAAGCTGGGTATACAAGCTAGATTTCGAACAGACAGAGGAACCAGAGATCAAATTGCCAACATTCATTGGATTATGAAGAAAGGTAATTTGAGAAAAACATCTACTTCTGCTCACTGACTGCTAAAGCCTTTGACTGTGTGGATTACAACAAACTGTGGAGAATTTTTAAAGAGATGGGAATACAAGACCACCTTACCTGTCTGCTAAGAAATCTGTATGTGGATAAAGAAGCAACAGACACAGAACAACTGACTGGCTCAAAATTGGGAAAGGAGTATGACAAGGCTGTATATTGTCACTCTGCTTATGTAACTTCTATGCAGAGTCTATCATGAGAAATGCCAGGCAAGACGAATCACAAGTGGGAATCAAGATTACCAGAAGAAATAATAATCTCAGATATGCAGATGATACCACTAAATAGCCTTTTAATGAAGGAAAAAAAGGAGAGGTGAAAAAGATGGCATGAAACTCAGCATTAAAAAACTAAGATCACGTCATCCAGTTCCACTGCTTCATGGCCTATAGAATGGGAAAAAGTGGAAGCAGTGATAGATTTTATGTTCGTGGCCTCCAAAATCACTGCTGACAGTGACCCCAGCCATGAAATTCAAAGACGCTTGCTCCTTGAAAAGAAACCTATGACAAACCTTGCTGTCGTTCAGTCTCTAATGTCCAACACTTTGTGACCCCATGGACTGCAGAACGCCAGGCCTCCCTGTCCTTCACTAACTCCTGGAGTTTGCTCAAACTCATGCCCATTGAGTCAGTGATGCCATCCGACCATCTCATCCTCTGTCGCCCCTTTCTCCTCCTGCCCTCAATCTTTCCCAGCTCAGGGTCTTTTCCAGTGAGTCAGCTCTTCACATCAGATGCCCTAGATGCAAAACCTAGACAGTGTATTAAAAAGCAAAGACATCACTTTCCCGACAAAGGTCCATATAGTCCAAGCTATAGTTTTTCCAGTAGTCATGTACGGATGTGAGAACTGGCCCATAAAGAAGACAGAGCACAGAAGAGCTGATGCTTTTGAACTGTGGTGCTGGAGAAGACTCCTGAGAATCCCTTGGACTGCAAGGAGATCAAACCAGTCAATCCTAAAGGAAATCAACCCTGAATATTCACTGGAAGGACTGATGCTAAAGTTGAGGCTCCAATACTTTTGGCCACCTGATGCGATGAGCTAACTCACTGAAAAAGACCCTGATGCTGGGAAAGATTGAACGCAAGAGAAAAGAGGGAGGCAGAGGATGAGATGGTTTGATAGCATCACTGTCTCAATAGACATGAATTTAAGCAAAATCCAGGAGACAGTGCAGAGAAGGCAATGGCACCCCACTCTAGTACTCTTGCCTGGAAAATCCCATGGATGGAGGAGCCTGGTAGGCTGCAGTCTATAGGGCCGCCAAGAGTTGGACACTGAGCGACTTCACTTTCACTTTTCACTTTCATGAATTGGAGAAGGAAATGGCAACCCACTCCAGTGTTCTTGCCTGGACGGGGGAGCCTGATGGGCTGCCGTCCATGGGGTCGCACAGAGTTGGACACAACTGAAGCGACTTAGCAGCAACAGTAGGAGACAGCGAAGGACAGAGGAGCTTGGTGTGCTACAGTTCATGAGGTCGCAAAGTAGGACACAACTTAAGACTGAACAACAAGTGTTACAAGTGTGTACTTCTAATTTATCCCTGTCCCTGCCTCCTTTCCCCTTTTGATAACACTAACCACACATAAGTGATACTGAATGATATTTGTCTTTCTCTATCTGGCTTACTTTACTTAGTATGACCATCTCTAGGTCCATCCATATTGCTACCAATGGCATTAACTTCTTTCTTTTCTATGGCTGAGTAATATCCTATCATATATATGTACCACATCTTCTTTTTCCATTCATCACTCAGTGGACATTTAGGCTACTTTCATGGAAAGGTAAATAGTGCTGCAATGAACACTGAAGTGCATATCTTTTCTAATTACGGTTTTCTCCACAATATATGCCCAGGAGTTGGACTGCTGGATCATATGGTAGCTCTATTTTCAGTCCTTTAAGGAACCTCCATACTCTTCTCCATAGTGGCTGCACCAATTTACATTTTCACAATGTAGCAGGGATCCTTTTTGTCCACATTCTCTCCAGCATTTATTATTTGTAGACCTTTTGATGATGGCCATTCTGACTGGTGAAAGGTAATATCTTATTGTATTCAATTGTTTTGATTCACATTTCCCTAATAATTGGTAATGCTGAGCTTCTTTTCAGATGCCTGTCAGTCATCTGTATGTCTTCTTTGAAGAAGAAGGTCTATGTAGGTATTTTGCCCAATTTTTGATTGGGTTTTTTTTTTTAAATATTGAGTTGTAGGCATCTGGAATTTTGAAGGTACTGCTGTGTCAATGCTGATCTGATGTGGGAGTTTTGTAAGAGACTGCCCATGTTCTGGTAAAAACACACTATATTATTTAGGAATGACAGGCATCACATCTGCAACTTGCTCTGAGATGGTTCAGGAAAGTCTATTTAGATGAGAAATGGTACATTCCTCTGCAATGGTTGTAAGTAGAGATGAAAATGAGAGACCCAAAACAAGATGATTAGGTAGTTTCATTGAAATTTGAGAATTCAATAACAGAGAAGGAAAGGGTTGACGACAATGTCAAGGTTCCTTCTCTGGGCACCTGAAAGAGAAGGCTTCGCTGCAACCCCTAGAGTGAGCCAAGTACAAGATGTGCAGGTTTATATTCTGTTTACACACAATATATATGTAGTACTGTGTCCAAAACTGGTTGAGGTTCATGTGTAGAGAGAGCTTATGGGTCATCTCTGTACCTTCCCCTCAATCTTGCTGTGAAACTAAAAGTGCTATAAAGAGTCAGGTCTTACAAAAAGTATTTTTTTAAGAGGCAAGAATAGTTCAAGGAAAAGGAAGTTGGTTGAAGGGGATTCTGGAGCTCTTTGTGCTATTTTTGCAATTTTTCTGTATGTTTGAAATTATTTCAAAATAAATTAATTTTAAAAATTCAGTGAGAACTCATGATAAACCTTGGTGCCTAGCAAAACACCTGGTTCACTATAGGTACTCAATAAAACTTATTTGGTCTTCCCTTTTCCAGTTGCCCAAAGAGAAGTCTTAGCAGCAGCATCAACTCTCCCTCTTCCACTACAACCAAATGGACTCTCAGTTCTCAGGAAACTGCCTCATCAGTTTTCAGTTCCAGGCTAACACCCTCATCTTTATTTCCTCATTTCTGGCTCTTATCACCTCTCACCTGGACTACTGCAAGAGCATCCTAACCGGTTTCTCTGCTCCTTCTAACCTCATCTTTGCACCATCCTTATATCTTTGCATCATTATTTAGAAGTCAAGATTTATCTTTCCTTATTTAAATACCTGTAATTGCTCCCAATGTAAATGTTGATTTCCCAACAGGCAGACAAAAGACTCCTGTAGGGCACTAGCAATGCAGAAGCACCAAAAAGATATTTCAGATACACACATAAAATAATCAACTAGTAATCCCTGGGGGGAGGAGAAGGGGAGAGGAGAAAAGATGAGGACTTTGACAGAATTTCCTTCATTTTTATATTAAGGTTTGGTATTGGTTTCATTTTTGATTACATACATGAGAATGCTAGGAGAAGTGTGGGTACCATAAACTTTCCAATACTAACAGTGCTTTTCCCAATGCTTTTCCCAACTTGCACCAAAGAAAATAATTTTTAGCTCACTGGGACAAGCCAAGGAGATTATTCTAGGTCAAAAGAAACCACCCTGGTAGGTCCAATGTGCTTTGGTCACATACACTGACAGCTATCTTCTCTGGCACAACAGTAAGCCATCAGGGCAGCCCAGTTGGGAAGCTCCATTCTAAAGGTCTTAGTATGATTGCACACACAGTCCAAACAAGGAACCCCACAAGGTTTTATCTCCTACCACAGTCAATAAACATATACAAGCACACGGATTCACACATAAAATCAGACACCAACACCCATCCAACAGACCACTTCTCTAAAGCATGGATCCTCTCATGCTTGCCTTTTTGTTGATGCTGTTCTCTCTACCCAGAGATCAATCCCTACTCATCCTTCAAGACGCTGCTCAAATGCCACTCTCCTTTCCACAGATCTTATTACACTTGTCACTCTGAATTGTAACTGTTGACATACGTTACCACCCTAGAATTTGAGCTCAAGGCCAAGAACCATGTCTTATTTACTGGTATACCAGTGATCTCTGTATCAGCCATTCAAATGTCTGTTTAATTATACACAAATAAATGTTCACTATATCATTTCCCAATAAGCCAAAATTTTCAAAATACATTAACTAAAACAACAAAGTATAATTTTATAATAAAATTTGTATTTTTCCCAAAACAAGAACACCCATTGTTATACAAGAGATTTGGCAAAAGAGATATTCAAACCATTATCCTAGTCCTAGAGTTTTAAGTTTTAGACTGAGGAAACAAACCTACAAACAAGCTATAAGCACAAAAATCTTCACTGCATATTCTAACAGTGGGAACTTTAGGAACAACCAAAATATTTAACAAAAGGTAAAAGAATAAACCACCTGATTGATAAATCACCTGAATGTCTAAGCAATTGTTTATATTCATGAAGATGGGAATGGGAAAAAGGGAAATAATATGTTACCATTTACTGATCAGCTCTTTTACTTAAAGAAAAATGCTGGATGCTTTATATATATTATCCTAATCCTCCCAACAATTCAAAGGCAAGTACCATTATCCTAAATTCACAGACAAGAAAGTAAGCATAGAGGTTACATAGTTTTTCCAAGGTTTATGAGACCAGATTCCTACCCATTATCTCCCTCACTCCAAAGTCTGTCACCTTTTCCCTATATTGTTCTTCTTCTACAATGCAACGTTTCCAATATATTAAACTCCAAAATTGTTATCTCTACAACTGTATAAAAAACTACAATAAGACAATGGCCTGGAAGGAAACAAAAATATCTTTTAGAGTAGTGATTATGGGTGAATGTTGTTATAGTATTTATAATTTTTTTATTAGCAAATTTTTAAAAGCAGAATTGCTGAGAAATGGTCTAAACTCATAAAGCAATACAGAAGAAACAACCCCTATTTTTTATTTTTTAACATGTTTATTAAGGACACACAGTAGGTAACATAAATAAAACTTAAGAAGGAAGAACTCTAGGGGCCTCCTTGGTGGCTCAGTGGTAAAGAATCTGCCTGCCAATGCAGGAAACACGTGTTTGATCCCTGACCCAGGAAGATCCCACATACCACAGAGCAAGTAAGCCCACGTACCACAACTATTGAGCCTGTGCTCTAAAGCCTGGGAGCCACAGCTACTGAAGCCTTTGCACCCCAGAGTCAAGCTCCACAACAAGAAACCTCAGTAAGAAGCCCGAGCACCGCAACTAGAGAAAAGGCCCCACAGCAACCAAAGACCCAGCACAGCAAAAAGATAAATAAAACTTTTTTTTTAAGGAGAAGAAAGAACTCAAGAAACTATATCTAAATAATCATACAGTAACACCAGGGTACTCATTACTAGGATTCAAAAGCTGATCATGACTGGATTAAGCAGTATTCTTCCAAAAAACGGTGAATTCTGTGGAAGATTTGTGGACTGGAGATGTGCGTGCATGCTAATAAGTCACTTCAGTAGTGTCCAACTCTGTGCGACCCTATGGACTGTAGCTTGCCAGGCTCCTCTGTCCATGGGAATTCTCCAAGCAAGAATACTGGAGTGGGCTGCCATGCTCACCTCGAGGGGATCTTCCCAACCCAGGGCTCAAACCTGCATCTCTAGCAGGCAGGTTCTTTACCACTAATGCCACCTGGGAAGCCCCGTGGACTGGAGACAGGAATGTTTAAACTGAAGAAACGAGGGCAGGGAGACGAAAAAAGAATGCTTTCTTTTTAAGCAAAAATGAGAAACAGGGTTAATGAGATGAAGTTGGCAGGAAACCTGTAAGGTCAAGCAAATTAATTCCAAAGTTTGGAATTAACCTGATAAGCAACAAGAACTGTAATATATTCTCAAATGGTAAGTGGCATTGGGCTTCCCTTGTAGTTCAGTTGGTAAAGAATCTGCCTGTAATGCAGGAAACCTGGGTTCGATCCCTGGGTTGAGAAGAACCCCTGGAGAAGGAAATGGCAACCCACTCCAGTATTCTTGTCTGAAGAATCCCATGGACAGAGAAGCCTGGCAGGCTACAGTCCATGGGGTCCCAAGAGTCCATGAGTCAGACACAACTTAGCAACTAAACCACCACCAAGTGGCAGGCTGAAAATAAGATCTTTAAAGATTGAAAATTTGTTTCAAAGTAAAGTACTGTCTTTGGTTAACAGTGTTTTCGCCAAACAACTGAGGGTAAAATAATCCATTATCCTTTATGTGCTTTAAACATAACTCTTTTCCCAAAGAGAAACTGACTAAACAAACAAAAGTTTTTATATAAGGAGTATATGGGGAATGGGTTGGTTCAGATATAATGCTTGCAAATATGAAATGCTACAGTACATTTTAATAAGAATCAAAGAACTTTAGAGCAAGAAGGGATACCAGAGATAATCTTTTAGTGACAACATCTTCATTTTCACAAGGGATTAAATTGAGGCTCGGGAACTAAGTAACTTAACTAACATCATATATAAGCTAGCAGCAGATTCAATATCAAAACTCAGATTTTCGCGTGTTCCCTGGTGGTCCAATAGTTAGGAGCTTCCCTGATAGCTCAGATGGTTAAGAATCTGCCTGCAATGCACGAGACCCTGGTTCAATTCCTGGGTCAGGAAGATCCCCTGGAGAAGGGATAGGCTACCCACTCCAGTATTCTTGTGCTTCCCTTGTGACTCAGCCAGTAAAGAATCCGTCTGCATTGAAGCAGACCTGGGTTCAATCCCTGGGTTGGGAAGATCCCCTGGAGAAAGGAATGGGCTACCCACTCCAGTGGGTATTCTCTATTCTGGCCTAGAGAATTCCAGGGAATGTATAGTCCACGGGGTCCCAATAAGTCAGACACGACTGAGCGACTTTCACTTTCCAGTGGTTAGGACTCTGGGCTTTCACTGCAGGAGGCAAGGGTTCCATCCCACAAGACGAATAGTGAGGCTTGGCAAAAAAAAAAAAAAGGAAAAAACACCCAAACCAAAAACAAACAAAACTTAAGGTTTTCTAGATAGCAAGATCTAAAGTTGTCCTGCCCAATACTATAGTTACTAGTGAAATCTGATTATATTTAAGCTGATTAAAATTAAATACAATTTAAAATTTTGGTCCTTGGGCAAAACAATCACATTTTAAGTGTTCGATCTGTGCCACACACGGTTAATGGCTACCACATCTGACAGTGCAGAATTAGAATTCTGCCATCACTGCAAAAAGTTTAACTGGACAACATGATCTAAAGAATAAGCTTCAGAGTCAGACAAACCTAGTCAAATTCTACTTACTAGCAGTATGATCCTTGACAAGTTATTCATGCTCCCATTTGGAAGAGGGGAGGAGAAGTAGAGGATTAATAATTCCTACCTCCCAAAGTATACTTGATGCTTATGTGGGATAACATGAAAAGCCCCTTTACGTTGTCTGGCATGTAACAGACAATAAACACGTCCATTCTGGATCCTTTTTCCTTTATATTCCTCTATAAAAACCTCCTTGTTAAGAGATACAATAACTCACAATAATGCAATAACTCACCCAAATTAATATCTTTCCCACAAGATAATCCACAGTGCCTAATTTTCATTCTGTTCCCCTCAATTCCTTCAAATACTTGCACCTCTCTTCCAGTGTTTCTGCTTAGGAATAATGAAGAATGAATGTGGGGGAAATCACCTCTAATGAAATGGAGGAGAATGTAATAAATTTCCCCTCTAGTTTCCCATTCCATTTTAAATATGACTGTACTGACTGATCACGCAAAGAAAAAGAAATAAATTATATTCCTCCTAGGTACCATACTTCCACATTAAGAGAAGATTCTACAATACTTCTTCACTATACTCCTTCTCACCATCCGTGCTAATCGAATATTAAATGAAGAAATAAAACCTTCCTCCTACAGTACTTTTCTGGCAAACAATGAAAAGATTTCCAGAATACTAAGCCAATCTTCAAGGCTTCACAGCTTAACGTAGTAAACTAATTTGACAAATCTAGACTACTGAATATAAAAAACTTCATAACATGCATGTTATTACCCAGAAAAACAACAAAATTCAACTCAGCTTGGAACCAGTGAATTTCTGCCAATACTAAATTTTATTTAGAAGCAACAAATCATACTTAGCCACATTAAGTCACACAGACTTGCCATTTCTAGTGAGGTCTCCAACTTCACATTTTTAATAACTAACAATTAAAGGACAGCTTTAAAACATGTCTTTAAACATCCACAAACAAGGTTTCTACATATTTTTAAAGCTTCCTTGTTGTTTAAAACTGACCATATTAATCCAGGGATGGGGGAGGAGAGGAGAGGAGGGAGTCCTCTCAGTAACAGTAAGAATGTCTCCTTGAAATTATCTGTCATTCTTACTTTGTTCCTTAAAGATAATTTACTTAAAAACATGACCACTGACGCACCCACCCTTAAAGAGCTCAGAATAAATCATAAGTAAATATGAAATAGATAACACTGCACACTATACTATCACACAATTTAAATTATGTTTAGTAGACAAAATTAAAATATTAGTATCTCAAATACACAAATCAGAGTTTAATAAGTCTACGGGAATCACATAAGTTAAAAAAAAGGCACTGTAAAAAGTTTTCATTACTATCCCACATGAAGTACTTTATATTCATACATTAAAGTTAGGCTTCTATGCTTGAACTGATGAAATCTAATCGTGAGAGTCTATAATGTTTTAAGTCCTTCTGTAATAATGAAGTGTACATTGGTCACAGTAGAACAGTTCAAATGAATTTTCCTGAGGCTGCATTCTAAGTACATCTGACCCAGAAAGTATTTTTAGCAAGTGTGTTCAATCAATGCTGGTTTATGCCTAGTCTAAATTAGAAATTGGGTGTCATAAATTTAAAGTAACAAAGTTACTAGGGATATTTTAAAAGATATTCAATTAGAAAATCAGGGGAAAACCACAAAGTTTAAACAATACCCACAGCCTATAATCTAAGCAGGTTCTAGAAAAACAGGCAATAAGAAAGCCACACCTTCATCCATAACTACTTTTGAGGAACCTATGATTTTCTAATTTTAACCTACTCAATTAATAAAACTGCAAAACAGTGATGGCTCCCTGTTTTCAAAATCTCTTGCCAAATGTTTAAAATAGGCTAAGTCACAAACACTTCCGTATACAAAAATAAGATCATAATAAGTCTCTTCTTAAAAACCACTCAAGATCATGATATTGTGGGACCATGCACATGTTTCAAAGAAAAGAGGTGACAAAGATATGTGTGCCATTAAAAAGAGAGAGAGAGAGAGAGAGACATAAAAATAGCTTCTGTGGTAATTGGAGCATAAATTTATTCTGACAAAAAATGGTGGGATCCACAAAATGATTGTATTCTACTATGAGTTAGTAAAGAAGCTCTGTAGAGAAAAACTTTTGTTTACAAAAAGCCTTTAAAATATATATATACATAGGTTGAATTTCTCAAATTCAAGATTTAACTGATGTACTATCTAGCTCTATTCCATTAAGCACATTTTGGGCTCTGAACAATCATTTATTTTAAGGTCATCTCCTTCCCCCTTAAAAAATATTTTTTTTCCCTCTAGCAACAAAGATTAAGGTTCAAAAATCAGGATAAAAAAATACTCTGGCCTAAGTGTCCCACAGTCTTCTTTTTACTCAAACCATACTTTACAAGTCGGATACTTAGGCGTTTTGATTTTTTTTCTCCATAAATATGGTTTAAATTGTAATGTTGCAACTGGGCCCAAGATTTGGTTACATAAACCGAATATTACTCCAATCTCTGATTCTAACAGCAGCTGGTATATTGCAGATACACAGACTGTCCTAGAAAAAGCGCCTGAAAAACCCTACCCATACACACTGTCCTCCGCTGTGGTTCACTGTACAATGCCTCCCAGGCACAAAGTCTCCCATTCCAAGTTTCCCAGAACCATCCGTGCGTATATATGTGCCACTGTAAACTACTCCATGTTAAGGAAACCCTGGGAAGCGCATCCGTACGTCTATTTTGCTACACCTCAACTTTTTCTTTTGGCTCAACTACAGGCTCCTAAACACAAGCATGCAAAGGCAGAATCATAAAAGGCTTAAAACTTCAAGGGTAGGACAGTATGCCCAAGCAGCAAGAAGAAAGCTTTCAAAGGAGCCAATTTTTTTTTTTTTTTTTTTT
>SJYX01008384.1:112332-128170 GCA_006410675.1 Oreotragus oreotragus
CAAAGAGTCGGACACGACTGAGTGACTGAACTGACTGAACTGAGGTGTGCTCTCACAGATTAAACCCCTTGAGGGCGAGCACCCTGGCTGTGTCACCATTATTTCATCATAGCCTGACCTAATGTCTGAGATATAATCAGCCCTTGGTTATTCTTCTTGAGTCAGTGAATGAACGAGGTGGGCCTGGGGCAGGTCAGAGGATGAGAACATTTTGTCCTTACCTGTCCAAGGCTCACTCTGAGAACTGTGGGCTACAAGCACAGGGCTGGAGAGGAAAATGATCCAGTGAGGAATTGAAGGCTGGGCAGAGGGAAGCCTGAGGGACCTTGAGTGACATCTAGTGGCATCTTGGGCCAAATGGCAGCCCCAGCCTCAGTGATCTCCCATTAGGTGGAGTATTATTGCATAAACTGCTTTAAGGGGGGAAAAGGGACTCCATTCCTTCATGGAGTGTAAGTGTAGATGAATTTGTAGATGAATCCTGTGGGTTTACTGGGTTTATCTTTTTTTTTTTTTAATATGTGTTGGCTTTGTCTGAAGAGGCTTTCACATCACATTAGAAAATCTGGGTTAATATTTGTGCCTTTGTAGTCTGTTACTCAGCACCTGGGACAGCACTTTCAGGTGTGGTTCAGGTGTGTGATAAATGCCTGCTGGTGGCTGGCTGACATGTTTAAACATTCATTCAACCTGCGCTCCTTGATCAGCTATGGCCCACATTAAGGATTCTCATCCCTGGTCACACATTAGAAACATCAAGGGCATTTTTTAATAAATATAGGAGCCTTGCCCTACCCTGACCCCACCTCCATGCTTAATTGATTGGGGTGGATCCCAGACTTCTCTTTACATATGGTTGTAGGTATTTTTTTTCAGCTCCCAGGGTGATCCTGCTGTGCAACAGGGTTGAGACCCACAGCTCCCATTTGGACAGGCACTGGAAGTAACAGAACATCAGTGGAAAATGGGACTCCTGAATCCTACATCAGCACTTCTCAAACTGCCTGGGGTGGAAGGACCAGTCTTCTTGGACCCATGTTTTTGTAAAATACAAATAAAAAGAAATTCTGAGAAAATTAAATGAGGAGACAAAGACATATAATAAAATCTAAGCCCCAATGTTCAACAGAAATGATTTTCTCTGTTTTATTTCTCTTAAAGGTCTTAACTGCTTAATCTGAATTTCTGTACTTGTGAGCTGGTGACACACCCTCTGCAGGGCAGCACTTTGTCATGCTCTGGATGAAAGTGGGGGCACAAAGAAGACAGGAGATCCAAAAACACACCAGTGCAGTAGTGACAGGACACACAGGTTGTTCTTGTGCATTTGAGCAGGAGGCCTATGTACCCCTCTGCCCCCTCAGTCACAGCCCTGTGGGGCCATCAGGGCCAGCGTCCCAGGCCTCAGCTCTTCAGAGCCAAACTCTGATCTTATCAGAACATCCACATGATCAGGCACTTGGTACTACCTATGAGATAAATGTGGGTTTTTTTTGCAAACTGGTTTATAAAGCAAATATCACTCTCCTTTTAAAACAAATTTAAAAGCAAACCACTCCCCTTTCCAGGGGCCAGACACTGATGTTTGTTATAAGGATATCCTCCTTCCAGGATGAAGGTCTTCAGGCCCGAGACGATTATTTAGGGAACAGGGGGTGAAGCCCTGCCCTGTGATGGAGCATTCCGTCCAGCAATGTGATGCTCACACCCACTCCATGCAGGTGTCTCTCTCTTAAACAGTAATAAATAACTGCCATCAGACTGACAGCTGTCACACTTCTAGCTGCACCTCTGTCCTTCCCCACCTCCAGCAGGCAGGCTCAACACCCTAGATTGTAACCACTTCTTCTACACCTGGGTCTTTGTCCTAAGCTTTATTTTTTAGTGCTTTAAGATATCCCAATTTAATCACAGTAGTAAACTGAGAATTTTTCCAAGGCTGTGCCTTGTTTTTGTTTTGGGCATATGACGTTTGGAGTGATCATACGTATCAGAATCTTTCCATATATGAATGTTTATGCTTAGGGGATGCAGAAGGGAAGGAAGGATTTTACAAGAACACTGATCTGATCACTGGGGGAAAAGAGGAGGTACCTGTGAGATTCCAGGTAGAACTATCCAGAAGTCAATTAAAGACATAGATCTGCAGCCCAGGTCTCCAACCTGCTCTGGAGTTAGCGGTTTGTGATGGTAGCACAGGTCATAAGGACAGTGTCTGGAGGAGGAAGAGAAGGAGGAAAGGAAAGAATCCTGGGGAGTGAGCACCATCACTTGAGAATAGGCCCCCATGGTGGCCCAGTTGGGGTGGGGAGAGAGGAGGGTCCCAGGCTCCGAGGGAAGAGAAGCCCTCCAGACTGCCATAGAGGTTGACGGCGCCAAGTACCCCGGAGCTGACTGAGTAAGAGGTGGGTAGGAAAGGATGCCCAGGATTGAGAATTCAATATTCAGTCATGACCTTTGCCAGACAATTTCAAGGAAGAGGTGGGGGTGGAAGGCAGACATCAGTGAAGAAGGAGTGAGAAGGAGAGAGAGAAGACAGGTTGCAAGGAGCTTCGCTGAATAAGGAAGTGACAGGAATAAAGGGCGGGGGATAGGAGTGAGGGGAAACTTTGATTAGAACATTGTGCCAACAACGTTAAGTCATGAGGTTCAAGTTTTCATGAGAGTCAATGAATATGCTCTTTTTAAAAAATCAGTTAATAAACCCTAACCTAAGGTAACCTTTTGGTAAATGAATAATCCGTGCTTCACCAGCTCCCCAGTGAGTCTGGAGCAGCCTGTAGGGTTGTTGGCCTGCCTTTCTGACTACATTTCCCCAACTGTCCTGGGCTGCTGGCCCACTGAGCTCACAGACACAGTGCTCAGACCTTGTACCCCCTCCAGCACCGGGCAAGCCAGTGTCCCCAGCCCTGATTCCCATCCACTGGGCCTGCCCACTGCACAGCCAGCCAGCTTTTCCCAGGCCTCCTCCTATGTTATAGCAGGTGCCAGGGAACCAGCCCCCATATCCGACCAAAAACCACAGAATAAACCCTGTGGCCAGAAGGTAACATCAACCAAATCCACACCCGTAGCTACTGTGACACTCCTTGGGGGAAGGTGTCTCTGTCTGTCTTTTACCCTCAGCTTAGGAAGACGGTGCTGATCCCCAATAGATGCCTGGCAACACGGGTTCCCTCCTGCTGTCTTATCTTCACAGACTGTTAGGACAAAGGCTCTCAGTGAGGATTTATTCTCAAGGCCGTTTCCTGGTGAACTGATTTGCAACAAGGAATCACTATTGTCATCTTGCAGGTCCTTCATTGGTCCTTTTGAAAGAATTCTTGCACATTTCAGTCCTCAATTCAGTACACTGGACATGCAGAAACAGTAAAGACTGTCTTCATGTTCCGTTACTCAGACACCAACAAAACTCTGTTCTCTCTGGACACCAACTGAGTGTCCCACCATTTAAATCACTTCTGACACTAATTACCAAGAGTTAGTGTCTGATCCCACAGGTTAAGGACTCAGTCACACAAAGTGAACTGTACCAGGTTCTTCTGCCCATGGGATTTTCCAGGCAAGGATACTGGAATGGGTTCCCATTTCCTTCTCCAGGAGGTCTTCCCGACCCAGGGACTGAACCTGGGTCTCCTGCATTGTAGACAGACACTTTACTCTCTGAGCCACCAGGGAAGTGACTAAACTCAGTTGCAAATCTGAAGTCACCAGCCTCCTGTATTTACGATCCACTGGTCATAAAGAGAGGTCCCATGACTCTGTCCTTCAGCTTGATAGTTCACTAGAATGGCTCACAGAACAGGAAAACAGTTTATTTACTGTTACTAGTTTAGTACAAAGGCTACATACAACTCAGGAAGAGCCAAATAGAAGAGGTGCATAAAATAAGATACGGGGTGAGGCATGGGGCTCCCATGCCTTCTCTAGGCACACCATTCTCTGAGGACCTAAATGTGGTCACCAACCTGGAAGTTCTCTGAGCCTTGTGGTTTAGGGGCTTTTATGAAGGTTTCATTACATAGGTATGATTGATTAAATCATTGACTAGGGGTGATTATCTTAACCCTCATCCCCTTTCCCCTTCCTGGAGGTGCCAGGCTGGACTGCAAGTTCCAACCCTCTAATCCATGGTTGGTCTGTCTTGAAGCTGTCTATGACACCCTCATCCAAGAGTAAACTCATTAGTTTACCCAAGGTACCCCCAATCATTCAAGAAATTCCAAGGGTTTTAGACGCTCTTGTGCCAGGAACCAGAGACAAAGACCAGATATATATTCCTTATATATCACAGCATCACACAGTGACACAGTTGTTGAGAAAAACATCTTCCAGAAACACATGTATTCTTAGAGGACAACCAGTATTAGCGGGGACAGGACAAAGACCATGGACAAAGACCGTCTTTGGGGAAGAGGCAAACTTGGATACCAAACGTGTGTGAAGTTCCTCCGAGCCGACTCAAGTCTGTAATTTAGAACCACACATAAAAATTACTTTTTTTTGAGAAAGGCTCAAAATTACTTAAATGAAACTTCTTTCTTTCCATAATGTGAGAGCAAAGACTCCCAGACCCACCCACACACCAGTTTCCTCCACGTTCTCTTACAGCTGGTTAGTGTGCTTCCCCTGCCCATCCCCTGCCCACCTCCTTGGGTTCATGCTTTTCCTGGCACTCTTAAGAATAGCATAATTTGGAGTGGGTTTTTTTTTTTTTCTCTTTTGGTCTATGTAAACGGTCTGTGGATGTATTTCATTCCAGATGTTTTTCCCCAACCTGTCTTTCTTAAGAAACCCAGAATTATTTTTAAACATAATTTGGGGGCTTCCAAATAAAACAAATATCCTAACTGCCTGTGGGTTCCTAAGTTACAAGTCCTTGCTTGGTGGTGGGGACAAAAGAGAAGACATAGCACAGATGGGGCCAGCTCTGGAGACGAAGTGAGGCTTCCGAGGCTGTCCCTGGGCTGGCCTGTTTTCCTCTTCTCTCTTTTCCACTTCTTGGGTATTGTTAAAGGCTGAATTTCGTGTCCCACAATACCTGAATTCTCATGTTGGACCTCTGATTTCCCACGGGAATGTATTTGGAGATAGGTCTTCTAAGGCAGTAATTAGGGCAAAATGAGGTGCTAAGGGTGAGGTCCTGATCCCATAAGATTCGGGTCCTCATAAGAAGAGACAGCAGAGCGTTCTCTCTCTGTCCACACATACTCCTGTCTCTTATACACATCTCAAGGCAATGATGTAAATCCCAGCTTCAACTCTTTTTTTTTATATATAAAATATTAAATTTATTGGTCTTTTTGGGGAATTTTATGCACTATTGGTGTATTACAACTGAACCATTAATCTTGTAGCTTCATCAACATTAACTGGTACGTTTTCATGACACTGCTGAGATATCAGTTGTTTCTGCAGAGGTTCAAGGGAAAGGCCTTTTGAGAAGTTTGCCAGTTCCTTCTGTATATCTATAAAAGCTTTATTCACTCTGTTAACTTTTTCATCATTCATAATGTTTATCTTCTTAAGATTAGTGGTAACTGGTTTTGCTTTATTTTTAGCCTTAAAACTTTTCTGACTGGCTATGTGGAATACATCCCTGGACTTCTGTCCTCTTAGTTTGTTCTTGGCCATTGTCTCTCACCAGGCCTCCGACACCTTCGTGTAGCCTCTCAGGTTCCAGATGATGCTATCTGCCCCAGCTTCAACTCTTAATAGCAACTTGAATTTGAACAAACCATGTCATCTTTTTAATCATAGCAATGACAATAGTGGTAACTAGTATTTGCTGCTAAGCTGCTAAGCTGCTGCTGCTGCTGCTAAGTCACTTCAGTCATGTCTGACTCTGTGCGACCCCATAGACGGCAGCCCACCAGGCTCCCCCGTCCCTGGGATTCTCCAGGCAAGAACACTGGAGTGGGTTGCCTTTTCCTTCTCCAATGCATGAAAGTGAAAAGTGAAAGTGAAGTCGTGTCCAACCCTCAGCGACCCCATGGACTGCAGCCCACCAGGCTCCTCCGTCCATGGGATTTTCCAGGCAAGAGTACTGGAGTGGGGTGCCATTGCCTTCTCCTGGGGTAGCCTATAATGGCGAATGTGTTGTTCTCGCCATTTTACAGATGAAGAGCCCAAGACATTGATTGTTAAGTAACTTCCCAAAATCACAACCAGTGGGTGGGGAGCTGGATTGGCTTGATTCTGGAGTACAGACTCTTTGAGACTCAACTCCCTTATGTGTGGAATGTGCACAATGGTAACAACCTCATGGGACTGATCTAGAATGAGACATAACTTCTATGAGGCCCCAATAGATGCCTGGCAACACGGGTTCCCTCCTGCTGTCTTATCTTCACAGACTGTTAGGACAAAGGCTCTCAGTGAGGATTTATTCTCAAGGCCGTTTCCTGGTGAACTGATTTGCAACAAGGAATCACTATTGTCATCTTGCAGGTCCTTCATTGGTCCTTTTGAAAGAATTCTTGCACATTTCAGTCCTCAATTCAGTACACTGGACATGCAGAAACAGTAAAGACTGTCTTCATGTTCCGTTACTCAGACACCAACAAAACTCTGTTCTCTCTGGACACCAACTGAGTGTCCCACCATTTAAATCACTTCTGACACTAATTACCAAGAGTTAGTGTCTGATCCCACAGGTTAAGGACTCAGTCACACAAAGTGAACTGTACCAGGTTCTTCTGCCCATGGGATTTTCCAGGCAAGGATACTGGAATGGGTTCCCATTTCCTTCTCCAGGAGGTCTTCCCGACCCAGGGACTGAACCTGGGTCTCCTGCATTGTAGACAGACACTTTACTCTCTGAGCCACCAGGGAAGTGACTAAACTCAGTTGCAAATCTGAAGTCACCAGCCTCCTGTATTTACGATCCACTGGTCATAAAGAGAGGTCCCATGACTCTGTCCTTCAGCTTGATAGTTCACTAGAATGGCTCACAGAACAGGAAAACAGTTTATTTACTGTTACTAGTTTAGTACAAAGGCTACATACAACTCAGGAAGAGCCAAATAGAAGAGGTGCATAAAATAAGATACGGGGTGAGGCATGGGGCTCCCATGCCTTCTCTAGGCACACCATTCTCTGAGGACCTAAATGTGGTCACCAACCTGGAAGTTCTCTGAGCCTTGTGGTTTAGGGGCTTTTATGAAGGTTTCATTACATAGGTATGATTGATTAAATCATTGACTAGGGGTGATTATCTTAACCCTCATCCCCTTTCCCCTTCCTGGAGGTGCCAGGCTGGACTGCAAGTTCCAACCCTCTAATCCATGGTTGGTCTGTCTTGAAGCTGTCTATGACACCCTCATCCAAGAGTAAACTCATTAGTTTACCCAAGGTACCCCCAATCATTCAAGAAATTCCAAGGGTTTTAGACGCTCTTGTGCCAGGAACCAGAGACAAAGACCAGATATATATTCCTTATATATCACAGCATCACACAGTGACACAGTTGTTGAGAAAAACATCTTCCAGAAACACATGTATTCTTAGAGGACAACCAGTATTAGCGGGGACAGGACAAAGACCATGGACAAAGACCGTCTTTGGGGAAGAGGCAAACTTGGATACCAAACGTGTGTGAAGTTCCTCCGAGCCGACTCAAGTCTGTAATTTAGAACCACACATAAAAATTACTTTTTTTTGAGAAAGGCTCAAAATTACTTAAATGAAACTTCTTTCTTTCCATAATGTGAGAGCAAAGACTCCCAGACCCACCCACACACCAGTTTCCTCCACGTTCTCTTACAGCTGGTTAGTGTGCTTCCCCTGCCCATCCCCTGCCCACCTCCTTGGGTTCATGCTTTTCCTGGCACTCTTAAGAATAGCATAATTTGGAGTGGGTTTTTTTTTTTTTCTCTTTTGGTCTATGTAAACGGTCTGTGGATGTATTTCATTCCAGATGTTTTTCCCCAACCTGTCTTTCTTAAGAAACCCAGAATTATTTTTAAACATAATTTGGGGGCTTCCAAATAAAACAAATATCCTAACTGCCTGTGGGTTCCTAAGTTACAAGTCCTTGCTTGGTGGTGGGGACAAAAGAGAAGACATAGCACAGATGGGGCCAGCTCTGGAGACGAAGTGAGGCTTCCGAGGCTGTCCCTGGGCTGGCCTGTTTTCCTCTTCTCTCTTTTCCACTTCTTGGGTATTGTTAAAGGCTGAATTTCGTGTCCCACAATACCTGAATTCTCATGTTGGACCTCTGATTTCCCACGGGAATGTATTTGGAGATAGGTCTTCTAAGGCAGTAATTAGGGCAAAATGAGGTGCTAAGGGTGAGGTCCTGATCCCATAAGATTCGGGTCCTCATAAGAAGAGACAGCAGAGCGTTCTCTCTCTGTCCACACATACTCCTGTCTCTTATACACATCTCAAGGCAATGATGTAAATCCCAGCTTCAACTCTTTTTTTTTATATATAAAATATTAAATTTATTGGTCTTTTTGGGGAATTTTATGCACTATTGGTGTATTACAACTGAACCATTAATCTTGTAGCTTCATCAACATTAACTGGTACGTTTTCATGACACTGCTGAGATATCAGTTGTTTCTGCAGAGGTTCAAGGGAAAGGCCTTTTGAGAAGTTTGCCAGTTCCTTCTGTATATCTATAAAAGCTTTATTCACTCTGTTAACTTTTTCATCATTCATAATGTTTATCTTCTTAAGATTAGTGGTAACTGGTTTTGCTTTATTTTTAGCCTTAAAACTTTTCTGACTGGCTATGTGGAATACATCCCTGGACTTCTGTCCTCTTAGTTTGTTCTTGGCCATTGTCTCTCACCAGGCCTCCGACACCTTCGTGTAGCCTCTCAGGTTCCAGATGATGCTATCTGCCCCAGCTTCAACTCTTAATAGCAACTTGAATTTGAACAAACCATGTCATCTTTTTAATCATAGCAATGACAATAGTGGTAACTAGTATTTGCTGCTAAGCTGCTAAGCTGCTGCTGCTGCTGCTAAGTCACTTCAGTCATGTCTGACTCTGTGCGACCCCATAGACGGCAGCCCACCAGGCTCCCCCGTCCCTGGGATTCTCCAGGCAAGAACACTGGAGTGGGTTGCCTTTTCCTTCTCCAATGCATGAAAGTGAAAAGTGAAAGTGAAGTCGTGTCCAACCCTCAGCGACCCCATGGACTGCAGCCCACCAGGCTCCTCCGTCCATGGGATTTTCCAGGCAAGAGTACTGGAGTGGGGTGCCATTGCCTTCTCCTGGGGTAGCCTATAATGGCGAATGTGTTGTTCTCGCCATTTTACAGATGAAGAGCCCAAGACATTGATTGTTAAGTAACTTCCCAAAATCACAACCAGTGGGTGGGGAGCTGGATTGGCTTGATTCTGGAGTACAGACTCTTTGAGACTCAACTCCCTTATGTGTGGAATGTGCACAATGGTAACAACCTCATGGGACTGATCTAGAATGAGACATAACTTCTATGAGGCCCCAATAGATGCCTGGCAACACGGGTTCCCTCCTGCTGTCTTATCTTCACAGACTGTTAGGACAAAGGCTCTCAGTGAGGATTTATTCTCAAGGCCGTTTCCTGGTGAACTGATTTGCAACAAGGAATCACTATTGTCATCTTGCAGGTCCTTCATTGGTCCTTTTGAAAGAATTCTTGCACATTTCAGTCCTCAATTCAGTACACTGGACATGCAGAAACAGTAAAGACTGTCTTCATGTTCCGTTACTCAGACACCAACAAAACTCTGTTCTCTCTGGACACCAACTGAGTGTCCCACCATTTAAATCACTTCTGACACTAATTACCAAGAGTTAGTGTCTGATCCCACAGGTTAAGGACTCAGTCACACAAAGTGAACTGTACCAGGTTCTTCTGCCCATGGGATTTTCCAGGCAAGGATACTGGAATGGGTTCCCATTTCCTTCTCCAGGAGGTCTTCCCGACCCAGGGACTGAACCTGGGTCTCCTGCATTGTAGACAGACACTTTACTCTCTGAGCCACCAGGGAAGTGACTAAACTCAGTTGCAAATCTGAAGTCACCAGCCTCCTGTATTTACGATCCACTGGTCATAAAGAGAGGTCCCATGACTCTGTCCTTCAGCTTGATAGTTCACTAGAATGGCTCACAGAACAGGAAAACAGTTTATTTACTGTTACTAGTTTAGTACAAAGGCTACATACAACTCAGGAAGAGCCAAATAGAAGAGGTGCATAAAATAAGATACGGGGTGAGGCATGGGGCTCCCATGCCTTCTCTAGGCACACCATTCTCTGAGGACCTAAATGTGGTCACCAACCTGGAAGTTCTCTGAGCCTTGTGGTTTAGGGGCTTTTATGAAGGTTTCATTACATAGGTATGATTGATTAAATCATTGACTAGGGGTGATTATCTTAACCCTCATCCCCTTTCCCCTTCCTGGAGGTGCCAGGCTGGACTGCAAGTTCCAACCCTCTAATCCATGGTTGGTCTGTCTTGAAGCTGTCTATGACACCCTCATCCAAGAGTAAACTCATTAGTTTACCCAAGGTACCCCCAATCATTCAAGAAATTCCAAGGGTTTTAGACGCTCTTGTGCCAGGAACCAGAGACAAAGACCAGATATATATTCCTTATATATCACAGCATCACACAGTGACACAGTTGTTGAGAAAAACATCTTCCAGAAACACATGTATTCTTAGAGGACAACCAGTATTAGCGGGGACAGGACAAAGACCATGGACAAAGACCGTCTTTGGGGAAGAGGCAAACTTGGATACCAAACGTGTGTGAAGTTCCTCCGAGCCGACTCAAGTCTGTAATTTAGAACCACACATAAAAATTACTTTTTTTTGAGAAAGGCTCAAAATTACTTAAATGAAACTTCTTTCTTTCCATAATGTGAGAGCAAAGACTCCCAGACCCACCCACACACCAGTTTCCTCCACGTTCTCTTACAGCTGGTTAGTGTGCTTCCCCTGCCCATCCCCTGCCCACCTCCTTGGGTTCATGCTTTTCCTGGCACTCTTAAGAATAGCATAATTTGGAGTGGGTTTTTTTTTTTTTCTCTTTTGGTCTATGTAAACGGTCTGTGGATGTATTTCATTCCAGATGTTTTTCCCCAACCTGTCTTTCTTAAGAAACCCAGAATTATTTTTAAACATAATTTGGGGGCTTCCAAATAAAACAAATATCCTAACTGCCTGTGGGTTCCTAAGTTACAAGTCCTTGCTTGGTGGTGGGGACAAAAGAGAAGACATAGCACAGATGGGGCCAGCTCTGGAGACGAAGTGAGGCTTCCGAGGCTGTCCCTGGGCTGGCCTGTTTTCCTCTTCTCTCTTTTCCACTTCTTGGGTATTGTTAAAGGCTGAATTTCGTGTCCCACAATACCTGAATTCTCATGTTGGACCTCTGATTTCCCACGGGAATGTATTTGGAGATAGGTCTTCTAAGGCAGTAATTAGGGCAAAATGAGGTGCTAAGGGTGAGGTCCTGATCCCATAAGATTCGGGTCCTCATAAGAAGAGACAGCAGAGCGTTCTCTCTCTGTCCACACATACTCAGAGGAAAGGCCATGTGACAATGAAAGTAGCCATCTGCCAGTCAGGAAGAGAGCTCTTGGCAGAAACCGAACCCTGCTGGATCTTGATCTGGGACTTCCAACCTCCAGAACTGTGACAAAATAAGCTTCTGTTGTTCAGGCCACAACAGTCTGTGATGGTGTGCTCTGGCAGCCTAGCTGACTAATACAGGCCCTCTGGCTGTCCCTGAGGTGCCCTTCTTGAGATACTCACTTCTGTCCCCTAAAACACATCAAGTAGGTCTTTTGTTGAATTTTGTCAGCCTCCTTGTCCCCCAGGAGCTAATCTGAGAGAGTGACTCATCCAACAATAACAGCAAATCACACCACTTCTCCCAGTTAATACATTGGTGGGGACCCTTAAGGCTTTAACCCGGGGGTTCTCAATTCTGGTTTCATATGAGAATCATACAGAGAACTTATGCAAAAGATTTTATTTGTATGGGGATCTGAAAAAACAATAGGAATGAGCTTATTGACAAAACAGAAAGAGACTCAACAGACACAGAGAGCAGACTTGTAGTTGACAAAGGGGAAAGGTGAGGGGAGGGATAAATCAGGAGTTTAGGATTAACAGATCCACACCACTACGTACAAGATAGATTAAAAAAAGGACCTACTGTATAGCACAGGGAACCATACTCAATATTTTGTAATAACCTATAAGGGAAAAGAATCTCGAAAAGAATATAAATAAGCTCAGTTACATATATGTGTACAGTTAGATACACATAACTGAATCACTTTGTCCTACATCTGAAACTAACACAACATTGTAAATCAACTATACTTCATAAAAAGTATTTTCCAAGCCACACCAATCCCAGATCTGGGTATAATACCTCAGAAACCAGACCTTAAAAAAAAATTGTTTCATTTTTTATTATAAATGTAACATGCTCAAATGTCCAATTTGGTTTCTCATATAATTAAACTAATACTCTATTTTCCACTCTTTATGGGGGATTACCTTCTGAATCTCAGGGTTATTTTCATCACCCTTTCCAGTATGGTAATGTGTCAAGGAGGAGAGAACCCACCCCACCCCTCTGCCCTGCCTCATAGTCCTGGTTCTGTCACTACCTTGGTGAATAAGGTGACATAAGTCTTGTAACTTGACTCGGTACCAAATGAAATGATGTGAATAAGTTAAATGATTTTTAAGGTCTTTTCTGGCTTACAAATTCAAGGTTCCATAACAATGACCATACACAAACCATAAAGGAAGTTTTTAAAAACTACAGCTGAATTCAGACGATAGAATCCCACCACCAAGCTGGGTGGTTCCTATTTACACTGTTGCTTTCCTGACCTGAGTAGCTCTTTCCCTTTCAAAACTTGCTGTAATTGGTTTGAGCTTGCTTTTTCCGAGTTACCACCGCTGGTGGCTCAGAGGTTAAAGCCTCTGCCTGCAATGCAGGAGACCTGGTGTTCGATCCCTGGGTTGAGAAGATCCCCTGGAGAAGGGAATGGCAACCCACTCCAGTATTCTTGCCTGGAGAATACCATGGACGGAGGAGCCTGGTGGGCTACAGTCCACGGGGTCGCAAAGAGTTGGACACGACTGAGCGACTTCATTTTCACTTTCCACCACCCTATCACTTTTTCCTGTGGTCATGTATGGATGTGAGAGTTGGACTGTGAAGAAGACTGAGCGCCGAAGAATTGATGCTTTTGAACTCTGGTGTTGGAGAAGACTCTTGAGGGTCCCTTGGACTGCAAGGAGATCCAACCAGTCCATTCCGAAGGAGATCAACCCTGGGATTTCTTTGGAAGGAATGATGCTAAAGCTGAAACTCCAGTACTTTGGCCACCTCATGCGAAGTGTTGATTCACTGGAAAAGACTCTGATGCTGGGAGGGATTGGGGGCAGGAGGAGAAGGGGACGACCGAGGATGAGATGGCTGGATGGCATCACGGACTCGATGGACGTGAGTCTGAGTGAACTCCGAGAGATGGTGATGAACAGGGAGGCCTGGCGTGCTGCGATTCATGGGGTCGCAAAGAGTCGGACACGACTGAGCGACTGAACTGAACTGATCACTTATTTCATGAGAATATTGTCCAGCATAAAGCACTGTAATAACAGTGATGTCTTATTT
This sequence comes from Oreotragus oreotragus, assembly GCA_006410675.1. Classification (NCBI taxonomy): domain Eukaryota; kingdom Metazoa; phylum Chordata; class Mammalia; order Artiodactyla; family Bovidae; genus Oreotragus; species Oreotragus oreotragus. Next base: position 125,978 of record SJYX01008384.1, read on the forward strand.
GTATGAGCTTTAGTAGAGTATCACGAATGGTATTTTAGAAAGCACATGGTATTTTCAGGAAGAGATACCAGGGTTTGAATTCAGCATTGTAGCAGTCTGGGATTTAGATGCAAATAGAAACTGTTTCTGGTTAACTTAAGCAGGAGAGGATTTACATGAGGATCAATGGGTAATTCACAGAATCACTGGGTGCTGGGAGCTGCTGGCTAGGCCAGGACCAGAGGGGGAGAGGCACCTCAAGCGGTGGCCTGGGGACCAGCCACCTGGTGGAGAAGGGGACGTGCTTGTCACAGCACTTCAAGCCACTTCAGAGAATATCTTACGGACCTTGTGTCCTGGCTTGTCTCCCTCAAGGGTCAAAGTTTTGAGCAACCAAAATGAGACAACTGACAAGGGCCTAGTTTCTGAAATATACAAACAGCTTATATAATTCAATAGCAAAAAACAACCCAATTGAAAAATGAGCAGAAAACCTAAAGACAGTTCTCCAAAGAAGACATACAGATGGCCAGCAGGCACAGGAAAAGATGCTCATCATCGCTAATCATCAGAGAAATGCAAATCAAAACTACAATGAGGTACCACCTTACACCGGTCAGCATGGTCATCATTAAAAAGTCTGCAGATAATAAATATTGGAAAGCATGTGGAGTAAAGAGGACCCTCTTATCTCTTGATGGGAATGTAAACTAGTACAGCCACTATAGAGAACAGTATGGAGGTGCATCAAAAAAAACTAAAAATAGAACTATCATATGACCTAGCAATCTCACTCTTGCGCATATATCCAGACAAAACTATAATTCAAAAAGATATAGGACTTCCTTGGTAGTACAGTGGATAGGAGCCCACCTGCCAAAGCAGGGAACATGGGTTCGATCCCTGGTCTGGGAAGATTTCACAAACCACAGAGCACGTAAGCCCTTGTGCCACAACTACTGAAGCCTGCACATCTGGAGCCTGTGCTCCACAGACAGTCACCAAAATGAGAAGCCTGTGCATGGCAACTGGAGAAAGCCCTCTTGCAGCAACAAAGACCCAGTCCAGCCAAAAAACCAAAACCAAAAGATACGTGCACCCCTGTGTTCACAGCAGCGCTGTTCACAATAGACAAGACATGAATACAGTCTAAATGCCACTAACTGATGAACGAGTAAATATGTGGTACATATATACAATGGAATACTACTCCGCCATAAAAAGAATGAAATAATGTCATTTGCAGCAACATGGATGGATCTAGAGATTATCATAGTAAGTGAAATAAATCAGACAGAGAAAGAAAAAATATCATATGATATCATTATATATGGAATCTAAAATATGACACAGGAAATCCTCTGGCAATTCAGTGGTTAGGACTCTGCGCTTTCACTGCTAAGGACCTGGGTTCAATCCCTGGTTGGAGACTAAGATCTCACAAGCCACACAGGGCAGCCAAAAAAAAGGAGAAAAATGAACTTATCTATGAAACAGAGTAGACTCACAGAGGTAGAGACCAGATCTGTGGTTGTCAAGGGGGAGAGGGTAGGGGAAGAATGGATTGGGAGTATGGGGTAAACAGATACAAACTGTTATATTTATAATGGATAAACAACAAAATCCTACAGTGGACTATATTCAATATCCTGTGATAAACCGTCATGGAAAAGAATATGAAAAAGAATGTATATATGTATATAATATATAACCGAAACTGAATCACTTTGCTGTATAGCAGAAATAAACACAACATTGTAAACTAATATACATCAACAGTATAAATTTAAAAAGAGAACTATAAAACTTATAGAAGAAAGCACAGAATAAGTATTAAATGTATCCAGGGACTTCCCTGGTCCAGGGACTAAGACTCTGCACTTCCAGTGCAGCCCAGGTTCCATCCCTGGTGAGGGAACTAGATCCTAAATGCTGCAAATAAGCATTCTGCAAGCCTCAACTAATGAGCTGGCACATGCCTGCTTGCTTAGTTGCTTCAGCCACGCCCGACTCTCTGTGACCCTGTGGACTGTAGCCTGACTGCCAGGCTCCTCTGTCCATTGGATTCTCCAGGCAAGGATACTGGAGTGGGTTGCCATGCCCGACTCCAGGGGCTCTTCCTGACCCAGGGATTGAACCTGTATCTTCTGCATTACAGGCAGATTCTTTACCACTGAGCCACCAGGGAAGCCCCCAAAGATCTGGTACAGTCAA
>SJYX01008384.1:133659-158199 GCA_006410675.1 Oreotragus oreotragus
GCATTTAGTAACTTGTACAGATTGACCATCCTCCGAAGCTGGACTCGGAGGTGCCGGCAGCTCTGTTTACCTGGCGGGTGAACTTGGCCAAGTGGTCTCCTGCTGGGGAGGTGACAGAGGCCGCTGAAGCCTTGTGCCCCTGGTCACGTGGTCTCCTGCTGGGGAGGTGACAGAGGCCGCTGAAGCCCTGATCCAGCCCACCCCCACCCCCTAAGGGCCCATCTGGGCTGCTGTACTCTCTGAGCCCTGGGGTCCTGGGGCTCTGTGGTTTTGTTAGCCCTCAGGGATGCCCTCTTGGATGATGGCACCACGTCCGGTAGCTCGACATTCCTCACCTTCTAATTTTCATGTCACGCCATCCTCTGGAATCCTGCCACTGGAAGAGGGATTTTTCTGGCTGTTCACGCCAGCTTCCTCCTTCTCCTCCTTCCTTCCTTTCGTGTAAAATGACACGATTGGGCTGGATCAGTTCCAAATCCTTGCTGCTCTAACTGGCCTATGGGTTTAATGAAGGCGCCATCAACATATCCAGGCAGGGGTCCCTCTCCAAAACCACTGAGGGAGATGGGTGGGTACTTCATGTGCTCCGTCCACACAGCTTTGCTCCCTTCGCAGAACTGAGAGGGCTTTCTGGACAAAGCTAGAAGACACAGGAGCCAGATGGGGAGCAGGACTGAAGGCCGGTTTTCAAGGACCATTATGCCATGGAGGGAGGAGGGCCTGTCCATGGCACTCAGGGCTTTTGCAAAGTGGATTTGTCATCCCATTCCCTTAGGCTGACAAGCAACTCATTGTTCCCAGAAAACAGCTGCATCTGGGCAGTTTCAGCATTTGGGTGTGACAGCACAGGGAAGCTCTTCCTAGCATCAGGCCAGAGGCTCTCCCCTCACCAAGAAGGGAGGAAGTCTCCTGGCAGGGCCTTGGTTTTCCAGGCCATTGCAGCAAATCTGGTGCTTCAAACAACACAGTTTACATACAGTTCTGTAGGTCAGGAGATCGACATGGGTCGTGTTCCTTTGCGGAGGCTCCAGAGGAGCCTGTTTTCCTGGCCATGCCGTGAGCAGAACTCAGTTCCCTGGGGTTGTACGGCTGAATGTCCACTTCCCGGCTGGCTGTCAGCTGGGGGCTGTCCTTAGCAATTCGAGGCTTCTCTCCAGTTCTTACACCTGATCCACTGCATCTCAAAGCCAGCGTCAGGGCCCCTCCTCCTGCCATCTCCCTGACCTCTCTCCCCTTGTCCACAGCTGGGAATGGGTCTTCACCTTTAAGGACACATGTGATTAGATTGGGCTCAGCTGGATAACCCAGGTGACTCTTCTCACCTCAAAGCTTTAACTTAATCACACTGGCAGAGTCCCTTTTGCCATGTGAGGTAACACTCATAGGTTCTGGAGATTAGGGCATGGACATCTGTAGGTGTGTGCTAAGTCGCTTCACTCATGTCCGACTCTTAGCGAACCCATGGGCTGTAGCCCGCCAGTCTCCTCTGTCCATGGGATTCTTCAGGCAAGAATACTGAAGTGGGTTGCCATGCCCTCCTTCGGGGGATTTTCCCAACCCAGAGATCGAAACCATGAATCTTTATCTCTTGCATTGCATTGGTGAGGGACCCGCATTCTGCTTCCCGCAGTCAAGGTGAGGCAATATAATTTGCTGACCCTCTGCTAGAAGTCACATTGCTATGGTAGACCTTTTGCAGGTGACAGACATCTCCTGTGCAAGTTGAGAGGTACAGAGGTATGTGAGCTACAGTGAGCCAGGGCCAGCTGGCATTGGGCAAAGTAAGACTTGAATGCATGTGTCCCAGGCACTTTGTGATCAAGCCATCAGATTCACTGCATAATTAATGCTCACACAGCTTTGTGAAATGCAGTAATGTAGGCTTGCTCATAAAGTGTTTTTTTACAGGATCTGACAGTTAGAACCCACTCAGCCTGCTTGTCCTGTTCTAGCCTTGCCATGTGTAATCAGGACCCTTCTGGACCTTCCGAGCATCCCCCTCTCACCAGTGTGGTTGGGTCCCTTTCAGCCTCTGACCTGCAGGCTGGAACTACAAAGGCACGTTGATCCACCCCGAACTCCTCCTCTGTGTTCACACTTGCCATTCTGCCTGCAATGCCAGCCCTCCCCATCAGGAGCTGGGCAATCCCCTCTCTGCTCAGAGTGTGTCTTAGTTGCAGGAAATGTAGAGTCTCAGGCCCCACCCCAGATCTATTCAAGTCAGATCTGCTCTCTTTTTTTTTTTTTTAATTTACAATACTGTGTTAGTTTCAGCTGTACACCTTCAGGTTATTTTATATTATAGGTTGTTACAAGATATTGAATGTAGTTCCCTGTGCTACAGTAAAACAACAGTGAATCCTGTTGTTTATTTATTTTATATGTAGGGTGTATATCTGTTCAAATCTGCTTTTTTTTTCAGTCCCGGGGATCACAGGCACCTTAAGTTTGAGCAGCACTGGATGAGGGCCTGCTGGGGGGCTCCTCTTCCAGGAAGCCCTTCCTGATTGCCCCAGACTTAGCTAAATGAGTTCTTCCCCAGCCTCCCACTGTACCCCATTTGCCCGTCACTCATAAGAAGGTCATATAACTGGATGTTAACAGGGACTTTTTCCCTGTGACATAGAAGTTTCAGCAGAGGCCTCAAAGTCAAAGAAGCCCTGTCTCCAAGTGAGGTGCCAAGATCCCACGTAGGTCAAGCTTGGAGAAGGTGAAACTTCCTCTGTCAGCTTCAGCCCTTCCCCACTTCCAGCCTCCGAAGGACAAGTCAGAGGGTTTCTCTGGAGGGAGAGGGTTGGCTGGAGGCTGGGTCCACACATCCCTGTTGCCCTTCCCTTGGGGAGGGGGAACAGCAGCCTCCTCTCACCTCCAGGTGAGCCAGAAGGACTTCAAGGGCGGTGTTCCTTGTACCTGATGGGTTGGAGAAATGGGGGCCAGTGCAACCCTGTCCCTGAAGGCAGTGAGACAAAGGTGTGTGGTTTCCATGGATCTGATGAGGCTCATGAGCTGGGGAGACTTCCTGGAGTCTCCTTGAAAGGGACCCTACCCAAGGCAGCTGCCTGGGGAGGGCTGACAAAGGGACCCAGCAGAGAGAACTGGACCACTGGAAAACCAGAGGCTGAGGGCTACTGCAGCCCCTTCCCCTACACACATACCCTAACCTCACAGTGAAAACTACCAGAATTAACAAATACAAATATAAGGTGGCCATTTAAATTTGAATTTCAGGTAAACAATGAATGGGTTCTCGTATGTTTTCAGTGTGTCACATGTAATATCTCAAATAGAGATACACTTTTAAAAAGTATTAATTGTTTATCTGAGCTTCAAATTTAATTAGGCATTTTGTATTTCACCTGGCAACCCTGGGTCAGAAGCTTTGCAGCAGAAATCCTTGTGGGTTCTCAAAGAAATCCACAGAAGTGGCCCAAATGGTAGTTTGGACCCCAATGTCAGAATCACTACTGAAGCAATCAATTAAGATTCTTGTTGCTCCTTCATCCTTGTTCCTTACCCCTCCCCTTCCAAATTTCTCATCAATTACCCTGGCTGATGAGTGGGAGATGGAAGAAGGGAGGGAGAGTCCCTGGAGATAACTCCCAACCTCTCCCTTCCACCACCACAGAACTAGTGGACAGAAACACTTGGAGTGAAATTGAGCATTTGGATTATTACCTGGATCAGACTTCCAAACAGTCACTGTTCCTGTGACTTAAAGGGACCTAGAGATGCTGCCTGCCTGAGACATCATGCAGGGAAGTGGAAGGAAGTGGACCCCGGAGCCAGATTGAATGACAGCGACTGAAAGACTAACGTTGCCTTGTGGTTGTGCCCTGCTGGGGGTGCTGGCTCTAAATGGATTTCTCCTTTGCATCCATCTCTCTCACTTGTGTCCTCTTATTCATCTGCATCCCAGTGCCTGGTGTATGTAGAAGATCTTCAGTAAATGTTTGAGTGTTGAATGTAAAAAGTGAACTGACCCATTTTTTCAACCATAGAAGCTATAGAGAGTTTTCCTGGGGTTGTATACTCCTTCCCAAAGGTTCTTTGGCTGTGCTAAGCCTTTTTGTTATAAAACACAACAGGTGCGATGATAGAGGTGAGCTCTGGATCTGAAATCATCTCTGAGAACGTTTCCAAGCATGTATGCGCTCAGCCAGGGCTTCCCAGGTGGAGCCAGGGGTAAAAAACCTGCCTACCAATGCAGGAGACAAAAGAGACGTGAGTTTAATCCCTGGGTGGGAAGATCCCCTGGAGGAGGGCATGACAACCCATTCTGGTACTCTTGCCTGGAGAATCCCATGGACAGAGGAGTCTGGCAGGCTATATAATCCATGGGGTCACAGAGTCAGACAAGACTGAAATGACTTAGCACACATGCACATATGCTCTCATCCAGGGCAGAACCATGGTTTAGGGAACCTGAGGCTTATATAAACTGGAACCCTTTCTGAGAAAAGAATATCAAATGGTGAAGTCAAAATTAGGCATAAACAAGAACATTAATTTTGGGGAAATCAAAAGAGATTACAAATTTTTAAAATTAAAATTTTATTTATTAAATTTAAACTAATAGATACTAACCCCCCCTCCCCCACAAAATCCAGGAAAATAACACAGTATTTGTAGTGTTTAACTGAAGGACAAATTGCTATAATACACTATATATAATCTACTTTTTTTTGCTAGATTATTTTTCCACATTGTTTGGTCAATGTCCTTTTAGGTGAAACTTGCTCAGTTGTGTCCAACTCTTTGCATAGTTCATGGGGATCTCTAGACAAGAATACTGGAGTGGATTGCCATTTCCTTCTTCAGGGAATCTTCCCAACCCAAGGATCGAACTGGGGTCTCCCACATTGCAGGCGGATTCTTGACCAGCTGAGCAGCGTACTTTTAGTAGCAGCCTGTTATGAGTCTGTTGATGTCAATATTTTGTGGTCAAATCACAAAGAATGCAAATCTTTTAAAAATATATTCATATTAATAATTTTTCTTCATTAAATTGGGATTTATTCAAATCACTTTTTATGGTCAAAACATATCTCTTCCCCTTAATGAAGTACTGCTTCTGAACTGATCTGATTTTTATAAACTTGTCTTGTCATTTTCATTATTTATATATTCTTAGTTGTGATTTTTTATGACTCCTTCCCTTAATTTCACGCTTTTATCAAGTAGACTCTTTTAGCTTCTGTTGTGATAGAACAAGAGAGTTTTTGACATTTTGAAGCGTCTTCCAGTCAGTTTTTGTCTGAAGCTTCCACTAAGATTTTTTCTAAATACATTTGAATTTTGTATAATCAAGAAATCTGAGGGAATTCCCTGGCTGTTCAGTGTTTAAGACAGCACTTTCACTGTCAAGGGCATGGGTTCAGTCCTTGGTTGGGAAACTAAGACCCCACAAGCCATTTAGTATGGCCAATCAATAAATCAATAAAAAGGGTAATAAAATAAAGAAAATTTAAAATAAAATAAAAAGGATAATACAATAATAAATTAAAAGGATAGATTAAAAAATTTTTTTTACAGAATTTAAAAAAAAATACAAAATTAATCAGAAATAAAGGCTTCCTCAAGAACAATTCAAAAACACTTAAGATAGTTTGAACTGAAAAAAAAATTTTTTTTAAGCACTTAAAACTTGCTGAAATTTCTGTTGAATTAATACTACCTAATCAATAACTATTCTATATAGACCGGTCTGTTGGTGAGTATGTGTAGGGGTTTGGTTACTATGAAATATTCTTTTTTTTTTCTTTCTGTATCCGTGGTAACTTGGTGCACAGTTTCATCATGAACTACCAGAGCTCATCATGACAGAAGCATCACTCTCAGGGTGATCTGCTCAAAGGAAAGCTTTGGAAAGCATTATGCGTGAAGTGCAATCTCCTTTCTTTACAGAGAAGAGCAGGAAAGCTATATTAAATGGAAAGCATAGACTTCAGACCAAGGCTTGGTGTGAATTCGGATAAAGGAGTTGGAAAGCAGTATATATTGAAAACCTTAAAAATATGTATATGCCTCTCAAACACACTCTGCTTTGACTTTGGGGTGTTGCTCTTAAGAAAATACTACTTCTGAAAATGAGTTAAAAATATTATGCCCCAAATGTTAACAATATATACCTAACAAAAAAACATTTGGAATAACTTGCTCTAATTATAAATGACTGATTATCTAAACTATGAAACATCAATTTGATGAGTATTATTATTATTGAAGTTTGTAGAAGCTTTGTTATATGGTGCAAAATAGTGCTTATATAATGTTAAGCCAAAAAGAAGCAAGTTATAAAATCATGTATACATTCTCATTTCAGGTGGACTTTAATAATACCTATGCTCTGAAAAACCTTAGAATATACACTATTTTATATTGTATAAAGTACATTTAAAATGTATATTCTATAAATATATACACTATACATGTTGTGAACATCTTCCCATGTTAATAAATATAGATCTGTGATATCACTTTTAATAGTCCATCAACAGATGAATGGATAAAGATGTGGTACATACACACAATGGAATTACTCAGCCATAAAAAGGGATGAAATTGGGTCATTTGTAGAGACATGAATGGACCTAGAATCTGTCATTCACAGTGAAGTAAGTCAGAAAGAGAAAAACAAATATTGTATATTAACACATACATGCGGAACCTAAAAAAATGGTACAGAGGAACTTATTTGCAGAGCAGAAATAGAAATGCCAATGTGGAGAGCAGACATGCATACACGGGGCCGGGGGAAAGGGGAGGGTGGGACTGACATACATACACCTGTCTCTTATACACATCATGGGGGGGCGGGAGGTCCACGAGGGAGGGGACGGATGGCTACACATAGCTGATTCACTTCCTTGTACAGCAGAAACTAACACAGCGTGGTAAAGTAACTATAACCCAATTTGAAAAAATGTCTGATTCTTTCCAACCGTTTCCTATGTTAAGTATATTTGCAGTGAATAATAACACACATTAATCTTTAGCCAGTTCTTTGTTTCCTCAGAATAAATTCCTAGAAGCAGAATTGTTGGGTCAAAGGCATTTTTAGGGCTTTTGAAACTTATTGCTAAATGATCTTCCAAAGAGACTGTAAAACTCTCCCAAGCAGTGGATGCATATGTGCCCTTTCCCTGGAGCCTCTGCAACACTGACTCATTAATCTGCTTTCAAGTAGAGAAAATAGTTTAGGAAAATACGCCTGCAACAGATTTGAAACTTTTAATAGTTTTTATTACCCAATCCCAGATTGCTGTAATAATGTTGATACAACTAACATATATTATGCAATTTCTATGGCTCAGACACTGCGCTACGTGGGTTAACTCATCATCCTTAAGGTCTTCTAGGAGGTACAGACCATTGTCAACCCATTTCACAGGTGAGGAAATTGAGGCACAGAGATGCTAAACAACTTGCTTGAGGTAATACAGCCTAAGGTAATGAAAGGATGAACTAAAATTTGAACCAGGCCACGATCTACCTCCTGTTGCACAATTTCTTGAAAATCCCTACTTGAAAATCCCTCTCTGAAAATCCCAGGTGTCCTTAAGCTCCTGGGAGCAGGGTGGGGGTGGATCTCTTTAGTTCAGGACTCACTGCAGCACTGGAAATTTCTCTGATCCATTTGGGAGGATGGGTTCCATTTAGGCAGAGGTCTCTGAGGCAACCACTTAGAAAATGCCAAGGATCTACATCTTAGAGTGAGGTAGACCCATTATACTGAACCTGCTGAGAGACCATAAAGTTGGTCTGTCAGTCGGTCTGTCAGTTCTAACCCACTGGTCACCCCAGGCTGAAGAGTCACAAGAAAATGATTCCTTTGGAGGGAGCTGAGGAGTATGGCATGTGCACCCCCCTGAGTAAGGTGACCAGTGCCTCCTGGTTTGCCTGGGGTTGTCCCAGTTCTAGTGCTGAAAGCCTGCATCCCAGAAATTCTGCAGCCCCGGGCAGATAAAGACAATCGGGTACCAGATTCTTGGGAGAGGGTTCTGGCACTTTTCTTTCCCCTCCAGAAAAGGGCAAAAGGCTTTGAGGTTCCACTCTGGAGCCATAGTCCTGGGCCAGAGAGAGGTCCAGTGAATCAGACACCCAGAGGACTCGGCCAGAGCTCCCAGGCCCTTTGTCTGTGGAATCTGACCTCAGGTGGTCTGAAACCCGGTGAAGGAGTCTAGGGTTGGGATAGAGCTGGAAGAGAGAAGAAGTGGATGACACAGACCCCCCTATCCTTGCCACAAGCAGCTTCTAAGCCTGAAGTAGGCCTCAGCCTGCAGCAGCAGGCCAGCACAGAGCTTAAATCTAATGCAGTTTTGAGTTTGATTATCACACTGGTTGGTAGATTTTAGTCACTGAAATGAGACTTGAAAAGGCCCAGACACACAATGGGAGGTTCAGGAGATGGTCCCCGAGGATGCAAAGACGATTGCAGAGGGCAGCCTGCGTTATAGTTGCACAAGTCCAGCCCTTTCAGTAATGAGGTTACCTGCAGTGGCTGTGGAGGGCCACCCTAGGGCCCTGCTCCCCTCGGTCAGGGGTGGAGCCACAGCGGCTGCCACTGCTGCTGCCTAAGGGACAGGGATGGGGCTGAGAGCCCAGGGCCCCCTCGCTGCCTCCAGTTCACCAGGCTGTGGCTGAACTCTTCCTCAGAGTCCAGAGTCCCTCCCCCAGTGGAGTATCCCAGTTCCTCAAAGTGCTAGGGCCACCCTGCCCCCTCTCCTGAGCTGCTACAGTGATAAACGATGGCTTGCTACAGACACAAGAGCCTTTACTAGGTCCTCCTAATGCATTGTCTTCTTTCGTGCTTGCATGTCACCTGTGAGGTATTAGAATCATCCTCATTTGTCAGAGGCTCAGAGAAGTTAAGGAACCAGCCCAGTCATTAATTAGCAGAGGTGACTCAAAACCAGCTCCAGCTTCACCCTAAGCGCATGCCCAGTTCACAGGTCTGTGAGCCCTCTTAGCTATCTGGGCCAGCCCTCTTCCTGCCGGGGGCCCTGGTGAGCTCGCTGGTTCCACCTGTTGTTGTTAATTAGCCACTAAGTCATGACTGACTCTCTGCCACACCATGGACTGCAGCCCGCCAGCCTCCTCTGCTCATGGGATTTCCCAGGCAAGAATACTGGAGTGCCTTTCCTTTCTCCAGGGGATCTTCCCGAACCTGGGATCGAACCTGTGTCTCCTGCAATGCAGGCGGATTTTTTACTGCTGAGCCAGCAGGGAAGCCCTGCTGGTTCCACTAGTCCCACTTAAAACTCAGAATGTGCTTCTGCTTGGAAACAATAGGATGGAGGGTTGTTTCGACTCGACTGTGGTCACTTTTTGGTTAAGTCAGCCTTTGTGACCTGGCCTGGGGTTCTCACCACATCAGAATCACATGATTTCCTGGGAAGAAAACACATCCTGCGTCCTAAATAGCAAATTCCAAACACACTGTTAGAACACAGCTAATTTGTGAGTTAGGGAAAGTCTGCCTGAAACTATTTGATTCCGCATGACAAGAAAAATAAGCTGGGTTCTTAAATTTGACTGTTTGGGTTGTTGGTTTAAAATAGCCTAGAAGCCACTGGGCTGCCTCTCACGTTGTCCTTCTGCAAGGGCGGCGTCTAGTTGAATCACGAAATCTTACAAGAGTCTGTGCCTGTGGTCGTAAGAAATCGTCAGTGGTGCAGTGGGTAAAGTCTAGCTTAGGATCAGGTGATGTGGGTCTGACTCTGCCCGTGCCCTTGCTGGTTGTATGGTGTTGGGTGAGTCACTTGACCTCACCAGGCAACTGCTTCTCCATCTGTAAAATAAGGGGTTACATGAGAGGGTCCCCAAGCCCCCTTCCTGTTCTCAGATTCAAGGAAACAAACAGCCTCAGGTGCGGAATTACAAATGAGCGTTGGCTCAGAAATTGTGTTTTTTTCTTTTATTTCCTTTGTAATTTTTATCTCTTGGGAGGGGCCTTTTAGCTGCAGCAGAAGAGAAAAAGGGAGAGAGAAGTTCTTTTATGCTAAATGGAGCATTGAATGATGGATAAGCAGAAAGATGTGTGATGGCTCTTTTTCTCACATTAGGTATTTGACTAATAGATCAGCAGACCCCGGCATCCAAGTGACAACCTGCATTGAAGAGGGTGGAACTTGGCTGTGCGACCCTTCCAGCTGTGAGAGCTTGAAAGGGAAGCTCTGGGGGAATGTCTCTCATTTTCCCCTGGAAGCTGGGAGACAGCTCAGCTCAGCACTGCCAACCGTGTGATGCGGGCGCTTGTAAATGAAGCCTTTTTCCTTGGATGTCTTTCAGGCTGCAGTCTCCCCTCTGGCACCTCCACCCCCTTGGAACAAAGCCTAATGTAAAGTCTGGGTGCAACTCAGACCAGCCTGGGAAAGAATTTGCTCAATAGTGGCAGGGAGGCCTTGATACGTCTTCAGTGGCTTAAAAAAAAAAAAAATCTAGAATTTGGTTTGTCTGTTTGTTTTTACCCTATGTCTTTCAACAACAACAAAAAAAATGGCTTATATCAGGGACACAGCAAACTGCTCCTGGGAAGAACTAAAAAACATAAGTAGAAATATAGGCACAAGGAAAACAGCAATAGAAAATCAAGATAAGAGACTTCCCTGGTGGACCAGTGGCTAAGACTCCATGCTGCCAATGTAGGGGGGCTGGGTTCAATCCCTGGTCAGGCAACTAGATGCCACAGGCTGCAATTAAGAGTTCACGTGCCTCAGCTAAAGATCCCGCCTGCCACAGCGAGGCCTGAGGATCCCGCATGTCCCATCTAAGACCTGGGAAAGCTAAATAAACGAAGAAGAAAAAAAAAAGAAAATCAAGGTTTTCTTGGGCCCACTTCAGCTGGGCCAGCAGACTGAACACAGAGCCCCAGTCGTCGGGTGGGCAAAAACAGGGGAGCCTGGGCAGATAGGGGTATGGGGTCACACATGGCTATGGCTTATGTGAGTTTGGCAACAATATAGGTTTTTATGGAAGGAACATAAACAGAGGTCCTAAACTCCAGAAGCATGGGCATTATTCCTTTTGCTCTAATTTCAGGTACAAATTCTGCCAGTGATTCCTGCTGCCAACCTGAGCTCTCTCAGACTAGGTGGGCCCCAGCCTGTGGGCGCTGAAGCATCCCTAGCAACAGCAGAAGGAAACACTCAGCGGTGGCCAGGCAGGCAGAAAGAAGCACAGAGAGGCGCTCCTGTTATATGACTCTATCAGGCACATCACCCTTTAACGTCTCTGGTCAGGAGCAAAGGCCAACCATGGGAGAACTAGGAGAGATTCAGGAAGCTGTGGCTTGTGACCAGGCACACAGCTTGTCAGCAGCCAGAGGCCCAAGAAAGAGCTCCTGAATAACCGGACTCCATCAGCCAGGTGACAGTGTGGTTCCCAGTGATTACAAGCAGAGCTGGCTTCGTGGGCACGTGATATGTGCAGGCACACGGGGCCCCAGGCTCAGAACAGCCCTGCCACTCTCTCAAAATTCTTCATAACTTTGAACAGGGGCCCTGCATTTTCACTTGGCACTGAGCTCCACACTCTTAGCAGCCAGTCCTGGGAATGAGAAGGGCCAGCAGGGGGAGGTGCCTTATGCCTCCTCCCTGCCCCGAAGCCCTAGTGGCCCTGAAGAATTCAGTCCAATTGGTCCTGTGTCTTGCTGCCCCTAGAACTGCCTTTAGGTTCCCCAGCTCCCTGCTTCAGGCCTTCCCTATGTCAGAAACCCCATATGGGTCTCGCTGGGCTCCCCTGGTGGTTCAGATAGTAAAGAATCTGCCTGCAATGCGGGAGACCTGGGTTTGACCCCTGGATTGGGAAGATCCCCTGGAAAAGGAATAGGCTACCCACTCCAGTATTCGTGCCTGGAGAATCCCCATGGACAGAGGAACCCGGTGGGCTACAGTCTATGGGGGTCACAAAGAGTCACGACTGATCGACTAAGCACAGCATAGCACATAGGTCTCACTGGGCTAAAATCAAAGAGTCTTCTAGAGGCTCTGAGGGGAGAATTTACATCTTTGCCTTTTCCAGCTTGAGAGATCAGCCAAATACACCTGGGTTTCCAGCCCCTTCCTTCATCTTCAAAGTTGGGGTGGTGGGAGCCCTTCTCACAGGCCTCCCTTTTCCACTTTTAAGGACCACTAGGATTATGTCCAGCTCTCCTGCATAACCTGCCTACTTAAGATCAACTGATGAATGACCGTAACTCCCCTTTGTGTAGCCTAACACATTAGCACTTTTGGGGATTGGGACACAGACATCTTTGACAGTGGTGGGGGGCTGGGGGTATTACTGTTCTGCAACGTGACTGTATCTTTATCCTTCTTTCTTCAACCTGAGGCCCCAGTTTATCTTGTCCCTTGGCATGTTTTTGCTCAGGGTTTTTTTCTTTTTCCTTCATAAATCTCCTTCATATGAACCTTAAGGAGAAACTGATGCAAAATGGAAGGAGAGAAATAGAGGGAGCATATACAGAGTACCATATAAAATAGATAAACAACAAGGACCTACTGTATAGCACAGAAACTATACTCGGTGTCTTGTAATAATCTATATTGGGAAAGAATATGAAAAAGAATACATCTATTAATATATATACACACACGTATACATTCAGTTTTATATATATATAACGGAATCATTTCGCTTATACCAGAAACTAATACAACATTGCAAATCACCTGTGCTTAAATAACAATTTAAAAAAAATAGGGGAGGGAGGGGAAGGAAGAGGTAAACATTTTGATAGCCTCTCAGTTTATGATTTTACATTTTCATACTCCCTTTACCACCTCCATTTCTCTTCAGTACTACTGTTTCTGACATATTCTAAGATCAACAACATTTTGAAGTTAAAAAAATTACTTATGAGAAGGTAATAGGAATTATAGCCATTGAGCCGGCCAAAGAACCAAGGCCCTAGATAAAGCCTTTTAGAAAGAGAATATAAGGAAGATCCTTGAATAATTGCGTTTCTTTTCTTCTTTAGTGTGACGATTTGTTAAAGTGAAGTATAGTTGATTTACAACATCATGTTAATTTCAGGGATATAGAAAGTGATTCAGTTATGTATGTGTGTGTATGCTCAGTTGTGTCTGACTCTTTGCAAACCTAGACTGGAGCCTGCTAGGCTCCTCTGCCCGTGGGATTTTCCAGGCAAGAACACTGGAGTANTCCTTGAATAATTGCGTTTCTTTTCTTCTTTAGTGTGACGATTTGTTAAAGTGAAGTATAGTTGATTTACAACATCATGTTAATTTCAGGGATATAGAAAGTGATTCAGTTATGTATGTGTGTGTATGCTCAGTTGTGTCTGACTCTTTGCAAACCTAGACTGGAGCCTGCTAGGCTCCTCTGCCCGTGGGATTTTCCAGGCAAGAACACTGGAGTAGGTTGCCATTTCCTCCTCTAAGGTATGTTTCTGACCCAGGGATCGAACACGTGTCTCTCGCGTCTCCTTCACTGGTGGATTCTTTACCACTGTACAACCTGGGATGAACCATGCTGCTGCTGCTGCTAAGTCGCTTCAGGCGTGTCCGACTCTGTGCAGCCCCAGAGATGGCAGCTCACCAGGCTCTCCCATCCCTGGGATTTTCCAGGCAAGAACACTGGAGTGGGTTGCCATTTCTTTCTCCAATGCGTGAAAGTGAAAAGTGAAAGTGAAGTTGCTCAGTCGTGTCCGACTCTTAGCGACCCCATGGACTGCAGCCTACCAGGCTCCTCTGTCCATGGGATTTTCCAGGCAAGAGTACTGGAGTGGGGTGCCATCGCCTTCTCCAGGGACGAACCATAAATGTATTCTTTTTTAAAAAACTTTAATTTTACTGGAATATAGTTGATTTACAACGTTGTGTTAGTTTCAGGAATATAGCACAGTGATGCAATTATACATATACATATTTTTATTCTTTTTCAGATCCTTTTCTCATATAGGGTATCAAAGAAAATTGAGTAGAGTTCCCTGTATTATACAATAGGTCCTGTTGGTTGTCTGTCTTATGTAAAGAACTGTGTGTATGTTCATCTCAAGCTCCTGATTTATCCCTCCCCTCCACGTTTCCTTTTTAGTAACCATAAGTTTGTTTTCAATATCTATAAGTCTGTTTGGCAAACAAGCTCATTTGTTTCATCTTTTTAAAAAATTAGATTCCACATGAGTAATACCATATGATATTTGTCATATATATTCTTTTTCAGGTTCTTATCCCATATAGGTTATTACAAAATATTGAGTATAGTTTCTTGTGCTACACAGTAGGTCCTTGTGAATAACTGCATTTCTCTTTCACTTCTGACTGTGAAGTCTATGGTCTGGACCAAATGAATTACCCAAGACTCTTAAAGTTCCCTGGAAAGTCTCCATTCCGTTCCTGCCTCCAAGGTCGGGACCTCCCTTCTTTGAGGGGGTGAGTATAAATTTGCCCCTGTATATTCCTCACACTGCCTTCTCCCCCCACTGGGTTTTGAGCATTGCAAACAAGAACTTTGAGCAGATTGCTCAAAGAGGATCCTGGCTTGGAAACTGTTGCCAGCTGGTCTCGTACCCATATCTTTTCAGTAAATTTCTCTCAAGCATATGTACACACACAAATACGCCTTCTGTTGAAGGCAATGAAATCATCGTTCACCACGGAGACTGGAGGAGAGTGTGCTGAACCATGAAATTGAAGTAATGCTTTTGGGTCTGGGTACAGTTTTTCCTGGAGTAAAGATTCTTATTAACATCGCTGTTTTGTTCATGGATGCACCCCGGCATCTAGGACCTGGATGCTCCATCCACACTGGGACAGGCCTGACTGCAGGGACCACACGTCTTAAGTCTGGACTATCACTTAGAGCTCCTGCCTGTCAGGCCGCCCAGCCCCTCAGCTGCAGGACAATGACTTCTGACCCCCATCTTCTCCTAGTGACCTAAGACCCAGGGAAAGGCTTTGCCAGTTGGAGGTCACCCTGCAAGAACCTGGGGCAAGCCAGGTCACAGGGGAACAGAGAGGGCTGGTGCTGCCAGGGCTGGGAGTCAGCGAGGGAGATCCCCTCATCTGGTGGAAGATGACACGCAAAGAGGTGCCTCCAGATCAGCGTGGTGGGTGCTCTCGGAGAGCCAGCTCTAAGTGCTCTAAGTGAGACACCCGGGGGCAGCTGGGAAGGCCTCCAGAGGAGAGGTTCTTGAGTGGAAACTTGAGGAATGAGCAGGAGATGGCCAGGAGCAAGGTGATTTGTGCCAAGGGACTCGGGTTCAAATCCCATCACTGCCACCGTGTGACACTCTCATACTCTTGGTTTCTCCGTCTATTGAAGTGTGATCATAGCCTCCATAGTTTAGGCTCCTAGAATCCCCAGCAGTGGAGTCAAAGGACCTTAATCCTGGCTTTCAGTCCTAGGTACCCCGATTCCAAGCGTAGGGGGCACACCCATCCTGTCTTCCCTCTGCCCTCGTTCCCTCCCTATTGCTTCATCTGCTCCAAACCCTCTGCCTGCCTGGGGCCTGCGCATCAGATCTTGCCTGTGTTGAATCCCATGGGTCTCAACCAGGGCTCTACCTGGACCCCCGCCCAGCACGACCCCCAGCCTGCATCACAGGCTGGTCTTTGTCACCGGGACCTCGATCTTAGCAGCTTGGAGTGACCCAGCCCAGAGTCCCACGTGGCCTGTCTTATGGCTGCCCCACCCGGTGTGGCTGCAAAGCCAGGCCCCTCCGCAGGCTGGGTCTGAGGGACCAGGTGGACTGGAGGGGGGCACGTCCAAGTGGCATCCCACGAGGAACCGCCCAGCTGCCGGCTTCGCTTTGAAGAGGCCATCCACACGTCGTCCCCACCTTCCCTCGCCCCTGTATTTCACTCAGGGCTCTGGAAGGAGGATTCATGAGCTCATGTCTCAGAAATGCTTTGAAGATGAGAAGCCCTGAGCGTTTCCCCACAGCCCTCAATTTAACTTTCCCAGAACTCTCTCTGGGTTGTCAAGACTTTGTAGCTATTTTTATAAACAGTGATCGCTGGCTGCTTCCATTTTTACCGTGGCTACCCTCCTACAGCAGACTGGGCGAGGAGCTGGGCCTACCCTCTCACCCTTCTTCTCGCACCCCTTCCTCTACCTCAGACCCACCCTTACCATCCCCTGTGTGCTCCCAGGGTCACCCGTCTCCTCGATGCCCAGCCACTGATCTACCCCAGTGACTCCTGGCTTCTCCAGGATGGTGCCCAGTGCCCTCCAGCTCTGGCAGCTGCTCAGCTGCTCAGCCACACCCCTGCCTGGTGTCCAACTCTGGACTCAGAAGCCCCAGGCTTGGTCACATCTCCAGGCCAGGAGAGAAGCTGGGTCATAGGAAATGGAAACTTGAGTCTGCTGGTGGGCCTGCCCAGCATGTGACTGATCAATGGGCATTTTTTGAATAAAATATTTAAATCATACAAAAAGTGTATGGGGAGACAAATATATGATACCGCTTACATGTGGAATTAAAAAAAAAAAANGGAAACTTGAGTCTGCTGGTGGGCCTGCCCAGCATGTGACTGATCAATGGGCATTTTTTGAATAAAATATTTAAATCATACAAAAAGTGTATGGGGAGACAAATATATGATACCGCTTACATGTGGAAAAAAAAAAAAAAAAGATACAAATGAGCTTTTATCCAAAATGGAAAAAGACACACATACACAGAAAACAAACGTATGGTTACCGAAGCAGAAAAAGGGGCAGGGGGAGGGATAAATTAGGAGACTAGGCTTAACATATACCTACCACTATGTGTAAAATAGATAAATAAGGACCTACTGTATAGCATAGGGAACTATATTCAATACCTTATAAACTATAAGGGAAAAGAATCTGAAAAAGAACAGATATATATGTGTATATATATATCAACTATGAAAGTGAATGTGTTAGTCACACAGTCATGTCCCACTCTGTGACCTCATGGACTAGAGCCCACCAGGCTCCTCTGTCCATGGAAATCTACGGGCAAGAATTCTAGAGTGGGTTGCCATTCCCTTCTCCAGGGCATCGTCCTGACCAAGGGATCAGATCCGGGTCTCCTGCGTTGCAGGCACAGTCTTTACAATCTGACCACCAGGGGAGCCCAGTCTACCTTTATGTCTATGGACCTCTTTTATTTCTTTCTCCTACGATCTCTCCCAGAGAAAACCATTATCTTAAATTTGGTGTCTGGTATTTCTAGGAAAGTCTTTACACTTTGGTTACATATGTATTATTAATATGTAGTATTATTTTGTGTTTTAGACTTTACAGAAACACTAACGTGGTGAAAGAAAGTGAAAGTGAAAGTCGCTCAGTTGTGTCCGACTCTACTCTTTGCGACCCCATGGACTATACAGTCCCTGGAATTCTCCAGGTCAGAGTACTGGAGTGATCGCCTTTCCCTTCTCCAGGGGGTCTTCCCCACCCAGGAATCTAACCGGGGTCTCCTGCATTGCAGGCTGATTCAGTACCAGCTGAGCTACCAGGGAAGCCCAATTTGTGGTACTTATCCTCATCAGATCTACCTCCTGACATTTTAGTCACTTATTCAACACACTAACCCCTGCTTCCTTGATGATCCCAGTAAGATCTTTTTGTCATAATGACAAGACACGGAGTGGTTGATGGGAGTGCTCTAGGCTGCAGGAAGGAGCATTTTATCACTGACGTTCTTTAGAACTGCTGGTGCATGCTGGTAACAGAGTTGACTGACTTTTAATGGTGTCTTAGCTCAGGCTGCTGTAACAAAATACCACAGGCTGGGAGGCTTAAGTAAAGACATTTACTTCTCACAGTGCTGGAGGCTGGAAGTCCAAGGTCGAGGAGCCATCAGATTCAGTTCCTTTTTCTGGCTTGCAGTTGACTGCAGGGAAGGGGAGAGACAAAGACAGAGAGAGGAAAACAACCTCTCTGCCACCTCTTCTTAGGAGGACACTCATCCCATTTGGGTTCCCCACCCTCGTGACCTCATCAAAAGCTAATCACCCAAAGGCCTCACCTCCAAGTTCCATCATATTGGAGATTAGGGCTTCAGTTTAGGAATCTGGTGGGGAGGGACACAATTCAGTCCATAGCAGATGGTTTTACTATTTGTTTCTAAATCCTTTACAGACAACGCACTCCTTACTGTCTGCAGCAGGTTGGCAGGGTTGGGGCAGAGTTCAAAACCTAGCTGTGGCATCCAGAGATGTCCTGGGAAAGAAAGCATCTGTGTAACGGACTCTATGAGGGAGAGAGGGTACAACTAGGGTGAGCTGGGGGCTAAATATGGCAGTGCCCCCCACCCTGAGTATGTATGACAGGTTTTTGGTTTTGACCATGTTGCATGGCATGTGGGATCTTAGTTCTCCAACTAGGGATTGAAACAGGACCCTGTCAGTGGAAGCACCAAGTCCTAACCACTGGACCACCAGGAAAGTCTCTGTGTGTGCATCTTGTGATGGGAGGGCTCATCAGATTAAAAGACATTCAGAAAAAAAGACACTCGGGAAATACATGTACCAAATGCAATGTGCGGGCCTTGTTTAAACATTAATTCAAACAAGCCCAGTGGTAAAATAGTCAACTTCAGAACTGGGAGAATGTGACTGTGGATTGGGTGGTACATGACCACAAGGAACTTTCCCTCGTTTTGTTAGTATGTTGGACTTCCCAGGCGGATCAATGGTAAAGAAACTGCCTGCTAATGCAGGAGACTCGGGTTTGATCTCTGGGTCTGGAAGATCCCTTGGAGAAGGAAATGGCAACTGCTCCAGTATTCTTGCCTGGGAAATCCCATGGACAGGGGAGCCTGGCGGGCTACAGTCCATGGGGTTGCCAAGAGTCAGACACGACTGAGTGACTGAGCAGGTTTACATGTGAACACAGGGAGGAGCCGTTTAGATATACTTGTTATGTAAGAAAACATCCTTATTCTTTAGAGATATATACTGAACTCATTTAAGCAACATCAGCAGGACTGGGATTTTTTTTCCCCACAAAACCAAAAATAGATGAAACAAGTACGGCAGAACTGCAATCTTCGTCAAACCTAAGTGATGGTTATTTGGGTGTTTACTGTACTGGTTATCTGAGTCAAGATCTAGCCAGGAGGCGAGAACCACTTGAATATTTAAAGCAGTGGGACTTTGAGGCTGAGTATTGGTCACACAGGCGATGGAAGCCTGAGGAAGCCGGCAGAGAACCAAAATCAGCGTGTACAGCTGCCAGCCTGGGCTAGAGAGTGACACAAGAAGGTGGTGTCACTGGGCCCAGAGGCTGGGATCACTTAGCAAAGCAGAAAATCAGCAGGCCTTTGGGCGGGCGGTGGAGCTATGGTGGGGACAGGACCTGAGGTAGAAAGGGAAACGAAAGACCCTTCCAGCTACCCGTCACCCTGCTGCCCAAGCTGCAATCACAGTGAAGCCACTGGGATCACCCTCAGGGACACAGGGCAGAGCGAGGTGGGCAAGTCTGCTCTGGGGGCAGACTGGGCCTGCATGGAATTCTGTTACATTCTGCATGTTTTTCAAAAGAGAAGGAAAAGAGACCTCCCCTCTAAGCACTGCTGACACAGAGGCCTCTCCTGCCTCCAGAGAGCATGGATGACAGGACTCCTGGGGCAGAAGAGCCATGAGCTCCATTTTATGGCAGCTGTTGTTGGAATCAAGATTGCCAAAGATCAACAACCTCAGATATGCGGATGATACCATTTTAATGGCAGAAAGTGAAGAGAAAGTAAAGAGCCTATTGATGAAGATGAAAGAGGAGAGTGAAAAAGCTGGCTTAAAACTCAACATTCAAAAAAAGATCATGGCACTGGTCCTATCACTTCATGGCAAATGTGGAAACAGTGTCAAATTTCATTTTCTTGGTCTCTAAAATCAATGTGGCTGCTGACTGCAGCCATGCAATTAAAAGACACTTGCTCCTTGGAAGAAGAGCTATGACAAGTCTAGACAGTGTATTAAAAAGCAGAGACACCATTTTGCCAACAAAGGTCCTTATAGTTAAAGATATGGTTTTTCATCTATGGATGTGAAAGTTGGGCCATAAAGAAGGCTGAGGGCTGAAGAATTGATGCTTTTCAACTGCGGTGTTGGAAAAGACTCTTCAGAGTTCCTTGGACAGCAAGGAGATCAAACCAATCAACCCTAAAGGAAATTAACCCTGAATATCCATTGGAAGGACTGGTGCTGAAGCTGAAGCTCCAAGACTTTGGCCACCTGATGTGAAGAGCCGACTCATTGGAAAAGACCCTGATGCTGGGAAAGATTGAGGGCCGGAGGAGAAGGAAGCGACAGAGGATGAGAGGGTCGGATGGCATCCCTGACTCAGTGGACATGAGTCTGAGAAAACTCAGGGAGACGGTGAAGGACAGAGAAGACTGGCATGCTGCAGTTCATGGGGCTGCAGAGTCAGACATGGCTTAGAGACAGAACAACTGTTGCTCGGATAATGCTCTCCTGGCAAATAAAGCAGGAACCCCTGGGTCAGCACTGGCTGTTGATGAAGACCCCGGAGGAATTGGCCTCTGTCATTGCAGGAAACTGTAGACGTGTTTCCTGAGCTTTGAGAGGCCATGGAGATTTGGTCTGGGGCCCCAAGTGGTTCTGCAGATGACCAACCCCCAATCCATTTCCCATCTTTCTACTAATGGAACTTTAATTTTGTTCCTGATGACAATGTGCCCAGCTAAAAACGTTCACCTCCCCCAGATCTCTCAGAGTTGGTGGTGACCATGTGGTCAAATTCTGGTCAACGTGATGAAAGTGGAAATCCTAAGGAAGGGTGGTCCTTCCAGAATAAAAAGCCATGTCTCCTTCTCTCACCTGCTTCTTCCTGTGTGAAGTATGGTGCTATAGCTGGTGCTGTGGCAGCAGTCTTGTGACCATGAGGACTGAAGTCAACTGCTGGAGCAAGGAGTTGCTTTGTGCAACTGCATTAACCTTAGACTTTCTAGCCCTGGGCTTTTTGTTGGGTGATTAAAATATACCCCTTACTTATTTAAGTCACTGTTTTTTTGGGTTTTCTGTGGTCTGCAGTTAAAGAGATATCTTGACTGAAAATGAAGAAATTGGCTTTTACTCAACAGAAGGAAAAGAAGGAAGTAAAGAAATTGGCTCCCTAGGTAGAGACTAGCATTATCTTTATGAACAATGATAAGCACACAGCAGGTGCTCAAGAAATACAAGCCAATAAATGGGTGAATTGATATGGCAAGTGCATGAACACCTGAGCAGTGAATCTGAAGAGTTTAAAGGCTTCTGGTAGTGAGTCCATCTCTTCCACTGCCTAAAAGGAAATCAGCTGCAAACATTGCCATAATATTATGGAATTATCTGGTGATAAGCGAATACTTCCTGAGCGTCCAGGGGAAAAGGCAAATAGCATGCATAAGAGGAAAAGATATAAATTTGCTTATCACCCAACAGATAATGGAACTGTGAGGGGATAAGTGTGGCACAGACACCCTAAGGTGACCCCCAGTGAATCACAGACTGTATAATCCCACCCACCCACTCACCCACTCATCCATTGAGTGTGGACAGAACCTGGGCTCGCCTCTCTACCCAATACGCTATGGCAATGGTGACAGGCTGTCACTCCTTTGATAAATTACATTCTATGGCATGGTGATTAACGCCGACTGTGAGGAAGGAAGCTGCCATGTGGTGAGGGGGGTCATTGGCAAGGAAGTGGGGGCAACCTTGAGGAGCCTAGAGGAATGCTTTCAGCCAGCCAGCATGAAAACAAGGACCTTAGTCCCACAGCTAAGGAGCTGAGCTCTGCCAGCACCCAGAATGAATCTGTGAGACCCTGAGGCCAGTTGACAGCATGGGCCAAGGCTCTGAGGCTGGCCTCAGTCAAGGCTCCAGATAAGAACACACCCTGCCTGCTCCTTGAACACAGCCTGCGAGTCCCTGAGTAGCAGACCCAGCGAGACTGCCCCCAGAAACCTCAGATAATAAATGTGTGCTATTTCGAGCCACTGTTTGTGGAAACGCCTGGGCTTCCCAGGCGGCACTAGTGGTAAGGAACCTGCCTGCACACACAGTAATTAAAACAAACAAAGTAGGAAAGAGAATGACCTTCTGTGAAAGGGCGGAGGGGGACTTCCTGGTGGTCCAGTGGTTATGAATCTGTCTTCTAATGCAGGGGGACGCAGGTTCAAACTGCGGTTAGGGAACTAAGCCAGCTCGCTGCAACTAGAGAAGCCTGAGTGCCTCAATAAAGGGTCTGCATAGCCAAAAAAAAAAAAAAAGGAAAGAAAGATAAGAGGCTGCACAGTGCTCTTGGGAGTCAGCCTGGGGAGGGCAGATCTGGGCAGAGCGTCCATTTGTTCATTCACGGACTTGTCAGCTGCCTATTAAGGGCCACTGCCACATGCCAGGCATAGCTCACAGCTCAAAGGTTTTGCCTCCTATACCCCATTTCTTCGTCACCACACGGCTGCAGCAGTATGTCCAATCTAGACAAGGTGGCCGAGTCCCCACAGTGACTTGGCCTAGGGCCAGACGCTTCACGTCACTGACTCATCAGCCATCACAATGACCCTGGAGGTAGGTATTAATCACTGTACACATTTAAAAGACTAACATCACACAGTGGAAGAGCTGGGATTCTAAGAAATTAAGTCAGCTCCTCCTGTTCCAAGCTGGCTTAGAATTTAGCGTCAGGAAAAATAAGGTCATCGGAGCTCACGTGGTCTCTTCCTCCTCCTCTTCTCAGAAGCACATTCTTAAACGAGATAAATATTAAGCATGAAAAATTATAATCTAGAAGACACTTATGTCAATTTAAAAATGAAATAAATATCCAGTGTGCCTTTTTCACTTTTTCCTTGTCAGCATCTTCTTCCTTTCCATAAAGACATGATTAGAATGTTCCTTCCAATGCTTTCTAAATTTGAATCTGGTATCAACACTCTTTTTGACTGAATTCTGCCGTACCACTGTGAGGGTTCAATGACATGATGCAGACAGAGCATTGGACCTCTTTTTCTGCACAAAGCTTTGTATTTGTCTCTCTTCACTTCACATGTGTGTCACCCAGAGACCTGACAGGAAAAGCATTCACTCTGATGGCTCAAAGGAAGAGCCATTTAGTGAATGACAATACAGAGATGTGGACAAGTCTAAGGGAACCAGAGAAGGATGTCCAGGCACCCAGGAGCTGCCCAGAGCAAGAAGCTCTTAACTACTTTCAGGGCCAAAAGGGCGAGGGGAGAAAATGGTGGTAACAGAGCCCAGAGAGGGTGCAGATGTAGAGGGGGGCTGCCCACTGGGAGATCGCTTGTCTAGAGGCACCAAGGCAAGAGAGGGTAGAGAAGATGCACCCTAGCTTTTCTCCTACCCATCTTCCACCTCCTGCTGCCATCTGCCACTGGCATCTCCAACTTGTGGCCCCAAGCAAAGGGACTTGGGATGAAGTCTTGCCCTGGGGTCGATAACCTGGGGTGCAGAGCAGTGCAGAGAGTGATTCTTGAAGGACAAAGGGAGAATTAGTGCATTATATTATATTATGAGAATTATCTCATTTTATCAGAGAGTTCTTGAAGACCGTGTTCTTAAAGTACAGTTGATTTACAATGCCACGTTAGTTTCAGGTGTACAGCAAAGTTATTCAGTTATATATATATATTCTTTTTCACACTCTTTTCCCATTATGGTTTGTCACAGGATATTGAATATAGTTCCCGGTGCTATACAGTAGGATCTTGTTGTTTATTTTATATATAGTAGTTTGCATCAGCTAATCCCAAACTCCTGATTTATCCACCCTCCATTCCCTCTCCCCTTTGGTAATCATAAGCTTGTTTTCTATGTCTGTGAGTCTGCTGAAAGTGAAAGTGAAGTCGCTCAGTCGTGTCCAACTCTTTGCGACCCCATGGACTGTAGCCTACCAGGCTCCTCCGTCCATGGGATTCTCCAGGCAAGAATACTGGAGTGGGCTGCCATTTCCTTCTGTGAGTCTGTTGTTGTTGTGTAAATATGTTTTAGTCATATTTAAGATTCCACATATAAGTGATATCATATTACTTGTCTTTGACTTATTTCACTGAGTGTGATAATCTCTAGGTCCATTCATATTGCTGCAAATGGCACCATTTCACGCTTGTTCACAACTGACTAGTATTCCCTCGTGTGTATGTACCTCTTCTTTATGCGTTTCTCTGCTGGACTTTTAGGTTGCTTCCATGGGAGACAGTGTTCTCAGTGGCTAAGAGTTATTTCATCATTTGGTAGGTGTATTGTTTGTTATTATTATCTAGCAGTAGCAGCATTGGTAGCAGCAGCAGCAGTAACATTAACCAATACTTAGACTGGTCTCTGTTCAATTACTACAATGGACATCTTTGCCCATAATTATTTTTCTACACTTGCCATGTTAAGGAACTTAGCTCATGGAGGTCTCTCCACAGTCCTCAGGCTTGAGGAGTCCAGGTGGGAACACCACTGGCTCGGCCCACTCTCCAGCCGTCCTGGGATCCCTGGAAATCATGCTGGGCCATCACCTCCTACCTTTCTTAGCGCAGTTATGAGTCAGGATGAGGCCTGGGTGGCACTTGGAAGAACTGTTCATAAAATA
>SJYX01008384.1:158331-208267 GCA_006410675.1 Oreotragus oreotragus
TGGCAAGCTTGCGCCCCCTGCCGGTCAGCGAAGCATCTGCAAGAAACATGTCAGCATCCTCCATCCTGAGCAGTCACCAGCTCTGGAATTAGCCCCCTGAAGAGTTCTCACAGAGCTCTGAGCATCTGAGGGATGCTTGGATTCACCTCCCTGGGGTAGACAACTGAACTGGTTGGAACAGGATTTCCTGGACACTGGTGAAGTCGCTCAGTCGTGTCCGACTGTTTGCGACCCCATGGACTGTAGCCTATTAGGCTCTTCCATCCATGGGATTTTCCAGGCAAGAGTGCTGGAGTGGATTGCTATTTCCTTCTCCAGAGAATCTTCCCAACCCAGGAATTGAACCCAGGTCTCCCGCATTGCAGGCAAATGCTTTACCGTCTGAGCCACCAGGGAAGCCAGACACTGGTGGAAATGTAAATATGCATATGTATCAAGAATCTTCCAATTTTCGATTAAGCCTCACCTCCTCCAGGAAGACTTCCATGACCACACCTCTCAACATCCCAGTGTAATCTCTACTTCTCTTTTCCATGTAGCATTTTTGCTTGTCTCTGACTCAGCTGAATAAGAAAAGTAACTTTATTTTGCTCTGTTTACATTTTCATTTTGAATTCCAACTTCACCAACTATTTGTAATCACTTGATTTTAATTATTTCAGGGTTTCTCTGTGCCCTGTCTTTGGGATTACGTCCTGGAGGCAGGTGGAGGGAAAAAGGAATGTTTATGAAGCCAAGACAGGCAATGCACAGCTACCAGGCTGCCTCGATTAAGACCTTGACCTTGATCTCAGGGATCTGCCTCGACTAAGACCTTGATCTCAGGGGGCCCTCAGCTTGAAGTGGGGCTTCGGCTCCCAGCCAGAAATTGAGGTGGGGTCATGGCAGTGAGAGCACTCAATCTAGCCTTTAGACCAGGGGACAGTGACAAGGCCCTGGCCCCTTGGCTTTGCAGAAAAAGAATTCTCACGAAGGTGGAAAGTAGTGAAAAAAGTAAATTATTTATTAGGAGAAAAAGAAAAAGAGTACAGCAGGTGTGGACAGACACACGGGCAGAATCAGAGGGAGAAATCCTGAGTCACACCCTGGAGGTAGCTTGAATTACTTTTATGGGCCATTTCTTCTGGGCTTCCTTTGGCCAACCATTTTTATTTGCCTAGTTAAGAGTCTATATTTGGTATAGCTCAGGATCTTCCCATGTGTGTACAAACATCTCTTAGCCACGACAAATTCTACTGAAGAGGCCTATGGGTAGCTTGGCATCACTTAGCATCATTCCCCTTTGACTGCTAAGGAGTCTTTCTGTGCATGTGTAGTCGCAGAGGTCTCCAGACTTCGAGAAGAAGGAATATGTAGTCTCATCTTATATCTGGGCAGGGCCAAGCCTCCTCTCTCAATTGTCCTGCTATTCTTGCCTTTAAGTATTGGTCGAGAATCTGCAATAGCTTCTACCTCCTGCCTCAGTCTGTCCTTGCAGACAGCACCCAGGAAGTCCCCACCAAGAGGCCCCACATTCCCGCTGGCTGACTTCTTCCCTGGTTACATTTGGATTCTGTCAGTGGCCCCAACACTTTCCAGGGGCACCAGGTTTTCTGCAAGGACAGCTAAGGAAAGAGAAAGCTCAGCTCTTCCCCACTCCTTCCCTCCCCAGATTTAGTACCTCCCAGGTTATGGGGGCCCCACCTGGTCCTGCCACACTCCAGGGCTCAGCTTGGAAGCCAAGCCCAGGGTCCACCTCGCACCTCCCCCTCCCCCTCCTACCTAGGCCTGGCCTGGCCCAGGGAATCATCTCCCATTCCCTGGCAGTTTCCTCCCAGATCTTTTGTCCACAGCCAGTGACTCTCTTCCCTTAACGGTCAGGGAGAGCGCCTGCTTTTATTCTGCTTTCTGCTCTGTGCATCTTCTTGTCTTCCCAGAGCCTGGGGGTGGAGGGGTGGGTGACAGTGGCTAAATGAGGAGAAGAAAGGAAGGAGAGAAAAGGAGGGGGTGGAAGAGAAAGCCTTTCTGTTTCCAAAACAGCACCCACATTCCTGCCCTCCTCGCCCATCCTCACCCCTCCTGTAGCGGGGAGGGGGCAGTTGGAACTTTCCCTCCCAGAGGGGAGAGGAGGCACTGAGGGGTGGGGGCAATGCATGCCACCAGGAATGATCAGACAGCCAGAAAAAGCAAGGAGTGAGAGTGAAGGGCAGAGAGAAAAACTGCCAGGAGCTGGGGACCTGCATTCAGTGAGACCTTGAACATAGTGCTTCCGTTGTACTCGGGGCCAGGTCTGACGGCTGAATCCAGGAGGCAGGAGAGAGAAGAAATTCTCGTCTTTGCAGCTGACCTCATCCCATGAGATTTGGTTCAGTGGTAGTGGGAGGTAAGCAGGCACTGAATCTTTCTAGAAGTCTCATTTCTTCGTCTGCAAAGCAAAGATCAGAATCTCCACAGTGCATGCGGTTGAGAGGATTAAGTAGGACAGATGATCAGGGACCACAGGCTACCTGCTGGCAGATGGAGATGTGCACCCTGCCAGGTGGACAAGCCATGGTTTAGATGTCTGGGGATGCCCGGGCCAGTGCAGGGAGACCCTGGGATGTGTCACTTTGGAAGCCTGCAGACTCCCGCACGGCCAGGCCCCTCCTGTCCCCTTCCTCTTTTTCATCTCAAGTGGCCTCAGCCTGCAGTGGCTTGAAAGCAGGGCTTTGGTTCTCAGCCAGAGATTGAGGTCAGGTCATGGCAGGGAGAGTACCAGTGGTTGGTGACAAGGGCCTGGCCCTTTGATTTTGCAGAAAAGAATTCCCACAAGGACAGAAAGTAGTGAAGCAAGTCAAGTGTTTATTAGGAGGAAAAAGAGGACAGTACTTGTTGAGAGACACATATATGATCAAGCTGAGAGAGAGCTGTGCCCTCATGGTAGTTTGAATCACTTATATGCAGCATTTCCTCTGGGTTTCCTTTGGCCAATCATTTTGATTTTCCTGGTTCTGAATCAGTATTTGGTTTATCTCAGGATCCTCCCATGTGTGTGTGCACGTCTCTGTCAAGATGGATCTCACTGAAGAGGCCTATGGGTAGTTGACATCACTTACAATGGGGTGGCGCCCCCTCCCTTTTTGACTTCCAAGAAACTTTCTGGTTGGGACGGTTTCCTTGACTTCGAAAATGAGAAGTATGTGGTTATCTTTTACCTAGACTGGGCCCAGGTAAAAACAAATCAAGAGAAAAATCCTCTCTTGATTTTCCTGGCTATTGCTCTTTTGGAGTTTCTGTCCACAGGGAAGGAACTCAAACAGCTTTCCCTGGGGTGGGTGTGGGTGTCCGTCTCCCTCCTGCATCATTTCCATGGCCTGTGTCCCCATCTCCTGAGGTCAGGTCAGCAGAAACATGGAGCCACCAGCAGCTTCTTTTCTCTACTGTTCATTCAGAATTTCCAGATTCTCTCCTGCAGTGTAGCAATGCTGGGTGCTTGTGTATGGGGAATGAAACAGACACACCAGGAGGAGAGAACCAGGAGATTGCCTTTAGAGGAGCCCCCCAGGATGGCAGGGGAGAGAAGGGAACTGCAGCATGTGGCAGGGCACAGAGAGCAGGCCCAAAGAAGTGGATGCTGGGTTGTGGGGCTCCAGGCAGAACAAAAACCCCTGGAGATGAACAGGCTGGGGTTCCATAGAGCTGGCAGGCCAAAGCCAGGTCAGGGGACGCAGCCAGGGCAGAGCCCCTCTGTAACCTCAGTCCCTTCAAGGCTGTGGTTCCCTGTTTTGACCTCAACCACTGTCCACCCAGCCACACACTCCTAGGACACTGTCCCCATCCAAGCTGTCCTGCTCCTGCATTTCTTCACTGCCTGACTCTGGCTAGGCCCCGTAGGATGCTCTATGGACCTGGGGATGAGGTGGTCGAGGCGTGAGCCTGCCCTCAGACTCAAGGCACCTGCACACACATCTTGTTTGCCAAAACAACAATGCTGCAGTCAGAGGTTTCAGGCCAGGCTGGGGTATTGTAAGAAGGTGTGGTTGCAGAGCCTTCTCCCCATTATAAACCAGGAGATGAAGCTCCCCGAGGTCCTGGGCTGGTTGAGGACTCAAAACACATTGCATGAGTGACTGAGGCCACTGTCCCTCTGTTATATCTCACATGAACCCTGTAGACCCACCCTCTTCTCAAGTAAAAGGTTGAATGTGTACAAGTTACTTATCACAGCATGTGAAATTAAAAAACAATGGATGTTAAAGAGAAAATAATGGATATGAAGGTGCATCTTACACTTTCATGACTAGTGCATCTTACAAATCTGGTCTTTTCCCCAGAGCCATGCGTGCGACTGTGCCCAGGAGGTTCTCAGTAAACGCTTTTGGGTCGCATGGCCCTCAGCCCTCCCCTTGGGGGCTTCTCCCAGCCGCTCCACTTTTGCCCTGCCCCACCCCCTCACCTAGAGGCTGCCAGGTGCTCAGCCAGGTGGCCGAGAGGCAAGAAGGCCCACCCCATCCGCCCGGCGTTCACAGCCCATTTGGGAGAGGCTGACGAGAGGCCAGGCGAGATGCGGTGTGAACAGCGCACGGAGTGTGCCAGGCTGCCATGGGAACGGGGGTCGAGCTGCGAGCAGGAAAACAGCCCCTTACATCTGCGTGTTGCTTTCAGCTTTTCAGAGGTGGTGTGAAGGGCGGGGGTGGGGTGGGGGACAGAAAATCAAGGAATGGTGTTTTCCAGGCCCGTTTTGTTGGCATTCCAGGGCTGTCAGCTTAGTTGAGCTTAATCTCTCTCACTCGGGGGGTTGGGGGGGAAAGACACAAAGACATTCTTACACACCCATAAAAGAGGCATTTCTAGCAGCGGTGTCTTGCACAATCACTTCTTGATGTTTGTTTTCAGAATGGCTTTGCGGGGTCAGCTGACACCACGCTGCACGGCTGAGCAGTAAGAATTTGCAGGGCTGCCTCGGGGAGCAGAAGCTTCACTCCTGGTAATGTATGTATCTCCATGTGTGTCACAGATGGCTAATGGGAAGTTGCTGTATAGCTCAGGGAGCTCAGCCTGGTGTTCTGTGACAACCTAGAAGGGTGGGATGGGGTGGGAGGTGGGAGGGAGGTTCAAGAGGAAGGGCACGTGTGTCTACCTATGGCGGATTCATGTTGATGTATGGCAGAAACCAACACAATTCTGTACAGCAATTGTCCTCCAATGAGAAGTAAATTTTTTTAAAAGTGAAAACAAAGTTTCTTAGATAATTTTATATACAAGCTTGTTATTNGGGGTGGGAGGTGGGAGGGAGGTTCAAGAGGAAGGGCACGTGTGTCTACCTATGGCGGATTCATGTTGATGTATGGCAGAAACCAACACAATTCTGTACAGCAATTGTCCTCCAATGAGAAGTAAATTTTTTTAAAAGTGAAAACAAAGTTTCTTAGATAATTTTATATACAAGCTTGTTATTAATCCAACATAAGGAATTGTTCGGAGAAGGCAATGGCACCCTACTCCAGTACTCTTGCCGGGAAAATCCCGTGGACAGAGGAGCCTGGTAGGCTGCAGTCCGTGGGGTCGCGAAGAGTCTGACGCGACTGAGCAACTTCACTTTCACTTTTCACTTTCATGCATTGGAGAAGGCAATGGCACCCCACTCCAGTACTCTTGCCTGGAAAATCCCATGGATGGAGGAGCCTGGAAGGCTGCAGTCCATGGGGTTGCTGAGGGTCGGGCACGACTGAGCGACTTCACTTTCACTTTTCACTTTCACGCATTGGAGAAGGAAACGGCAACCTACTCCAGTGTTCTTGCCTGGAGAATCCCAGGGATGGAGGAGCCTGGTGGGCTGCCGTCTATGGGGTCGCACAGAGTCGGACACGACTGAAGTGACTTAGCAGTAGCAAGGAGTTGTTACTCCATGAACTCACTGTAAGTATGAAACATTAAACTTGTAATTATATATACACACACACACACATACATGTACATATTTATGAAGTCTCACTCCTTTGAATGAGTCCCTCACACCTGAATGACATGAACTGTCTAATCTGAGGGAGTCTGACTCTTGCAGTTTGGCTCTGGCATGTGGTCCAGTGGCAGGAAGGAGCTAATTCGATGGTAACAAGCAAGCCCCATATCTGTGTTATAAAACCACATGGGTTTATTTTTCGCTCCTGTATGTGTCCCTTTAGAGGAAGGGGGGATGGAGACCCCGGGCTGTCAGATGCTTTCCCAGGGAAGTGAGCAGGTCCGAGCGCACACCTGCCTTCCAGGCGGGAGAGAGCAGGCAGGGGCAGAGCCTCGGCCACAGCGTCACATGCCGCGTTACACGAGTGCATGGGGCACAAGCCACCCCAGCAGGGACGGGTGTGTGAGCTCACCTGGAGAAACCACCTGTGTGTGCATCAGGCGTGAATGACATCTACACCAGGGACATGAGTTCACTACATCTGTTACCACACTACGCACAACAGCAACTGACAGCTGACTCCGGTTGACTAGTGTTCAGTGAGCACAAGATTGAGGTCAGAGGGGATGAGGAAGGTTCTGGACAGAGAGATTACTCATAAGCTCGGCAGAGGAATGCGCTTTTGGGGGGACTTGGTCTCCAAGTGAGCCTTCAGGCCAGCATCCCATCCTCAGAGGACAAAACAGTGACTTGGTGACTGAAATGCTCCAGTTGGGGCTCGGGTGCCCCCATGCTACTGCTTCGTCTGTTCACCAAGGATATGCCAGAGGTGGCTGGGGCTCCCTGGGGTCAATGCGGGAGGCTTTGCCGCTGTCCCAGCAGTGGAAACCCAGGGTGCTCCCTGCTTCCTAGTGAGGCTGCAGCCTCGCCAGAGGAAACAGCACAGGTCTCACCTTGGGGCTTCCAGGGGTCCCATCTTGGCCCCATCTGCAACAGTTGTGTGTCCGTGGGCAAGTTACTCAACCTCTCTGAGCTGCTGCTTCCCATCTGGACCAAGGGCATAATCCTGCTTCTCTTTAAGGGGTGTCAGCTACAAACTGGCACTTGCCGTGGGCACTGGCTCTCTGCCTCTACAAGAATTAAATCACGTGCTGCTGCAGTTGCTGACTTTCAATACCCCTTGAAAGGAGCTCAGGATGGAGAGCAGAAATGAGGTGCTCTGCGTTGGGGGAGAAGGGGACTGGCAAAATCAGTATTTTCAGGAACCAATGTTGTGAGCTCAATTCTGGTATTTCTTCACATTTAGAAAAGCATTAAAATTCTTCATGGTGACGTCCGCTCCCCATGACCAACAGAAGCCTTCTGGAAAAATATATGTGGTTCTCAGATAGTAGTACTTAACAAATATTGGGGCAAATGAAAAATAAAATGTGCTTGATTGCACGTATTCCCCCTTCACCAAAATCACATATATATTGACCTTTTCCCCTACTTCTTTGGAGCAGTTTCTCAGAGCTATGTGAGGTGCTGTCTCCTGGGCTGTAGTCTTTGAGTGCCTGCATGCTAGTCACTTCAGTCGTATCTGACTCTTTGTGACCCCATGGACTGCAGCCCGCCAGGCTCCTCTGTCCATGGGATTCTCCAGGCAAGAATACTGGAGTGGGTAGTCATGCCCTCTTCCAGGGGATCTTTCTGACCCAGGGATTAAACTGGTGTTTCTTGCATTGCAGGCAGATTCTTTACTGCAGAGCCACCGGTGAAGCCTGGGTTATAGCCCTTATTTTCCCCCAAATAAAACTTAATTTGCAACTCTCACTTTTTTTAATTGACAGGGGCGTGCTGTAATTTAAGAAAATAATATAAGGAAATTGCCTGCACTGCTCCCTACTGTTGAGTGGAGGGAGGTCCACCTGGGACCAAGCAAGGAAGGCCAAGGGGGTGACTCCCCACCAGGGCCTGAGGGAGTGTGAGGGCTCTGCCTGGCCCAGCCCATGAGCATAACAGCCATCCCTACCAGCTCTGCAGAGGGACAGCCCAAGGTCAGTCAGGCAGGGGGCCACGGGCCTCGCAAGCCTCCTGCCTGGGGCCACAGCCCCCCTGAAGCCTCCTCCCTGGCTCATAGGGCCCCCCACCGGCTTTTTTGTTCAGTCACTCAGCTGGGTCTGTGTCCGACTCTGTGATCCCATGGACTACAGCATGGTAGACTTCCTTGTTCTTCACCATCTCCTGGAGTTTGCTCAAACTCACATCCATTGAGCTGGTGATGCCGTCCAACCATCTCACCCTGTCGCCCCCTTCTCCTCCTCCCCTCAGTCTTTCCCAGCATCAGGGTCTTTTCCTGCCTGCTGGGCCTCCTCAGTTGTCTCTGGGCTTCTCATCCCTGACCTTCTCATGGGCTGTCAGTTCTGCCTTCCCTCGGTTAATGTAACCTCTGAAGAATTTGGCAAATTCCCCTTGCTCAACTGAAGATCTCATCACGAGGCACAACAAAATCAGTTCATATGTATGCAAGCATTTTCTCAGCAGCTGCCGCTGGCTTAGGCAGCAGATGGCTCCTGACACTCACTTGGCTGGCAGGGAGAGCCTCAGGGCCTGGATCCAAAGCGGGTCAAACAGGAGATAGAGGCAGGAAGCTCTGGATCTGCAGTCAGCATGACTGGGAGAAGGCAGCACCAGCAGGCCAGAGGGGTGGGGTGGGGTGGGGTGGGGGGCAGCCATGGCCTGATTACCACTGGGGCTCTGAGATGCTGTGCCCCTCTGCTACCTGGGGCATCTGTGCATGCTTCCTCCTCCACAGGGGCCAAATCCAGGTCTCAAGGCTGAGACACCCTTCCTCCCCAGGGACAGCCAGTGTGCCAGTAGACTGGTCCAGACCTGTGGACTGATGCCCAGGTGGTCTCCAGCTGCTGCTGGGAGCAATATCAGAGGTGCTGGGGGGCCCTTTTGAGGTGTTTTATTTAGAGGGGACAAGACGGGTTCAGAGGCCTTGCTATAGTAGCCTCTCCCCCAGGCAAACCCCTGAAAAACATGAGGTGAGCAGACCTTCACAGACCAGCACCTCTGGGGTCTGCCCGCACGTCACAGGCCTCTCACATCACGGCTTCATCATAGATTCAGTCAACACTTCCTGAACCCCAGTGGCATCATGTCCTGGGAATAAGAGGATAGGGCTGGCCCTGTGGCTGCCCCAGGAGGCCCCAGGCTGGAGGAGGAGTCAGATGCAGGAATAGGGCAGGGGCAGGGGGTTAAGGAGTCTGCACAGAACAGTACCGCAGTCCTGCTTCTCATCACAGCTGCCCAAGAGGTGTCTGCACAGCGTCACCGCCCCACAACCACGCTTTGGTGAATACAGGTTATCGACTTCCACAGGCTTTAACACTGTTCTAAGTGCTTTACAAATATCAACTTATTAACCCTTTAAATCACCTCCAGGAGATGGGCACTGTCATTTACAGACAGGAAGCTAAAGTACAGACAAGGTGAGTCCTCTGCCTGGGGTGGTAAGCTGCACAACCAGGATCCTGTCTGGTTCTGAGGTCAAAGTTCACCTGCAGTCAGCTCCTGGCTAAGGGCCCCCAGTGGACCCATCTCCCAGGACCCTAAATCCCATTTTTTTCTTCCCTTAGCACATCCACAAAGACATACATACTTCAGGCTGCAGGGCTGCGCAAAAGCAGTGGGAACCAGAAGGGACCTCCGATCAGCGTGTTTAGTTCTGAAGGGGGCCAGCTCAGGGCACAGAATCTCAGCGACCCAGGAAAGTGAGGGAGACCCTCTATCAAGGAAAAGGCTCAGGATCTGGGTCTTTTCATGTGTGGATAATGTTAGGGAAAATTCACTGCTGATACTGATCTTAGCTCTTGGAAAACTGAGCCAGAGAGCACCAGTGTCCACGGAACTGTGCTGTACGAGAGCAAGCATGACCTCCCTGGTGGTTTAGCAGTAAAGAATCCACCTGTAACGCAGGAGACCTGGGTTTGATCCCTGGGTCAAGAAGATCCCCTGGAGAAGGAAATGGCAACCCACTCTAGTATTCATGCCTGGAGAATCCTATGGACAGAGGAGCCTGGTGGGCTGCAGTCCATGGGGTCGCAGAGTTGGACGCAACTGAGCGACTAACACACACTCACACACACACACAGAGAAAGCATAGTTATGGCCATTGAACTAAGTGGTCGGTGGCTCAGTGCTAAGGCATCAGACTTGGCAGGTCTTGTTTGGGGACAGCAGTAAAGTCTATCAATACAGAGGGTCTGACTGTAAAGTAGCAACATCGCTTCTGTGTACGGATGCCCGGCCCTAGCCCTCCCTCCAAGCATCAGCTGAGCGCCTTCCACCACTGCAGCAGGTGGACAGGTACACGGAGGAGGGTGATGGCATGAGTCTAGCCCACTGATGCACTTTACCTCTGGCTTGCAGCAAGGAGCAAGGCTTTCTGGAGAATAAAGGCTCTAGGAGGCTGGGACTGGAAGAAGCCCAGAACCAGGACAGCCTGGAGTCCAGGCAGGCTCCAGGTGGCTCTAGGAACTGCAAAAGATAACCTTGTGTTCCCTAGCCTGTTGGAGTTCAGTGTGGCTGAGTCGGGGGTGTGAGGAGCAGGGGCCAGAGGGAGGGGCATAGCTGAGGAAGGAGTTGGAAAGATCAAGCCTGTGGGCAGAGCTTCTCACCCCATTGGCCTTTGCTCTGAACAATCTGTGGGTGCTTAAGGATCATGTTTCAGTTCTTCCTATTCATTCCGCCCCAATCTGGGAACTCTCAAGTTCCCAGTGCATTGATGGGCTTCAATCACCATCACTACCATCACCACCACCACCAATATCATCACCATCAATATCACCATCACACCACCACCACCATCAGTAATAACAACAAATCTGCCTTTCCAAGGTGGCACAATCAGACACTGTTCCGAGAGAACAGACATCACCCTGGCAACACTTCTCTGCAGCCATCACAATGTTGAATCTCATTGGCTGAGGCCCTGGAAGGACACTGGAGGAGGAGAAGCTCTTGCGGGCAGGTTCTCTGAGACGGGCTCCTGTAGGGTGAGCCCCCGATTAGGTTCTTTTGACTCACACTGAGGGTTTCAGCACCAGGGGCCCCTCTTGGAGGTCTCTCTGGCCACTTC
The DNA here is from genome assembly GCA_006410675.1 of Oreotragus oreotragus. Lineage (NCBI taxonomy): Eukaryota > Metazoa > Chordata > Mammalia > Artiodactyla > Bovidae > Oreotragus > Oreotragus oreotragus. Next base: position 169,320 of record SJYX01008384.1, read on the forward strand.
CCAGCCCAGGCTGAGTTAGGCTCCCTCCGCTGTGCTTCCACACTGATCCGGCCCTCACACCCGCACTTCACTGATGTCACCCTGTTGTCACTGCAGGTTTATTTCTGCAGATCTTGATGAGGGCAGGGCGTGTCCCCAGGGCCTCACACAGCACCTCAGTGAGGGAGGGGTAAGTGAGTTAAGATGCTCTGGAAATAGACAGGACTACTTGAGTAAGAGGTGTGCTAAGGGACATGCCTGTGAGGTCAAAGCGGGCGGGAACAGAAGAATGTAGGGAGAGCCTTTAAACCACAAGGTAAGGTAGGTCTGACATGTGTGAAGGAGGTGGGGAAGGAAGGAGGTCTGGGTAGAAGGATCTCAGGCCTCAGTTCAGTTCAGCCGCTCAGTCGTGTCCGACTTTTGCGACCCCATGAACTGTTTCTCATGATGTACTCTGCATAGAAGTTAAATAAGCAGGGTGACAATATACAGCCTTGACGTACTCCTTTCCCTATTTGAAACCAGTCCATTGTTCCATGTCCAGTTCTAACTGCTGCTTCCTGACCTGCATACAGATTTCTCAAGAAGCAGGTCAAGTGGTTGGTATTCCCATCTCTTTAAGAATTTTACATAGTTTGTTGTGATCCACACAGTAAAAGGCTTTGGCATATTCAATAAAGCAGATGTTTTTCTGGAACTTTCTTGCTTTTTGGATGATCCAGCGGATGTTGGCAATTTGATCTCTGGTTCCTCTGCCGTTTCTAAATCCAGCTTGAACATCTGGAAGTTCATGGTTCACGTACTGAAGCCTGGCTTGGAGAATTTTGAGCATTACTTTAGTAGTGTGTGAAATGAGTGCAATTGTGCAGTAGTTTGAGCATTCTTTGGCATCTCAGGCCTCAGAGCTGTCCTAAGATAGATCTGCCCTAAGATAGATCTGCCCAGGCTGCTCGGGCATCCTTGAGCCAGTCCTTGACTGGAGGAGTCCCACAGTTCACCAGAATGGGCCTGTGTGAGTACTGCACGATGATCAATCCCTTCCTGAAGGGAGCCTACAAGAGGCCTGGCTTCAGTGAAAGCATGGTAGTGGATCTAGACAAACAACAGCTGGGACTGTCAGTCAGTTTTGCTTCCAAAGCAGATCTGAGCATCATGGTTGCCACAGTAACTGACAGGCAGAAGGTAGGCCACACCCCGGTAATATAGGCCAAAAGCAGGGATGCCAGGATCTGTCACCTTGATGCAGGGAGAGGGGGGTGGGCCCATGGACCCCTGTGAGACTGCACACACATCCATATTAATATATATAAATATAGTGGTTAAGTCCTTATATATACTGAATGAATAAAGTCATTCAAAATTTCACCATTACAGATTTATTTTCTGTTAATGAAATTTTGAATTTCAGAAAACTTGCAAATTTCCTTCCAGGTCTTATCATAACTACATTATTGCAATTCTCATGCATGTTATACTTCATATGTTTTAAAATATTCAATATTTAGAATATTTCCTCTTGTTTCTACCACAGCTTACATAATTATGCTTTTCAGTAACTGAACAATATTCATAATGGATGTACCAAAATTTCTTAACTCACTGTTTTCCAGTATTTCCATTATCCTTATTTTCTTCTGTATTATAGGTAACGCTTGCATGTATATCTTTGGACATACATGACTTAATTTCTGCTGGATTATAGCTCTAGGATAAACTTCTAGGTTTGAAGTTACTGGATCAAAAGATATAGTTTTGTAATTGTGTCAAATTTTGCTCCATTGCTTTCTAAAAATATTGTCAGTTACATTATGTGTATGTTATCAATTGCTGCATAAAAATTATCATAAAATGAAGTGGCTTAAAATAACTTACAATTACTGTCTCACTGTGTCTGTGGGTTGGTTATCCAGGCATGGTTTAGCTGTGTCCTCTACTTCAGGGTGTCACAGGCTGCAGTGAAAGTGTCGGCTGAGGCTGGGGTCTCATCTGAGACCTGACTGGGGAGGGATTTTCTTCCAAGTTCACATGTGCTGTCAAGACTCAGTTCCCTGCGGGCTGTGGGGCTAGGGGCCTTGGTGCTCAGCTGGCTGTGAGTCAGAGGCTGCACTTAGTTCCCTGCTTTGTCGGCCTCTCCAACAAGGTAGGATGCTTCATTGAAGCAAGCATCTGAGAAGATAGCAGTCTGCTGGTAAGAAAAAGTCAAAGTCTTTTGTAACAATCACAATTGACTTATTTTGTTGTGCTGAACCAAGAGAAATAAGGGGAGAAGATGACACAGGCTGAAGGAGCAGGAGCAGGGATTACTGGGGGCCATCCTGGAGGCTGGAGAAGGAAATGGCAACCCACTCCAGTGTTCTTGCCTGGAGAATCCCAGGGATGGCGGAGCCTCACGGGCTGCCATCTGTGGGGTTGCACAGATTAGAACACGACTGAAGCGACTTAGCAGCATCCTGGAGGCTGTCCAGAATGTCGCCAAGAGGACACATTGCTCCAGCTTCACCACAACCCCAGCCACCCAGAATGTTCTAAAATCACCTGTCCAGCAGGGGTAAAAGGGCATCTCCTATTTTGATGACTTCTCTTAGTGTGGTGTTTCCCCCAGGGCCACCTGGGTCCTTTGCTTTCAGCCGCTGCCAATTAATTTCCAAAAAAGTATCAACTGAGAGCCATGTAAGGACTTGCCCCCATCGGGGCTCTGAGAGCTGTGAGTGAAGCCCTGTGTGAGGCAGCGTCCCTGTAGGGGTTCCAGCGTCAAGAAACTTCTGGTATTTGAACAGCAACCCCAAGACCTGAACACCCTACTATCTGCACCCCTAACATTTGGGAACCAATCTTCTCTTAAAGCTTACTACAAACCGATTCACATTTTGCAAATTTTACTTTCACTGTCAGGACAATCCTGTAGGATACATATTAATGTCCCCATGTTACAGACAGGAAACTCAGGATCACAAGTGTGAAGTCACTTGTTCAAGGTCACTGTGACAAAGTGGCAGGAAAGAAAGTGAAAGTGTTACTCAGTCACGTCCAACTCTTTGCAACCCAATGGACTGTGGCCCTCCAGGCTCCTCCGTCCACAGGATTCTCCAGACTAGAACACGGGAGTGGGTTGCCATTGCCTTCTCTATCGGATCTCTAGGGATCAAACCCCGGTCTCCTGCATTGCAAGGAGACTCTTTATTGTCTGAGCCACCAAGGAATAGCTGCCCCCTCTTTGTTCTCTACCTCCTAAGGTACCCTGGTCCTCAGCTGGGGCCTCCTGAGGCTCCATAACACCCCTCCCCTTCTCCCCATCCCCACTGCAGCACTCAACATTACAGACAGGGTGGGCCCTTTCCCTTCAGTTAGCTGGAAGGTCTGTCCTATAAGTTCCAGAAGCCTCGGCTCAGTGACCTTCTATTTCCTGATAAAAGAGGTGAGGCTGGAAAGTTACCTCTAAGTGGCAGGGGAGAAAGGCTATAGAGACCACAGAACATGGTTTTAATCTTTGGGGGATCAACCCCTGAACTGCTTTTAGGGGCACAAAATATCACAGAATTTGGGGTCAGCCTCCCCTAAAGCCTCTGAGAAGGGGGTCCCTGGAGCCCTGAGAAGTAATCTGTGCCCTATAGGAAGGGAAGTGACACACAGCGTCCTGGTTTCCCCCATCAAGTCAGCAATCATGGCCAGGCCACGCCCTTGGAAAGTCCCAAGTTGGGAAGGAAGGACAGGGTCACATATGATTCACAATGACCGTGCCCAGGGCACCCAGGAAACCATACTGTAACTGCTCAGAGATCCTAAGGAGCCAACCCTCTGTCTGTGGGAGCTTCAGAGTCTTGTTCATTTATTCCCAAATGTGGAGAATCTCAGTCAAGAGTTGTAAGTGGGACATACAACCCTGCCTGTGCAGAAAGTACATTTCAGCAGAGGAGATGCTCAGCATGGTCACTAATCACTTAATCACAGTTGGCAGCAAAGGCTAGGAAGAGCACTAAGGTGCAAAGGGTCTTCCCAGATGGCGCTAATGGTAAAGAATCCACCTGCCAGTGCAGGAGATCCAAGAGACACAGGTTTCATCCCTGGGTGGGGAAGATCCCATGGAGAAGGCAATGGCAACCTACTCCAGTGTTCTTGCCTGAAAAACAGCCCATGGACAGAGGAGCCTGGAGGGCACAGTCCATGCATGGGGTCTCCAAGAGTTGGACACAACTGAGCAAGTGACCACCACACAGGAACGCCTGCAAAGGGTTTTAAGCAGAAGAGAACCCTGTCAGACCTGCGCTCTGAGAGCTGGGAGAGGTGGGGAGAATGGCCAGGAAGCCCATTATGAGGAACCACCTGGGGAGGCCAGGGCTGGAGCCACCTGGGGGGGAGTTGGATGGAGCTGGAGTTGCCTGGCAGGGAGATCACCAGGCTGGGCCCTGGTTTAGCCACAAGGTGGGAATAAGGGGTGATGGGGAGGACGGCTCAGTCCAGACACGTTCTCAGTCAGAGCTGCCGCGTGCCTGCCGGTACTGCAGCAGGAGAGCTCTGGATGGTAGCAAATGGCAAGGATATGCAGGATGCGGGAATCAGGGGATCACAGTCAGCCCAGGCTTGAAGTGGGCCATGGAGTGTGTATGGGGTCTGAGAACAGCCCTTGAGTGGAGACAAAGTTTGTGATTTTGACTAGAAGGAGTCAAGTAAGTGGCATCTCAGGAGGTCACCTCCCCGTTCCCAACGGCGCCAGGGCTCTCTTCCTCTCCCATCCGGATGGAGCAGCAGGAACGCCTGGCCTCCTCTCAGCTCTTGCAGCACTGAAATCAATCAACAGTGGGGTGGGACCATCTGTCTGCCTGGTCAAGCCTGTATCCAATGCTGCCCAGGGACCTGGGAGAGGCAGTGCTGTGCCCTCAGAACCATCTGCTGGGCCCCAGGCCAGAGACCCCCAGGACTGCCCAGAATGGGGACAGAGCACTGAGCCCAGCTCACCATCAAGGACCCAGCAGGAAGACAGGCCAGGCCTGCCTGCTCACTCCATCCAGCCACTCCTGAGTGGGCCTCCTGGCTGGCTTTGTGTCCCTTCTGCGCGGGGCCTAATTATACCCTCTGCTCTGAGTTACACTGACAGGCCTGGATTCTTCACCTCTTCCAGGGAGAACATAGTCACCAACAAAAGGAATATATGGGGGCTTCTCTGGTGGTCCAGTGGCTAAGACTCCATGCTCCCAATGCAGCGGGTCTGGGCTCAATTCTAGATAACTAGATCCTGCATGTGCAACTAAGACCTGGTACAGTCAAATAAAAAAAAAAAAAAAAGATAAATGAATGGCCTGAAAAGATGCTCAACATAACTAATTATTAGACAAATGCGAATCAACACTACAATGAGATATCACATCAGTCAGAATGGCCATCATTAAAAAGTACAAGTAACAAATGCTGGAGAGGATGTGGAGCAAAGGGAACCCTTTGTAGGGAGGTCTAGAGGGAAACAAGCTACCTATCCAGCTGAGGTCTAGAGGGAAACAAGCCTGGCAAGGCTGCAGCTCCCCCTGGTCCCGAGTGGGACACCAGGCCTGGCCCATTGCCCAGCGGCACCCCTCTGCTCTTCTCACCGCCCCTTGGCCCCATTCCCATCTCCCTGCCCTGTAGGTGCAGCTACCACGAAAAACGACGGGGCGTTCAGTGGTTGGACTTCACCTTCTGGTGAGGGAATGGTGAGGGTTTGATCCCTGGCTGGGGAGTTGGGATCCCACATGCCTTGTGGCTGGGAAACCAAAACAGAGTTAATGTTATAATGAATTGAATAAAGACTTTAAACAACCCAAATGTTCATCGACAGATGAATGGATAAAAGATCTGGTATATATATACAGTAGAATATTTCTCAGCCATAAAAAAGAATGAAATAATGCTATTTGCAGCAACATGGATGCAACTAGAGATTATCACAGTAAGTGAAGTAAGACAGAAAGAGAAAGACAAACACCGAATGATATCATCACTTATATGTGGAATCTAAGATACGATGCAAATTAACTTACCTACAAAACAGAAACAGACATAAGAGTACAGACTTGTAGTTGTCAAGGGGGAGGGGGTGGGACATGGATGGAGTGGGAGTTTGAGATTAGCAGATGCAAACTAGTACATGGAGAATAGACAAACAAGGTCCTACTGTGTAACACAGAACACTATATTCAATATCCTATAATAAACCATAATGGAAAACGAATATGAAAAAGATACATACATATTTGTATAACTGAGTCCCTCAGTATAACTGAGTCCAGCAGAAAACAATACAACATTGTAAATCAACTATACTTCAATATAATAAATTAGAACAAAACTAAAAGAATACAGGAATGACCAAGGGAACCTGGCTTACTCATCACAATTCTTCTCATCTTCCCTGCTGGGGTCTTCTGTCCAAGCATCAAAAGTCGGGGGGGGGGTCTGTCTATCCAGCTGAGGTCTGGAGGGAAACAAGCCTGGCAAGGCTGCAGCTCCCCCTGGTCCCGAGTGGGACAGCAGGCCTGGCCCATTGCCCAGAGGCACCCCTCTGCTCTTCTCACTGCCCCTTGGCCCCACTCCCATCTTCCTGCATGGTCCCTACCCTCCCTTTCCTCCCCAAGCACTCACCTGCTCTGTCCTGACTACAGGGCCTCAGCTTTGCAGGCCTGCTCCTTCCTCTCCCTCGGCCAGAATTCCTAGCAGGAGGTCCCGCCAGGTTCCAGCAACACCTTCTCTCTCCTTCAGGCCCAGGGGTTCTCCTGGGGCCCTGCAAGGCTGTTGGGCACCCAGCCCTCTTTCAGCTGCCATCTGCACTGGATACACCTCTCTTAAAGCCCCACAGGGAGCTCTGTCTCCCAGCTCTTGGGCTTCTCATCTCGGCCTCTCAGAACCTTTAATCTCTACCACAGGAGGAGGAGATTGGGATTTGACCAGGCAAACTATGCGGTGATTCCTTACTGTAAGAAGTGGCTGCATCCCGCAAACACCTCTGGTGGTGAGATGCAGTCTGACCCCTTTAGTCCCCTGTAATCAAACAGCAAGGAAGACAGTCTTCTGTTTATTTAGGCGCTGGCACCCAGGCCCTCCTGTAATGACCTCACACAACCCCACAGGCCTGCCAGGGAGTTTACATCAGCCCCGATTTACAGTAGAGGAACCAAGGCTCAGATTCATAAAGGGACGTGTCTGAGGTGACTTAGGTCATGAGTGGTGGGCTGGGGTAGGAACTGGGCTATTAAACCCCAAAGCCTGCAAGTCTGCTGACACTGGGCTGTGGGCTTGCCTGAGTCCACGGCAAGTGGCACCTGCTTGAGCTGGAACAGTCCGGGCCACGAGGCCCTCAGGAGCTGCTGGGGCCAAGTGCTGCCCGCCACATCTGCAGCACTGAGTCCCGGCGGGCCGTGTAGGGCAGGTGTTTGATGCGGAACCAGTGTCTGGGAATAACATTCCCGCTGGGGGTGTAGAGTTTCTCCCCCCGCTGGCCCAGCAGACTGCGAAGGGCCACATTGCCCGACAGAACCTTCTCGTAGAATTCCACCCCGCCTCGGGCATAGGCTGCAGACAGGGAGGCCGTGCGGCGGTCCAGCCAGGCTTCCAGGGCATGAGTGAGAGAGTCCGTGGAGAAGGCATAGGCCACGAAGCCCGCCACTACCGCCACCAAGTTGAAGGCAGCCCGCAAGCTCATGGGGCCTCCATAGAGCCCCAAGGCGTGCTTGGCCCCCACACCCAGCGCCCAGGTGCCCGCCAGGCAGGCTGGGGCTGGCAGGGCCTGCAGGGCAGCTGCCCCACTCTCCAGGTATACCACTTCCTTAGCCAAGACGAACTTCTGGGCATCGTGAGACAGGGTCAGGGCATCTCTCAGCCGGGCGCCTGCTGGGCTCCGCCAGTCCACTCGCTGCCCATGGACAACCACAGGCCGGTCAGTGTGGGTCACTGGGCCACCCAGGAAGCTGGCGGGGATGCCTACGACGGCCCCACCAGGGAGTCTCGGGAAGCCGGCGCTCACAGGCTGGAAGGTGAAGGTGGTAAAGGCCTTGAAGTGGTGGCCCGAGGGGATGCCAATGTCCTGCTGCACCTCCTGGAAGAGCCTCCCCAGTTCTGGGGACAGAGGCGCCGGCTGGCCCTGAGGCCAGTACTGGTACAGCCACTGGACCACAGGATCCGGGAAGAGGTGGTACGAGATCTGGGCCCCGAACAGGCCTGCACAGGAGCCCACCAACAGGCCTGTCCTGTGTCTCTGCACAAACACTGTGGCCCGCCACAGGGGACCTGCCATGAGGGCTGCCACTGCTGTAACCTGGGCCAAGAGAAAGAGAAGTAAGGCAAAAACGGAAGACCAAACACCCCGGGGCCACATCCTTTTAAACTGATGCAATACGCACAGTAGCCAAGAACTGGCCCCAGCTCTGTCTCTTCGTCACCACTTAAACAAATGCACACATGACAAGGGCCCACCAGGAGAGAGTCTGTGCTGAGTAAATAAACACGCAGAAACAATCAGTGTCTGGCAAAGAGCAGACACCCCTTGGCCAAGGCGAACTTCTGGGCATCGTGAGACAGGGGTCAGGGCATCTCTCAGCTGGGAGCCTGCTGAGCTCTGCCAGTCCACTCACTGCCCACAGAGAACCACGGGCCTGTCAAGCGTTGGTCACTGGGCAACCCAGGAAGCTGGGGGGCATGATCACGACAGCCCCGCCAGGGAGTCTTGGGAAGCCGTGGAATGGCTGTAATTACAACTTTGATTCCCACGGCTAGGCACGGCCCCAAGCAACCCACCTCTCGCTCCAGTGCCATACTGAACATGAGCAGCGATTTATACCTGAAACACATGCTCAGCTTATTCCGTCCTTACTATATGCCCAACACAGTTCTGAGAGCTTTATACATATTATTTAACAACTGAATCCTTACAACTCTGTGACCTTATCATTATGATGTCCCTATTTTAAAGCGGTGAACATTGAGGCACAGATAGGCCTCAACTAGGAGAATCCCAGGGTCGGGGGAGCCTGGTGGGCTGCCGTCTGTGGGGTCACACAGAGTCGGACACGACTGAAGTGACTTAGCAGCAGCAGCAGTAACGTGGCCGAGCTATGGGCAGAACTGCTGCTGCTGCTGCTAAGTCGCTTCGGTCGTGTCTGACTCTGCGACCCCAAAGACAGCAGCCCACCAGGCTCCCCCGTCCCTGGGATTCTCCAGGCAAGAACACTGGAATGGGTTGCCATTTCCTTCTCCAATGCATGAAAGTGAAAAGTGAAAGTGAAGTCGTTGAGTTGTGTCCGACCCTCAGCGACCCCATGGACTGCAGCCTTCCAGGCTCCTCCGTCCATGGGATTTTCCAGGCAAGAGTACTGGAGTGGGGTTCCATTGCCTTCTCCGATGGGCGGAACTACGTCCCTCCAAATTCCTATGGTGAAGTCCTAACTTCCAGGAGGAGGAACGTGACTGTACTTAAGAGTTAAAGCGAGATCACTAGGATAGCCCCTAATCCAATCCAGAGTGGGACATTAGGACACAGACACAGAAGGACTATGTGGACGCAAGCCAGAAAGAAGGTGGTCATCTACAAGCCAGTGGGAGAGGCCTCAGAAGAGAAACTAGCCCTGCCAATACCTTGATCTTGGACCTCGGGCCTCCAGAATTCCAAAACACATTTCTGCCACCCAGTTCTTGTCCTTATAGCTCTAGCAGACAAATACAGGCCCAGTATTTGAACACAAGTGTCCACAGCAAATTTTTCACTATAGATTATTTTTTATGATAAATTATAAACACGCATGAAAGTGGAAAAAATAGTATATTATAAACTAACTTCAATCTGTCAAGTCATGGCTAACTTTGTTTCATCTCTACTCAAACGCATAATCCCCTCCAGCTAGTTTATTTCCAAACACAGCAGGGCCATACTATTATTTCATCCGAAAATATTTCAGTAAAATCCACAATTATTTAACTTCAGCTGAAGCTTACTGTCTTCCGGTCTCTAAAATGTTTAATTAGCAAACAAACTGCTGCAAACAAGAAGGCAGCATATTCCTTAAGAGTCACGTCATTGTGCGTTTGAAAGTTCCAAACGTAGGTCCTAACTCCCCCAGGACCCCTAGCACCAAGGCCGCGCGCCCCAAGGAGGCGTGGGAGGGGGGTGCCGCGCATCTCGCAGGCGGCTGGGCGAAGGAGCCTCGCTCCAAGCGGCATCCTCTGGCTACGCCCACCGCTGGAACACACCATGAAAGGAGCCCGCTGGGGTCCGCTTGTCTACCCGCCCAATTTCGCACGCTCACCTCCTCCGCCGCAGCCAGGTACGCCGAGCACGTGGGCTGGGCGGGGCCAGGCGCAAAGCACGCCGGCCGGCTCTGGGGGCGGAGACAAAGGGGCGGGACCCTAGGGGGCGGGGCTGAAGTCGCAATGCACGCCAGCCGGCTTCTGGGGCGGGGCTCCGGGGGCGGAGACAAAAGGGGCGGGAAACTCGGGGGCGGGCGCAGGGCGGGACCCTGGCTGCTCAGCTCGAGCAGAGACTCAGCCAGTGAAGGCCCTTGGGGGGCTCTGGCCGCGGACTGTTTCTACCAAGGCTGTCTGGGCCGTCCCTGTGTAGCACTGGAGAGACCAGCGTCAGGGCGTGGGTCAGGAGGCCTCTGGCGGACCTTCTGTCGGAGCCCACGCCCCGTCCTACCGCCAGGTCCCATCCTTTCCCGTAGGGAAGCGCTCTGTGCTGGCGGGGCCTCTGCCCCAGCTCCTCCCAAGTGATCCACACTGTACAGTCCGCGGAGCTGCGTCACACCTGTCAGCTCACTTTCCCAGCTGCTGTGCGAGGGTCAGGGGTCAGCCTGCCTGGGCCCAGGCCATTCCTTTACGCGCTGTCTGTGGCTGCTTTCCCTTAGAAGGGCAGAGGGGAGTAGCCGGGACAGAGACTGTCCAGAGTCTAAAACACTATCTGGCCACTTGCAGAAGAGGTCTGTAGACCCTGAAGTCCAGGTGAAGTGGGGAATTTCCCGGTGATGGACCAAGCTTTGTAAAGTCACAGTGAAGTCTGAGAGGCCTGCAGGGGGTGGGTGATTGGGACTAGACTAGAGGATGAACAGGATATGAATATAGGGATAAGCATCCATGGTGGATAAAAGGGCATCTGATGGTTGCTTTTTTTTCTTTTTCCACTGGGGTGAGGTACACGATACTTACCATCTTGACCGTTTTATAGCATACAGTGCAGCGGTAGCACAGCACCCCCACTGTCCACCTCCACAGCTCTTCACCTTGTAAAGCTGAAGCTCTGTGTCCCTCAGCCAATGGCTTTCATTCCTCATCCGCCATTCTACATTCTGTCTCTATATTTCGACTCCTAAGTATCTCCTGTCAGTGGAATCAGAACTTCTTTGTTTGTAAGGCTAAATAATGTTGCACCATGTGAATATGGCAGGTTTTGCTTGTCCATTCACCTGTTGATGGGCACCTAGGTTGCTTCCGCATTTTTGCTATTATGATCTTGCTACTGTGAACATGAGTGTATAAATATCTCTTCAAGACCCTGCTTTCAATTCTTTTGGGTATATACACAGAACTGTTGCATAATATGTTCATTTCATTTTTAAAGTTTTTGAGGATCTGGCATCCTGTTTTCCACAGAGGCTGTACCGTTTTACATTCCTGCCAACAGTGCTCAAGCGTCCCAATTTCTTTACATCTTTATCAATGGGTGTTATTTTCTGTTTTTTTTTTTTTTTTTCAATAGTAGTCATTCTAGTATATGTATGTGGTGGTATCTTGTAGTTTTGATATGCTTTTCCCTAGTGGTTAGTGATTTTGAGCACCTTTTCATATGCTCCTTGAACATCTGTATGTTTTCTTTGGAGAAATGTCTCAAAACCTTTGTCCATTTTTTAATTGGGTTGGGTTTTGTGTGTGTGGTTGAGTTTTAGGAGTTGTCAGTATACTCTAGATGTTAATCCCTTATCAGTTATGTGATGCAAATATTTTCACCCATTCTGTGGGTTGCCTTTTAAATCTGAGGATATTGTCTTTTGATGCACAACATTTTTAATTTTCATAAATTCCATATCTCCTATTTCTATTTTGTTGCCCATGCCTTTTGTTTTATATCCAAAAAATTATTGCCAGAGCTAGTGTCATGAAGTTTTTGCCCTATGTTTCCTTCTAAGAGTTGTATAATTTTGGTCTTTGATCCATTTTGGATTAATTTTTGAATATGCTGTTAGGTAAGGATCCATGTGGATAGACAGTTTTCTCAGCAACACTTGCTGAAAAGACTTTTTTCCCCATTGAGCAGTCTTCACACCTTTATCAAAAATCACTTGATCAAAAATCATTTGATCATATATGCCAGGGTGTTTTTCTGGACACTTTATTCTGTTCCATTATTATATGTGCTAAGTCACTTCAGTCATGTCTGACTCTTTGCAACCCCATGGACTGTAGCCCGCCAGGCTCTTCTGTCCTTGGAACTCTCCAGGCAAACATACTGGAGTGGGTAGCCATTCCTTTCCCCAGGCGATCTTCCCAACCCAGATATCAAAGCCAGGTCTCCTGCATCACAGGCAGATTCTTTAGCGTCTTAGCCATCAGTAAAGCCCTCCATTGATTTTTGTGTATGTCTTTATGCCTGCACTCACACCATTTTGACACTGTAGCTTTTTAGTAAGTTTTGAAATCAGGGAGTACGAATCCTTCAGCTTAGTTCTTTTTTCAAGATCATTTTGTGTATTCAGGGTCCCTTGAAATTTCATATGAATTTTAGGATGGATTTTTCTATTTCTGCAAAAAATATCATTGGGACTTTGATAGGGATTGCTTTGAATCTTTAGATTGCTTTGGGTAGTGCTGCCATCTTAATAATATTGTCTTACACTTCACGAACATGGGATGTATTTCCATTTATTTATGTCTTCTTTGATTTCTTTCAGCAATGTTTTGTAGTTTTCAGTGCATAAGTCTTTCACCTCTTTGGTTAATGTCATTCCTAAGCATTTTATCCTTTTTGTTGCCATTGCAAATGGAACTGCTATCATCATTTCCTTTTCAGATTGTTTATTGTTAGTGTATAGCAACTGACTTTTGTGTATTGACTTTGTATCCTGCTAGTTTCCTGAATTCATTTATTAGCTCTAACAAGTTTTTGTGCAATGTTTTGGGCTTTTTAAACGTAATTTTGTGTCATCTATGAATGGAGATAATTTTGCTTCTTCCTTTCCAATTTGGTTGCCTTTTATTTCTTTTTCTTGCCTAATCTGGCTAGATCTTCTAGGACTATGTTGAATATAACTGGTGAAAGTAGGCATTCTTGTCTTGTTCCTGATCTTAGAGAAAAAGCTTTCAGTCTTTCACCATTGACTAGGATGTTTGCTGTGGATTTTCATATATAGCTTTTATTATGTTGAGGCAGTTTCCTTCCACTCCTAGTTTGTTGAGTGTTTATTCATGAAAAGGTGTTGAACTTTTCAAATGCTTTCCCTGCATCTGTTGAGTTGATCATGTGGTTTCTGTTCTTTATTCTGTTGATGTGGTATATTATATTGATTGATTTTCATATGTTGAACCATCCTTGTATTGTAGGAATGAATCCCACTTCGTCATGATGTATAATCTCTTCAATATGCTGCTGAATTCCTATTTTGTTGAGAATGTTTGCATTAACGTTCATAAGGGCTATTGGCCTGAAGTTTTCTTTTCTTGTAGTGTCTTTATCCAGAGAAGGCAATGGCACTCCACTCCAGTACTCTTGCCTGGAAAATCCCATGGATGGAGGAGCCTGGTAGGCTGCAGCCCATGGGGTCGCGAAGAGTCAGAAACGACTGAGCGACTTCACTTTCACTTTTCATTTTCATGCATTGGAGAAGGAAATGGCAACCCACTCCAGTGTTCTTGCCTGGAGAATCCCAGGGACGGGGGAGCCTGGTGGGCTGCTGTCTTTGGGGTCGCAGAGTCAGACACGACTGAAGCGACTTAGCAGCAGCAGCAGTGTCTTTATCTGACTTTGGTATCAGAGTCACGCTGGCTATAGAATGAATCAGGAGGAATTCCTTCCTCTTCAATTTTTTGGAAAAGTTTGAGAAGGATTGGCATTAGTTCTTATTTAAATATTTAGTAATCTTCACCAGTAAAGCCACTGGCTTTAGGACTTCTCCTTGTTGGGAGACTTTTGATTACTGATTCTATCTCACTTGTCATAGGGCATTCAGATTTTCTATTTCTTCCTAAAATGTTTTCTGAGGAGGCTTTTGGGCATGAAAGGAATACTTAAGAGTTACTTATGCTTTAATTACTATCAATTACTATTAATATTGATTTTTCAATGCCATTCTCCCAAATCTTCCTACCCTCTCCCTCTCCCACAGAGTCCAAAAGACTGTTCTATACATCTATGTCTCTTTTGCTGTCTTGCATACAGGGTTATCGTTACCATCTTTCTAAATTCCATATATATGTGTTAGTATACTGTATTGGTGTTTTTCTTTCTGGCTTACTTCACTCTGTATAATCGGCTCCAGTTTCTCTTATTAATAAATTCAGTGATCTTTGTATAAAAATAAGATTTTGTTTCTACCTGTTCTTTGGTTAACTGTCAATTAACCATGGGCTTTATAATTAAATCTTCCTTAATCTTACCATAGCACTTCTGTACTTAAGTGGTCAAATTCTCTTGGACATCTCAAACTATACTTTCAACTTTAATTTAGTTGGTTTTCTTAAATATAACAATATCCAACCCCTGCCAAGTAGTCTTATTCCCAAATCAAATCTTATAAGCAAAATATTCTTAACCACTAAGCATCTCTTATAAATCTCTAATAAAATAGACACAGAAATGTAACAGATCTTCTTACCTGTTTTAAACATCTTAAATGAAGTACATATAAAGCAGAGGAATAAAACTTGTTATTGCAGATAACCTACCCAGCACAGAAGTATCAATGTAGGTAGATTCTTTTATTCATCTTGACATCTCAAATGTATTCCCCTAATCCTGGAGCACAGAACCACCCTCATGGGCCACTTTACCCTGAGGTGCTGTGGACTGAACCCTTGGTGGGATATTCTTGCCCAGGACAGGAGTCCAGAGCAACAAGCGTCCAGGTTGATTTGTCATGAGTTGGCATTCATTTATGGAGATAATTGGACTTCTCAAACCTATGTCTTTTTTGTCATAGTAAAATCCTCCGCAATTTTTCATTGCTTGAGTAGAGCTGATATGATTCTGCATCTCCTACTAGGAGTGCAATGAATATTTTAGCTATTTGATTTGTAATGATGAAATTTGGATGTTGACCAAAACTTCAGTGCAGTATACTCATTGTTTGGCTTCATCAACATACTGTAAACATCTTTAAAATCTTGTACGTGCCTTTTCCCCTTCCCTCTTTCTTTCCCCTAGCCTGTCTCATATGGCTCCGCAGAGAGCTACTGCTTTCTTTCTAGTGCCAAAACTGTCACAACTTGCTCAGTGGGAGCTCCTTTCAACTGGCTCCTTTATCCTTTCAAATTGCCCTGGATCACTTTGAAAGCATACTTTCTTTCCGGCAACAAACGCATGCTCCAGGAACATCTTAATTATCCTTGTGCTGAGATATAGAATCAGATACTTTCCGAGGTTCCTTGTCTCCGTTTTGGGCATGGTACTTGAGACCAAACTCTAAGAGCTTTGGGCATATGTCAGACCACGCTGCTTGGCCCTGGGAGTGGGCAGTGGCTCAGTGGCCATTTGAGAGGCAGACCCCCAAAAGATGTATTTGTAAAATGTCATTGAGTCATATCAGTTTTTTCTTTTTGGCCCCACAGCATCCAAGATTCTCCCAAGCCAGGGATGGGAACGCTTGTCCCCTGCTTTGGAAGCATGGAGTCTTACCCACTGGACCCCACCACCACCAGGGAAGTCCCTGGAATTATACCGTTTTAAATTTAACTACAGTTTGACTACTTAAACAGACCTTGTTCTAATATAAAATATTTTTTGTCTTTTATTTTATACTAGTTTCCCTATTGCCACAAATACTAACTTTAATGAGCATGCCATATATTATAATACTAGTATTATAATTTGGTATAATACCAAATTAGACCCTGGGTCCCTTGCCTTGGCTGCTCTGCACAGCCCCTTCTCGCTTCCCAGATCCTATATTTCCACCAATAATAATAATTTTTCTCATTCCTTGATATCTTTTTTGACATCAGAAGCTGGTGATGACTAGAGTGTGAACAGTGAGTAGTAACAGCTCATTTACAAATAAATGAAAGATTTTATTTTTTCCAACAGTTGCTACCAGCTGTACTCTTCAAACCATGTGATTTCCTGCTTAGGCCCCCCTAAGGATGCACAGTCTGAGTCTATAATTTGTTAGCCAATGTTGGTAACTTAGACAATATCACTTTGGTTAAGACTCAGTTTCATTGTTTCGAAACTTCAGTCTCATCTCTCACCCAGAACTGCCCTGACCACATCAGCACCCTGCCCCAGTAGAGACTAGCTGTGTGGCTCCACTGGCTGCGGTGGAGGGCGGGAGCCTGCAGTCTGGTTCATAGCTCTTCTGGGGATTCTCCATCTGTTAGGAAGCACAGAAAGAGGAAGAATGATGTTTCCATCTACGACGGTTCACTGGTGGCCCTCCTTCTTGTAGTTCATGATGTGAACAATTGAGGATGGTAGTAACCAGCTTCCTGCCTCCTTTCACTTTTCGGTTAATCCAGCTTGACTTCTGGTTCTGGCTGAGGTAAACCGCGTGGCGGAGTAGATTAGTCTTGGTAAGTCCTCTAGACTTAGCATCCAGGGAAAGGTGGGAAACCGGTTTAATTAAAGGTGGAGTTATTGGCTGGAAGTTACAGGGGAGGCCCTGGGTATCCTGTTTAGGCTTGCAGTTCGATGCTTCAGCCTGATGCTGAGGGGGGAGCTTTGGAAGGCCAGGGTTTGGGGGAGCAGCAGAACCACTGGCGCCCTAAGGGTGGCCAGTCGAGCTCCAGGCAGTGGGGACCTGAAAAGTAGCCTGTCCTTAGGTTCAGGTCAACTCTACCATTGGGGAGAGTGATCGCATGAAAACGGGCCCACTTCTTATGGCCTCGAGATACTGCACTGGACCTGGGAAGGGCATGTGTGTGCATGTGTGTGCTTATGTGTGTATGTGTGTGTGCACAAGAGCTTGCACTGTTCACTAATGGGGGCGTAAGTATGGTCTGTCAGTCTTCAGGCTCTTTCCCATGTCTTGCTTCTTCTCAAGTCTTTTCACAACAGCTTTAACAAACTTCCTGCAGAAAGAGTATCTGGAAAGAAACTTTTGCTGAAGACCCTGCTGTTGGAGAAGATGCCTTGGCTGAGCCCTGTGATCTGATTCATCTCTTTGGTGGTAAAACACAGACATCCTCGAACTTCTTTAAGGAAAGGAAGGGCTGTTGTGAGGCAGGGCCCTGGTACCGGGCTTGCTGGGAACCTTGTCGCTCAGGGACTACAGAAGGGCTGTCACAGGTGAGAAGAAAGTAAGGAGACACTGGTCAAAACGCTGAGCCAGTTTTTTTTTTGTGTGTGTGTAATTTTTAAAAGTTGATATGTTGTATTTTCATTTTTTAAATTCAGTTCAAGAAATTTTCTTTTATTTATTTTTTGGCCACAAGGCATATGTGCTGTTAGTTCCCTGAGCAGGAATTGAACTCGCACCCCCCGCAGTGGTAGTACAGTCTTAACCACTGACTGCCAGGGAAGTCCCCAGCCAGTTTTAGTTTCCTGTTTTTGATGACTGTTTCACAGTAGATATCAACATCAGGGGAAGCTGGGTACTCTATATGTGAGCTCACTGTTCTAGTTTTGCAAGTTTTCCTTAAGTCTAAAATTCTTTCAAAATGAAAAAAAATGTTTTTAATTACTGCTGCTTCAGTCCTGCCCTGCAAGTTGCAGGAGCTCAGATTTTTCAACTACTGTTTAATAATAGATACCCTTTTCAAGTTTCCTAAAGTCATTCTCACAGCCCTGCGGGCAGTGAGCACTGGAGCCCAGTCTTACAAGTTCAGAGATGTTAAGGGAGCCACGTGGTTGGTAAGAGAAGACCAGCATCCACCCACAATCAGACAACCACCCGAGCCAGCAGTCCCCACCGCCCTATAGAGAAAGCCGAGAGCGGGGGCAGAGGAAAGCTAGAAGCAGAGCCCAGAGAAGCGAGGGCTTAGAGCCCCTGGAAGAGGAATTTAGACTTTATCCTGGAGGCCAGTGGTTCTCACTCCTGGCTGCACATTAGGTCCACCTGGAGAGCTTTAAAGATTATTACTGCCTGGGTCCTACTCCAGACAACCTGAATCAGCTGTTTTGTTTTTTTTAATTGGAGCATAATTAACAATGTTGTGTTAGCTTCAGGTGCACAGCAAAGTGATTCAGTTGTACATGTATCTATTCTTTTTCAAATTCTTTTTCCATAGAGGTTATTACAGAATATTGAGCAGAGTTCCCTGTACTACCTAGTAGAATCTTGTTGGTTACCTATTTTAAATATAGCAGTGATTCAGCTGGTTTTTATGAAGCTCTCCACGTGATTCTGACCTGCAGCCAGCTCATGCATGAGAATGGAGTCAATGTTAATACACACAGTCAAAAGGCCTGCTTTTTACTATTCACCAGGACTCCTGACCCCAAGGCAAAGCCCTGCCACCCCAGCTGCTTCTGAGAGTCCCCATAGAGGTGTTATCCGTTCCTCCCAGGCAAGTCAGCAAGTTCTAGCTGCCCCACAGTGTCCCCTCCATTTCTAGCCTCCTCGCCTGTGTCTGCTGCTGCACGGCTGCTTAGGAGCCGGTGTTCTCACCAGCGCTGCTCTTCCTGGGAGCAGTTCCCAAAGTCAGAGCCAGGGGTGCTCAGTGGCTATGGCAGCTGGCGGGGGAGCAACCCCTCCCCAGTCTTCCAGCCTCTGGCCCCTCCAAAGGGCTCCCAGCCTCTCAGCACTCGGAAGCCTTTGCACACACTAAATCTTGCAGCAAGAAGCTCCAAACACTGCCCTCACACTAACAACATTTTATTTTTAAAAAGAAAAAACTATAAGTTTAAAATATGTACATCATCTATATTTCCGTCTTTTTCTCTAAAACTTTAATTCTCCAAACGGCTGGAACATAAGCAGACACAGAGGACCATGGTGACCTGCAGAGAGGAGTGAGAGGCACTGATGGTGACCTGCAGAGAGGAAGTGAGAGGCACTGATCTCCAGGTCGATGGCTCTCATTCTAGGATCAAGTAGGAGCTGAGCGCTTTGCTCCGCAGTTTCTTCATCTCCTCGAGCACCTTCTGTCCGGCCTTCTCCATTGGCTGTGCTTGGTCTTTCACCTCTCTAAATATATATATATATATAAAACACAAACCCGATGAGGACACATCAGGGCGCCTCTTAAAACATTCTTCACCCACCACCACCCTGCTTCTGGGCCCAGTGTCACTGGTGATGCCTCATGAAGACGGGAGGAGCTGTTTATACACAAACACAATATAAACCATTCTTAGTGATCATTTAGTTACCAGTGAAAACACCTGGCTGGAAGTGATTCAAATCTGATTCAAATCTCAGTTGCACTAGGTTCTTAGCAGAGCCAAGTGACCTAAACTCTCAGCCTCTGTTTCCAGAGGTACACGTGGTGGGAATTCCCATCTCTGAGGATTGTTGCAAAGGGAAATGAGAACTTATGCATGGACATCCCGGCATGATGGTTTCTAAATGCTCAGTGGGCAGGAGCTGATTCTTTGTGTTTCTGAGTAAAGTGGACACACAGTATCTCTGACTCTGACAATAGCTCTGGAAGGTGGGACTCAAGAAGAAGGGTTCTGCACCTGGGTCAAGGAGTGGCTGATGTGGAGCCTGGGTGTTGCTGGCATGGTGAAGGGTAGAACTTTCCAAATACCTGGGAGGACAGGATTAGTGTATTTGGTTGAAAGCACAGATGTCTAAGGATGGTGAGCTCAGCTATATGATCTGTCCAGTTAGAAGAATTCAAGACAAAATTAAGTGCTTCTCCTCTGTGTTCACAGCAGCACTATTGACAATAGCGAAGGCATGGAAGCCACCTGTGTCCATGAACAGAGGAATGGATAAAGAAGATGTGCATACACACACTGGAATATTGCTCAGCCATAACAAAGTATGAAATAATGCCATTTGCAGCAACATGGATGGACCTTGAGATTATTATTCTGAGTGAAGTAAGTCAGGAGAGAAAGACAAATACCATGTGATATCTCTCACATGTGGAACACAAAAAATTAATACAAATGAACTTATTTACAAAATAGAAACAGACTCACAGACATAGAGAACAGATCTGTGGTTGCCAAGGGGGAGGGGGTCGGGGGGATGGACTGGGAATTCGGGCTTAGCAGATGCAAACTTTATGTAGAGAATGGACAAACAAGGTCCTACTGTACAGCACAGGGAACTCTACTCAATGTCCTGTGATAAACCCTAATGGAAAAGAATATGAAAAAGAATATATGTCTAACTGAATCACTTTGCTGTACAGCAGAAATTAACAACATTGTAAATCAACTATACTTCAAAAACATAAAATTAAGTGCTTGTGAAATATTTCCTAAGGAGAGTGAAACTTCCTAAAGTTTTGGCAAATGCCTGAAAAAGGAGAAGTATCTCAAAATGAAAAAATTAAAACTTCCCTAATGCATATAAATAAAAAATTAATTGGTACCACTTTATGAAATCAGTCTAAAAATATATACTTCATGTCACCCTTAAATATATTAATGGCTGAGTGATACTGTGATAATCTAAGGGGAGCTGAATGATGTGACAGCAACTAAAGTCACTCACACAGTTTCTTGGATATTTTGCAATATAATTCTCCTTAGTAGGTCTTGAGAGGGTGAGATCACCATCAAGATAGCAAGGAAGCTCTTGGGTTGATTACAGCCTTCAAGAAAGAGCAGATGATTCTTTGCATCCATGAAAATAAGTATTTGCCAAAACCGAATTGACAGCAGTCTTCATGGGGACATTAAAGATCACTGATGTTTTTTATTTCTATCCCTGTCTGACCAAGCTCTCATGTGTGTCTGTCTGACACTCTGTCTGCATCCAGCTGAAGCTGAAGGAGGAAAAAAAAAAAAAAAAAAAGCACAAGTAAGGACTGAAAAGACAGAACTGAGCATCAGGTCAGGCTTGGTATATACATGGAGAGAATTTCAGAACCGAATCCCTGCTGTACAGCACAGGGAACCCTACTCAATATCTTGTAATAACCTATAAGGGAAAAGAATCTGAAAAAAAAAAAAGATACACACACACATATGTGAGAATCCCATGGAGAGAGGAGCCTGGTGGGCTCCAGTCCATAGAGTCCCACAGAGTTGGACATGCCTGGAGCGACTTAGCACACACACACACATAGTGGTTTAGTTGATAAGTTGGGTCTGACTCTTCGGACCCCATGACCTGTAGCCCACCAGGCTTCTCTGTTCATGGGATTTTCCAGGTAAGAATACTGGGGTGGGCTGCCATTTCTTTCCCCAGATTTCATGTATATATGCATATACACATATCACTGTGCTGTACACCTTAAACTAATACAACATTGTAAATCAACTATGCTCCAATAAAATTTTGAAAAAAATCATCTGTGAGATATCAGTGGAATACTATGCAGCCAATAAACTGATAATTATATTGATAATCTTGGTACATAAAAAAATGTACAAAAATAATTTAAACTGCAAAGTAGGTGAATTCAAAATGCCATGGATCTATTTATTGAAAATGTGTGAAATGTATGTGTATTTTGAAAAAAAATAACTTGGTGTGCAGAAAATGCTTAGAGTTATTGTTATTTTTTCTGCTTTTTGCTTTTTTGGTAAAGTAGCTGAAATACATTAAAAAAGAAAAGAGAATTTTTTTCTTTGGGTGAAGATATAGAAAGTAATAAGTTCTATTTCATTTAATATTCATTTGATAATCAAATGGAATTTGATATGACTTTCTGTAGTCAAGATGGTGAAAAAACCACGTGAAACAGCAAGTAAACAATGAGGTATTGGATATTACTCTGCTCATGGGTCAAACTGTTCTAAGTCCAGGGGCAATTTTTCAAACTGATAAAAAAAGGTTTTATTTAAAACTCTTAGCCATATGTTTGAAACCTGAAACAAAATGCAAAGTGCATCTCTTTGTTGAGGTGTCAGACGTACTATGTAGTATAACATATTTTGTTGCTAAATAGCTGATTAAAACAGATGCTCACTGAAACTGTATTAAAAAATGTTTTTCCCTAAATTTTGTTTTAGAAGCTGCTAATCAAAAGTTATGAGCAGCCTAGATAGCATATTCAAAAGCAGAGACATTATTTTGCCAACTAAGGTCCATCTAGTCAAGGCTATGGTTTTTCCAGTAGTCATGTATGGATGTGAGAGTTGGACTGTGAAGAAGGCTGAGCGCCGAAGAGTTGATGCTTTGAACTGTGGTGTTGGAGAAGACTCTTGAGAGTCCCTTGGACTGCAAGGAGATCCAACCAGTCCATTCTGAAGGAGATCAACCCTGGGATTTCTTTGGAAGGAATGATGCTGAAGCTGAAACTCCAGTACTTTGGCCACCTCATGTGAAGAGTTGACTCACTGGAAAAGACTTTGATGCTGGGAGGGATTGGGGGCAGGAGGAGAAGGGGACGACCAAGGATGAGATGGCTGGATGGCATCACTGACTTGATGGACACGAGTCTGAGTGAACTCCGGGAGTTGGGGATGGACAGGGAGGCCTGGCGTGCTGCGATTCATGGGGTCGCAAAGAGTCGGACACAGCTAAGCGACTGAACTGAACTGAACTGAACTGAATCTACTTTCTGAGAAGTGCTGGTTTGCTATAGGTTTCTATTACTATTACAAATGAACCAAAGGAACCCCTTGCTCCCCTAAGATATGTGGGCATTCCTTTCTGAAAAGGCAGGGCCTCCTCCAAACACCCTGAACAAAGAAGACAAACAAAAAAATTTATAGCATACACAAGGAAGGGTAATTATCCTTAATATACGAGGCACTCTATAAATAAGAATAAGACTTTCTGCAATATAGGCAAAAAAGCCCCCATAAAAGAAGAAAAATATTTGATAAGGGTAGGAAAATTTTTACTATCACTCATAAACGAAGAAGTTAAAATTAAAACAATAATGTGGTCATTAAAAACCTATCATATTGGAAAAGAAGGAAAAAACATCTGATAATATTCCACGTTGTTCAGGGCATTTGATTGTGGGCATCCTGACCTCTGCTGGTAGGATGTTTGTTGATATTTTCCTGGATGGCGCAAAGCACTATGTATTAAAACCTTAAAATGAACATGGATTTAGTGTTTATGTTTCAAAGTTTATCCTAAGGAGACAGTTTGAAGTTTGCAAGGAATTATGGCACAAGGAAATTTGCTGAAGCCCTATTGGCAAGAGCAAAATATTGAAGAGTTGACATGATCATCATGTAGAAAGATTGGTTAGCACATGATGGTATTTCTACCAGTAAGATATAAAGGTGGATATCTATATTTATAAACATATGATAACAATATGCTAAATGAAAGTCTAGAAGATAAAACAATATGAACAATATGATAGAATTCACTTAAACACACACAGTTGGCCCTTTGTGTCCATAGGTCCAGCATTTTCAGACTCAACCAACCCCCAGGTGGAAAAAAATATGAGAAAGTTCCAAAAAGCAAAACTTGAATTTGCTGCATGCTGAAAATTATTTAAAAATCATTTACACTGGATGAAGTATTATAAATAATGCAGAGATGATTCAAAGTATAGGAGGATGTGCATAGGTTATATGCAAATTCTATGCCATTTTATATATGGGACTCAAGGATCCACAGATTTTAGTACCCAGGCTAGGGGGTGTCCTGGAATCAATCTCCCATGGAAACCGTGGGACGACTGTATACACAGTTTAACAAAATACAGTAGGTGTTTGTGTGTTTTTTAAATAAAGTATTAATACTTGGAAGACCACATACCAAAATGTACAAGATACTGCCCCTGGGTGGTAGGATTATTGTTTTTATTTCATTCTTTATATTTTTCTATATTTTCTAACATTTTAATAATTTAAAAAGACTTAAATAATTCTAAAAGGATATCTGGAATTTCAAACTTATACACCATATGAACTCTAGTGGTTATATCTTTTACCAAAGTATTCTTCAAAACCAAGTTCTGAAGGATGATGGTAATGTCTGCCTAGCTAGTTCTCCCTGATGCAGAGACGCAGGAAAGGGTTCACATGTGCAGAGCAAGCACCCGGAGAGGTGTCCTCACACCAGCACCTCATGGAATCCTCACAGCCGCCTGGGAGAGAGGTTTTGTTTTCTGCACGTTATGAATGGGGAGACTGAGGCCCAGTGACTGAAGATAAGCAGCGAGGCTGGAGGTGGCATGGGTGGTAAACAGGATACATGTCTAAACACCCAAAGCACTGGAAATGTGTCTCTCTGGACATGTTTTTAGATTCAAACAGTTCTGTATGTCATGTAGGACAAATTTTATCCTGGGCTACCTCTTCCTAAGGCATAAAACATCCACTTACTTCTCCTTCTTGGTGTCCCTGTAGTCCAGCACTGGGAATTCCGCTTCGATCATTTCTGGAGTCAGCATAATGTCCATACTCTGTTCACAGAGCTCACTGAAAGGAACAAAATAGAAAAGTACTGCAATCATTTAAGAGTTACATGATTCCTTCAACATTACTCACACCTATACTTCTTGGATCTACGTTAAAGAAAGTATAAGACTGATAAATAGCTTTCTATCAACCAACAACAGTAGGAATGGTTCTTTATGACCAGAGAATAACAAGCAGCTTAAAAATGGGGTTTGTTGTTATAGTTGTTCAGTTGCTAAGTCACGTCTGATGCCTTGCGACCTCATGGACTGTAGCACGCTAGGTTCCTCTGTCCTCCACTATCTCCTGATGTTGTTGTTCAGTGGCCAAGCCATGTCCGACTCTTTGTGACCCCATGGACTGCAGCCGAACAGGCTTCCCTGATCTTCACTATCTCCTGGAGTTTGCTCAAACTCATATCCGTTGAGTTGACGATGCCACCCAACCATCTCATCCTCTGTCACCCCCTTCTCCTCCTGTCTTCAATCTTTCCCAGCATCAGTGTCTTTTCCAATGAGTTGGCTCTTTGCATCAGGTGGCCAAAGTATTGGAGCTTCAGCTTCAGCATCAGTCCTTCCAATGGATATTCAGGGTTGCTTTTCTTTAGGACTGACTGGTCTGATTTCCTTGCTGTCCAAGGAACTCTGAAGAGTCTTCTCTAGCATCACAGTTCGAAAGCATCAATTCTTTGGTGCTCAGCCTTCTTTATGGTCTAACTCTCACAGCTATACATGACTACTGGGAAAAACCACAGCTTTGACTATACAGACCTTTGTTGGCAAAGTGATGTCTCTGCTTTTCAATACACAGTCTAGGTTTGTCATAGCTTTCCTTCCAAGAAGCAAGCGTCTTTTAATTTCAGTTACAGTCACCGTCCACAGTGATTTTGGAGCTCAAGAAAATAAAACCTGTCACTGCTTCCAGTTTTTCCCCTTCTATTTACCATGAAGTGATGGAATCAGATGCTATAATCTTAATTTTTTAAATACTGAGTTTCAAACCAGACTTTTTCATTCTCCTCTTTCACCCTCATCAAGAGGCTCTTTTATTCCTCTTCACTTTCTGCCATTAGAGTGGTGTGATCTGCATATCTGAGGTTGTTGATATTTCTCCTGGTAATCTTGATTCCAGCTTGTGATTTATCCAGCCTGGCATTTTGCATGAGGTTCTCTGCATAGGAGTTAAATAAGCAGGGTGACAATATACAGCCTTGTTATACTCCTTTCCCAATTTTGAACCAGTTGTTTCATGTCCGGTTCTAATTGCTGTTTCTTGCCCCACATACAGGTTTCTCAGGAGACAGGGAAGGTGGTCTAGTATCCCCATCTCTTTAAGAATTTTCCACAGTCTCCTGTGGTGCACAAAGTCAAGGGCTTTAGCATAGTCAATGAAGCAGGTATTTTTCTGGAATTCCCTTGCTTTCTCCAATGAATGTTGACAATTTGATCTCTGGTTCCTCTGCCTTTTCTAAACCTGGCTTGTACATCTGCAAGTTCTTGGTTCTGCTGTTGAACCCTAGCATAACCTTTCTAGTATGTGAAATGAGCACAACTGTCTGGTAGTTTGAACATTCTTTGACATTGCCCATCTTTGGGATCGGAATGAAAACTGATCTTTTCGAGCCCTGTGGCCACTGCTGAGTTTTCCAAATTTGCTGGAATAGTGGGTGCAACACATTAACAGCATCATCTTTTAGGATTTTAAATAACTCAGCTGGAATTCCACCACCTTCACTAGCTTTGTTCGTAATAATGCTTTCTAAAGCCCACTTGACTTCACACTCCAGGATGTCTGGTCCCAGGTGAGGGACCACACCATCGTGGTTATCCGGGTCTTTAAGACTTTTTTGCATAGTTCTTCTGTGTATGCTTGCCAACTCTTCTTAATCTCTTCTGTTTTTGTTAGGTCCTTACCATTTCTGTCCTTCATGAGTATTCCCTGATATCTCCAATTTTCTTGACAAGATCGCTAGTCTTTCTCATTCTATTGTTTTCCTCTATTTCTGTGCATTGTTTATTTAAGAAGGCCCTCTTCTCTTTCCTTGATATTCTCTGGAACTCTGCATTCAGTTGAGTAATCTTTCCCTTTCTCCCTTGCCTCTCCCTTTTCTTCTTTCCTCAGCTGGTCATAGCAAATACCCTTTTCCAATAACACAAGAGATGACTGCACATGGTCAATGCTGAAATCAGATTGATTACGTTCTTTGCAGTGGAAGATGCAGAAGCTCTATACGGTCAGTAAAAACTAGACCTGGAGCTGACTATGAGGCTCAGATCACGAGCTCCTTATTGCAAAATTCAGGCTTAAAGTGAAGAAAGTAGGGAAAACCACTAAACCCTTCAGGTAAGACCTCAATCAAATCCCTTTGATTATACAGTGGAGGTGATGAATAGATTCAAAGGATTAGATCTGGTAGACAGACAGCCTGAAGAACTACGGATATAAGTTCATAACACAGTACAGGAGGATGTGATCAAAACCATCCCCAAGAAAAGGAAAAATGGGGTTACAAAATGCATATTGTTTGCAGGTGTACATGCAACATTTACCACTATTGACCATATCTTGGACCATAAGGAAAGCATGAATATTTCAAAAGGTTGAAATCATTCTGAGAATGTTCTGTGACCACAATGGAATTCAACTAGAAATCAGTAGCAAAGAAGACAACCAAAAAATCCACAACTGCTTTAAAAGAAAACAATATGCTTTTAAATAATCTACAGGTGAGAGAAGAAATTACAGGGATTGAGGTTATTTTTATCTTGAGGTCTGCCACTCTTTATAGCAAGGGTCAGGAAACTTTTCGAGTCAAGGCCTCAGTGGGTCTCTTTTACAATTAGCTCCCCAGGTGGCACTAGTGATAAATAATCCGTCTGCCAATGCAGGAGCCCTAAGAGACACTGGTTTGATCCCTGGGTCAGGAAAATCCCCTGGAGGAGAGAATGGCACCCCACCCCAGTACTCTTGACTGGAGAATCCCATGGACAGAGGAGCCTGGTGGGCTACAGTCCATGGGGTCACAAAGAGTCAGACAGGACTGAAGCGACTTAGCATGCATACACACTGTTGCAGCATGAAAGGAGTCATGCAAAACACTCAAATGAATGAGTGTGGCTGTTTCAATAAAACGGGTGTTTTGCAAAAATGGGTGGTAGGCCAGATTTGGCTGTTTGTGGACCCCTGGCNGTGAGGCCCAGTGACTGAAGATAAGCAGCGAGGCTGGAGGTGGCATGGGTGGTAAACAGGATACATGTCTAAACACCCAAAGCACTGGAAATGTGTCTCTCTGGACATGTTTTTAGATTCAAACAGTTCTGTATGTCATGTAGGACAAATTTTATCCTGGGCTACCTCTTCCTAAGGCATAAAACATCCACTTACTTCTCCTTCTTGGTGTCCCTGTAGTCCAGCACTGGGAATTCCGCTTCGATCATTTCTGGAGTCAGCATAATGTCCATACTCTGTTCACAGAGCTCACTGAAAGGAACAAAATAGAAAAGTACTGCAATCATTTAAGAGTTACATGATTCCTTCAACATTACTCACACCTATACTTCTTGGATCTACGTTAAAGAAAGTATAAGACTGATAAATAGCTTTCTATCAACCAACAACAGTAGGAATGGTTCTTTATGACCAGAGAATAACAAGCAGCTTAAAAATGGGGTTTGTTGTTATAGTTGTTCAGTTGCTAAGTCACGTCTGATGCCTTGCGACCTCATGGACTGTAGCACGCTAGGTTCCTCTGTCCTCCACTATCTCCTGATGTTGTTGTTCAGTGGCCAAGCCATGTCCGACTCTTTGTGACCCCATGGACTGCAGCCGAACAGGCTTCCCTGATCTTCACTATCTCCTGGAGTTTGCTCAAACTCATATCCGTTGAGTTGACGATGCCACCCAACCATCTCATCCTCTGTCACCCCCTTCTCCTCCTGTCTTCAATCTTTCCCAGCATCAGTGTCTTTTCCAATGAGTTGGCTCTTTGCATCAGGTGGCCAAAGTATTGGAGCTTCAGCTTCAGCATCAGTCCTTCCAATGGATATTCAGGGTTGCTTTTCTTTAGGATTGACTGGTCTGATTTCCTTGCTGTCCAAGGAACTCTGAAGAGTCTTCTCTAGCATCACAGTTCGAAAGCATCAATTCTTTGGTGCTCAGCCTTCTTTATGGTCTAACTCTCACAGCTATACATGACTACTGGGAAAAACCACAGCTTTGACTATACAGACCTTTGTTGGCAAAGTGATGTCTCTGCTTTTCAATACACAGTCTAGGTTTGTCATAGCTTTCCTTCCAAGAAGCAAGCGTCTTTTAATTTCAGTTACAGTCACCGTCCACAGTGATTTTGGAGCTCAAGAAAATAAAACCTGTCACTGCTTCCAGTTTTTCCCCTTCTATTTACCATGAAGTGATGGAATCAGATGCTATAATCTTAATTTTTTAAATACTGAGTTTCAAACCAGACTTTTTCATTCTCCTCTTTCACCCTCATCAAGAGGCTCTTTTATTCCTCTTCACTTTCTGCCATTAGAGTGGTGTGATCTGCATATCTGAGGTTGTTGATATTTCTCCTGGTAATCTTGATTCCAGCTTGTGATTTATCCAGCCTGGCATTTTGCATGAGGTTCTCTGCATAGGAGTTAAATAAGCAGGGTGACAATATACAGCCTTGTTATACTCCTTTCCCAATTTTGAACCAGTTGTTTCATGTCCGGTTCTAATTGCTGTTTCTTGCCCCACATACAGGTTTCTCAGGAGACAGGGAAGGTGGTCTAGTATCCCCATCTCTTTAAGAATTTTCCACAGTCTGCTGTGGTGCACAAAGTCAAGGGCTTTAGCATAGTCAATGAAGCAGGTATTTTTCTGGAATTCCCTTGCTTTCTCCAATGAATGTTGACAATTTGATCTCTGGTTCCTCTGCCTTTTCTAAACCTGGCTTGTACATCTGCAAGTTCTTGGTTCTGCTGTTGAACCCTAGCATAACCTTTCTAGTATGTGAAATGAGCACAACTGTCTGGTAGTTTGAACATTCTTTGACATTGCCCATCTTTGGGATCGGAATGAAAACTGATCTTTTCGAGCCCTGTGGCCACTGCTGAGTTTTCCAAATTTGCTGGAATAGTGGGTGCAACACATTAACAGCATCATCTTTTAGGATTTTAAATAACTCAGCTGGAATTCCACCACCTTCACTAGCTTTGTTCGTAATAATGCTTTCTAAAGCCCACTTGACTTCACACTCCAGGATGTCTGGTCCCAGGTGAGGGACCACACCATCGTGGTTATCCGGGTCTTTAAGACTTTTTTGCATAGTTCTTCTGTGTATGCTTGCCAACTCTTCTTAATCTCTTCTGTTTTTGTTAGGTCCTTACCATTTCTGTCCTTCATGAGTATTCCCTGATATCTCCAATTTTCTTGACGAGATCGCTAGTCTTTCTCATTCTATTGTTTTCCTCTATTTCTGTGCATTGTTTATTTAAGAAGGCCCTCTTCTCTTTCCTTGATATTCTCTGGAACTCTGCATTCAGTTGAGTAATCTTTCCCTTTCTCCCTTGCCTCTCCCTTTTCTTCTTTCCTCAGCTGGTCATAGCAAATACCCTTTTCCAATAACACAAGAGATGACTGCACATGGTCAATGCTGAAATCAGATTGATTACGTTCTTTGCAGTGGAAGATGCAGAAGCTCTATATGGTCAGTAAAAACTAGACCTGGAGCTGACTGTGAGGCTCAGATCACGAGCTCCTTATTGCAAAATTCAGGCTTAAAGTGAAGAAAGTAGGGAAAACCACTAAACCCTTCAGGTAAGACCTCAATCAAATCCCTTTGATTATACAGTGGAGGTGATGAATAGATTCAAAGGATTAGATCTGGTAGACAGACAGCCTGAAGAACTACGGATATAAGTTCATAACACAGTACAGGAGGATGTGATCAAAACCATCCCCAAGAAAAGGAAAAATGGGGTTACAAAATGCATATTGTTTGCAGGTGTACATGCAACATTTACCACTATTGACCATATCTTGGACCATAAGGAAAGCATGAATATTTCAAAAGGTTGAAATCATTCTGAGAATGTTCTGTGACCACAATGGAATTCAACTAGAAATCAGTAGCAAAGAAGACAACCAAAAAATCCACAACTGCTTTAAAAGAAAACAATATGCTTTTAAATAATCTACAGGTGAGAGAAGAAATTACAGGGATTGAGGTTATTTTTATCTTGAGGTCTGCCACTCTTTATAGCAAGGGTCAGGAAACTTTTCGAGTCAAGGCCTCAGTGGGTCTCTTTTACAATTAGCTCCCCAGGTGGCACTAGTGATAAATAATCCGTCTGCCAATGCAGGAGCCCTAAGAGACACTGGTTTGATCCCTGGGTCAGGAAAATCCCCTGGAGGAGAGAATGGCACCCCACCCCAGTACTCTTGACTGGAGAATCCCATGGACAGAGGAGCCTGGTGGGCTACAGTCCATGGGGTCACAAAGAGTCAGACAGGACTGAAGCGACTTAGCATGCATACACACTGTTGCAGCATGAAAGGAGTCATGCAAAACACTCAAATGAATGAGTGTGGCTGTTTCAATAAAACGGGTGTTTTGCAAAAATGGGTGGTAGGCCAGATTTGGCTGTTTGTGGACCCCTGGCCGGGCGCTTGGTTGCTTAACAGTTACAGCTGGGTCACTGCAAATGTGAGTTCCAGCTCCAGGAAGCAGGAAGAGAGTCTGCAGGAGGTAAACCCGCTCCATCCTGGTCCTGCCCTCTTGGTAAAGGCCGACTCACATGGATGACCTAACTCAGGTGACACTGAGCCTCCAGTTTCAGCAATTCTATTTCTGTAGAAGAGGAGCCAATTATTTTGAGTAGCTGTCTCTGCTACACTCAAAGAGAAATGCCTCCAAGATCAACAGAGGCTTCAAAATCTAGAATTACAAACAAGAACCCTCTCCTTGCAGCGAAACATAAACAGAGGTGGGCAGAGCCATATTCTGTTTGGGAAAACACCCTTGAAAACTGCACAAAGTCACTCCACCTAATCTTCGCTAAGCAGCTGCTCTGTGCCAAGCTCTGTGTCACGCTCGATGCTGGTGATTTACAAGACAGTGATTTGCAAAACTGCTTCCTCTTAGCAGTTTCCTCATCTCCAAAGTATGGAAAATAAGAAGACCTCATTGTTGGAGTGAATGAAGCTCTTGCCAAGCGCTGGGCCTGACTTCACATTTAATGCTCTGTAAACGTTACTGTTACAACCTCCTCCTCATCTTCCTTAATTGACAACCCCTGTGAAGTAGGTACTACTATTCTCATTTCAAAAAGGAGGAAACTGACTCATGAGTCTGCACATTAGTGAGGAGACACACTCATGAGTCTGAACATCAGTGCTGAATGGGGAAGTGCTGCAGAGCATCTCCTCACCTGCCTCCCCAAACTGAATGTCAAGTAACCGTGTATCACCCCGGCCGCCCCCCTGGCTGCAGCATCCTCAGGAAATGCCCTCATGCTCTGGGGTTCGAGTAGCAGACACTCAACTTCCCTGTTCAGACCTGGGTTCTAAGCTTCCAAGTATTGCCAAGTACCACTGCTTGTGGGCAGGTCTCACAAAAACCAATATTTAGTACTTCACTCACTGGTTATTTTGAGGAGGAAATATTAAAGTGGGCGTGCTGTGGAGCTTCAGCTGTGTCTGACCCTTGCAACCTCATGAACTGTGTAGCCTGCCAGGTTCCTCTGTCCATGGAATTCCCCAGGTAAGAATACTGGAGTGGGTTGCCATTTCCTTCTCCAGGGGATCTTCCCGACCCAGGTATCAAACCCACGTCTCTTAAGTTGCCTGCATTGGCAGACGTGTTCTTTACCCCTAGCGCCACCTGGGAAGAGCCAAAGCGGGCGTGGCCACAGCAGATTCAAGGACACATTCTCACTGGATGTTGGATGCTCATCAGTAAAATCAAATTTAAGTGCCTTTGTTTGGAGGCTATTTTTCTTTTTCCTTAATTTTTTTGTTTGTTTTTTAATTTATTGTGTGTGGGGGGGTCCTAGGTTTTCTTTTTTCCCTTTTCTTAAAATTTTTGTTTTTGACTTTTCTTTTAAAAATATTTTATTTGTTTGGGGTGGGGGCTATATTTCTTTTGCCCCTCCAAATCTTACCTGCCTTCTGAATACTAACCCAAGTGCATGCGATTCTGCAGCCTTGGAAGTCCACTTAGCACCCACTCTGCTCGCCCCTCCCTGAGCACCTGCAGCACTGAAAGGTCAGCCAGTTTGAGACCTGAGACTATTATTCTCCACCACGAATCCAGCATCTTATCTGCGGAGGGTGTGGCTGGGTGTCAGCCGTGTCTTGGCGGGGCTGCAAGCTCAGGCGCTGTGTGCTCCTTGGAAATCTCTCGGAGCACCTGGCATGTTTCTGGAACACAGACGACAGTGAGACCACAGGTGAAAAAGTACCGTTCAACTGTCTCTATCCTGTCTTCTTCTGGCAAGGCATCAAGAACGGCAGGGACGTCGACAGGCAGCATGACTAAGTTGAAGGAATCACAGCTGTGGAAAAATCACAGAGCAGCCAAGGGTATGTGACCACATTAGTAGTCTCAGGGTCCTTATACAATCTTCTAAAGCACTTTTATTTTACCTTTGGTATTTTATGCTACCTTCCTGTCCTCTTCACCCCCTGGAAACCCAGCCATGTCTCCCCAGAGGTAAAGGCGGGGGGTGAGTGGTGGTGATGAAAGTAAAAAGTGAAAGTATTAGTCGCTCAGTCGAGTCCCACTCTTTGTGACCCCATGGCCAGTAGCCTGCCAGGCTCCTCTGTCCATGGAATTCTCTGGGCAAGAATACTGGAGTGGGTTGCCATTTTCTACTCCAAGGGATCTTCCTGACCCAGAGATTGAACCTGGGTCTCCTGCATTGCAGGCTGTGATGGGTACCGGTCAAATCCAAGAGAATGGTGCTAAATAAGATATTTCGGAGAGCTTAGAAAAATAATTTTCAAAAGTGTAGTATCTAAACTTACTTTATTTCCTGGGGGTGGAGGTGGGGGGGGCAGCTAGATAGTTTACTTTTTCTTAATATTTTTTCCCACATTTATACTCTTCTTATAGGCTTCCCTGGTGGCTTAGAGGTTAAAGTGTCTGCCTCTAATGCAGGAGACCTGGGTTTGATCCCTGGGTTGGGAAGATCCCCCTGGAGAAGGAAATGGCAACCCACTCCAGTATTCTTGCCTGGAGAATCCCATGGATGGAGGAGCCTGGTGGGCTACAGTCCATGGGGTTGCCGAAGAATTGATCTTTTGAACTGTAGTGTTGGAGGAGACTCCTGAGAGTCCCTTGGACTGCAAGGAGATCCAACCAGTCCAGGGCTGGTTGGATCTTCTGAAGGAGATCAGCCCTGCGATTTCTTTGGAAGGAATGATGCTGAAGCTGAAACTCCAGTACTTTGGCCACCTCATGCGAAGAGTTGACTCACTGGAAAAGATTCTGATGCTGGGAGGGATCGGGGGCAGGAGAAGAAGGGGACGACAGAGGATGAGATGGCTGGATGGCATCACTGACTTGATCGACATGGGTCTGAGTGAACTCTGGGAGTTGGTGATGGACAGGGAGGCCTGGCGTGCTGCGATTCATGGGGTCGCAGAGTCGGATACGACTGAGTGACTGAACTGAACTGAACTGATACTCTTCTTAGTGTTTTATTCAATTGCAGACCTCCTCCCCACCTCCTTATATATTGTTTGGTATTATAATTTTAGACTTTTACATAAAAATTACTGGGTATCGAGGACATTCAAAGCACTGAGATGGGGAGGAAAAAACAGTTTGTTAATTTTAAGTTCAGTTCAGTTTTAAAGTTGACAGTATATTTCTGTTTCAAGTTGGTGGAATAAACACCTTTAAAATTTTTTTCCTTTTTTGGGTCTCAACTCCTTCTCACAACCTCTTAAACGCTATTAGAGGAATAAAAACTGAACACACAATAGCAAAGGGAATACAGAAAAAGTCACAAATGGATATACATTTTTAATAATGTTCTGGAATAAGCTTTGAAAAGCTGAGAGGAGTGCTGTCTCATAAAAAAAGAGTAAAACATGACCCATGGCAGGAAACTGACCTTCTTCTTACCGACTCTGCAGGTGGCAGGGATGGGACACCAGTGGGATTAATTGAAGCCTCCTTGGTGTGTACAGATATGTCTTGGAGATAAGTTTCTTCTTGTTTAATAAGCAAAAATATGCCTGGCCCACCAAGCATAGGGCTTGGTTGAATGCAACTATGGCTCATGGTTTCTATAGCTGTAACAAAGAGTGAAGAGGATCTTTATCAACTAATATGGAGTGATTTTCAGGGGATGTTTTAAGTGAAAACAGCAAAATCCAGAAGAGCTTATCCAGTGTGCCACTTTTTGAATAAGGAAGAGGGGAAACATGAAAAATACATATATTCTGTTTAGCATTACGAAGAGAAACACGGGAATGGTGTTAGAAGACAGAGCTGCTACCAACAAGGGGAGAGGGAGGGGCATGGAGGGACATGTGTCTGGGTTTGACTTTTTGTGTAGCTCTGAACTTGTTAGTGTGTTAATGTTCTACATATTCAAAAAATAAAACTAAATCAATATGAAAGGGAGGAGTGAGTGAGTGATAGTTGCTCAGCTGTGTCTGACTCTTTGTGGCCCCAGGGACTGTAGCCTGCCAGGCTCCTCTGTCCAGGGAATTCTCCAGGCAAGAGTACTGGAGTGGGTTGCCATTTCCTTCTCTAAGGAAAGGGAGGAAATGCCCCTAAACTGAAAGCAAACTGAAACGCATAAAATTTCATATGAATTCCATAAGCATAGTATAGGGGAAAATAGAGAGAAAGAGGAAGGGAAAGAAAGAAAAAACAAAGAGGAAAAGGAAGGACTTATATTCACTATCCTGGAATAACCTATTACAGAAAAAAGAATCTGGAAAATAATACATATATATACATATATATATATATATGGTTATATCACTTTGCTATACACCTAAAACTCTGTCAATCAATTATACTTCAATAAAAAAAATTTTAAAAAAGAGAAAAGGGGTAATCCAAATAACTCAGAAATATAGTATTTGACTATATATCCACATCCTGGATAGAATGGGGGTAGGAGAAGACTGCAAATAAACCTTGAGCTCTATTTACTATGCTTATTTATTAAAGTGATTATAGGTGAAGTCATTCTGAAACTATTTTTAACATTCTATAAAACTGAGCGAGTAAATGTCTTAGGAAGCCAGGGTTCTCACAGAGGAAGAAGAGACAGATAATTAAGCAACTCCATGAGTGTGGGCTGGGATTATAAGCACCAGCATAGATTCATGATTTCCAAAATGGGGATAGGTGTGTACAAGTGTGTGTATGTGCACATGTATATGTGCATATGTGTATAGATGTATGTGGTCATGCATTTTTGTATGGCTATGTACATATGTGTGAAAGTGTATGTATATACATGTACTTCCCCACACTCTGGATTGTCTGCTGAGGAGGCCAAGAAACAACCCCCTCCACCCCCAGGGGCAATGTGTGCACCAGGAACCCAGATTTTGGTCTCTAATACCATTCCTCACCAAAAGGGACCTGGCCTTCACCACCCAGAGATTAACCTTATTTACTGACTTTATGACAAAGAATGCAGGTTCTAATGGACGGTCCCACTGAGATCTCCAAGTGCATGTAGCTGAGGAAGGGGTGGAAGAAGGTGGGAGCCTGGACCACTCTTCCAAGGCCAGGCTGGTCTGGAAGACAGAATAGCAACAACTAAAGGTTTTTCATGAGACCAAACTCACCTAATTTTTAAATTCTTACTTTTCTATGTGTTAATGGGTTCCTCTGGAATTGAAAGGGTGGTGACAGTGGATGGTGTTTGGGTGTTATATTTTGCTTTGTTTCATGTCTTTCTTGGAAAAGTAAAACTCTGACAACCCTGAGTCAGTTCCTAAGATTCTTCTGGATACTTCACCCATCTATGAAATCCCAAAGTCTGGCACCGCTGGATTATTAATAGGTAATTTCTTCATTGATGCTGACTCAGATTTCATGGGAGTCTCTGAATTTATTAAGGAGCAAAGAACCCAAGTGAGCTGTTTTGATTATATGAATGCAAAAATGACTTGGAATAAATAAACATTAAATAACATTGCATGGTTTAACAAAAAACATATAACTCTCAGCTGCAAAAATACAAGGGAAATACCAGCTAAGAAACAGGTAATCTATTCAAGCACAATGACTGCAAGTTGAAGTATCATCAGTGGGTCTGTGGGAAGTTAAAAAGGAATAGCATTATTATTCTGTAACTCTTTTAGAAACAAAAACATGACCTAGAGTCTTACATCATGGAAATACATGATGAAGAAATAAAGAACCCTCTCTTGATTTTATAATCTGTCATGCAATTATGCTTTATTTTGAAACAAATTGGCCCAACAGAGCACTCAGGCACAGAAGCTGGAGGTAACAACTCTTAGTTGGAGAGTTTTCTTTAATTCATGTGGAATTCATGTTTAATTCATGGTTAACTCAAGCCCAAACTGACTGTTCTCTGAGTGCCTTTTGAAAGAATAGCCTCAGGAGATTTTTCCAAGGACACAGTTTTGGAAAAACAAAAACAAAAACAAAAACAGAATGTTTTTGTCTTAATTCTTGAGACCCGTACTTGCTGACAGCAGGTGGACCCTGGCCCTCTGCACTCCCCACCATCTCTCACTTTACATGTACTGTCTAGGGGAGGGTGCCACGCAGCTGTGCTTGGTTCCCTGATGACTGGGGTCTGTTCTGAAGTGCCTTCACTCCTCAGCAAAATGAGGATCTGAGTCCAGATGATGGAGGGTCATCGCCATCTGGTGGCAGCAGAGTGANCACGCAGCTGTGCTTGGTTCCCTGATGACTGGGGTCTGTTCTGAAGTGCCTTCACTCCTCAGCAAAATGAGGATCTGAGTCCAGATGATGGAGGGTCATCGCCATCTGGTGGCAGCAGAGTGACTGCAAGGTTTAGTGAGTGGGGGACGGCAGGAGTGGGAAGAGTTATTAAGGACAGTGCTGGAGGCACCATGTGAGTCTTGATGAGTGCTCCGTAGGGACTCCTTCAGGTCCCCATTCCACAGACAAGGAAGTCATTGCTCAAGGGCTTCAGGGATGGGCTTCTCACCCAAGGATGCAGAGTGGGTGACAGGGCCATTGGGTCTCTCAGACACCAGAGTGTCCTCTCTAAGGTTGTTCCCTCCCGCTCTAGGTTCTGGAGATTTCAGGTCTTAGAAATATGCTAATGTTACCAAACACAAGTTCATGTACCCAACGCACAGTGAGGCCAAGCAACCCAAAATGCCAGAGTCTGAAGCAGAGGAAGGTTTACTGCAGGATCCAGTAAGAAGAAGGGGGTGGCTTGTGCCCAAACCTTCAGAACTGCCCGAAGGTTTTTCAGGGGGTAGTTTTTAAAGACAAAACTTGGGGTGAGGGCTGCAGAGTGTGTGACTTTCTTCTGACTGGCTAGTAGTGAGCTACAGACCCCTCTCTAAGTNAAAGCAACTAGAAAAAGAAGAAATGAAGCACCCCAGGGTTAGTAGAAGGAAAGAAATAATAAAAATTAGAGCAGAAATAAAGGCAAAAGAAACAAAGGAGACCATAGCCAAAATCAACAAAGTTAAAAGCTGGTTCTTTGAGAAGATAAATAAAATAGACAAACTATTAGCTAGACTCATAAAGAAAAAAAGGGAGAAGAATCAAACCAACAAAATTAGAAATGAAAGTGGAGAAGTCACAACAGAAAGCACAGAAATACAAAGGATCATAAGAGACTACTAGCAGCAACTATGTGCCAATAAAATGGACAACTTGGAAGAAATGGACAAATTCTTAGAAAAGTATGACTTTACAAAACTGAACCAGGAAGAAATAGAAAATCTTAACAGACCCATCACAAGCACAGGAATCGAAACCATAATCAGAAATCTTCCAACAGGATCAGATGGCTTCACAGCTGAATTCTACCAAAAATTTAAAGAAGAGCTAACACCTATCCTACTCAAACTCTTCCAGAAACTTGCAAAGGAAGGTAAACTTCCAAACTCATTCTATGAGGCCACCATCACCCTAATGCCAAAACCAGACAAAGATGCCATGAAAAAAGAAAACTACAGGCCAATATCACTGATGAACATAGATGCAAAAATCCTTAACAAAATTCTAATAAACAGAATCCAACAACATATTAAAAAGATCATACATCATGACCAAATGGGTTTTATCCCAGGGATGCAAGGATTCTTCAATATTCACAAATCAATCAATGTGATACACCACATTAACAAATTGAAAGATTAAAAACTATATGATTATCTCAATAGATGCAGAGAA
>SJYX01008384.1:214616-249593 GCA_006410675.1 Oreotragus oreotragus
TCTCTCCCTCTCTATTTCTCCCTCTCTCTTCCTCTTTACTCCGGTTTCAGGCTGAATTCCCATCTGGAATGGAGCGGCTCACCAAGTCTACTTACTTGTCCTGGCTTCTAAGACCCGCGCGAAAGGGAGCCTAAGTGGGGGCACCCTTAGATATTCAAGTGGGCGCCAGTGGCCCAACGTAGATGGTGCAAATCTCTTGTCCTGAGATTTTATTGGTCGTCCCTGTAAACCAAGTTATTCAGCCTCTTTTCTCCACTTAATTTTCCCACTACACTATTTCTTTCTAATCTAATCTTATATTAATAAATAAGTTTTTCCTCGCCAATGCCGTCTCACCTTCGAATCACCCTGGTTCCATCGGGGCTGGACCCCGGCATCTTCTGTTTCTGTTAATTCCTTGCCATTTCTGTCCTTTATTGTGCCCATCTTTGCATTAACTCTTTCCTTGATATCTCCAATTTTCCTGAAGAGATCTCTAGTCTTTCCCATGCTATAGTTTCCCTGTTTCTTTGCATTGTTCACTTAGGAAGGCTTTCTTGTCTCTCCTTGCTATTCTCTGGAACTCTGCATTAAGTTGGATATATCTTTCCTTTTCTCCCTTGCTTTTTCACTTCTCTTCTTTTCTCAGCTATTTGTAAAGCCTCCTCAGACAACCATTTCGCCTTCTTGCATTTCTTTTTCTATGGGATGGATTGGGTCACTGCCTCCTTCACAGTGTTATCAGCCTCTGTCCATAGTTTTTGAGGCATTCTCTCTACCACATCTAATCATTCAAATCTATTCATTGCTTCCACTGTATAATCATAAGGGATTTAAGTTATATGAACACTCTTGCCCGGAAAGTCCCATGGATGGAGGAGCCTGGTGGGCTGCAGTCCATGGGGTCGCTAAGAGTCGGATAGGACTGAGCATTTTCACTTTCACTTTTCACTTTCATGCATTGGAGAAGGAAATGGCAACCCACTTCGGTGTTCTTGCCTGGAGAATCCCAGGGACGGGGGAGCCTGGTGGGCTGCCGTCTATGGGGTCACACAGAGTTGGACACAAATGAAGTGACTCAGCAGCAGCAGCAGCAGTGTAACTAGTGGTCTAGTGGTTTCCCCTGCTTTCTTCAATTTAAGCCGATGAATTTTATAATAAAGAGTTTATGATCTGAGCCACAGTCAGCTCCAGGTCTTTTTTCTGCTGATTGTATGAAGCTGCTCCATCTTCTATTGAAAAGAATATAATCATTCTGAATTCAGTATTGACCATCTGGTGATGTCCATTTGTAGAGTCATCTCTTGTGCTATTGGAAAAGGGTGCTTGCAATGACCAATGTGTTCTCTTGACAAAACTCTGTTAGCCTTTGCTTTGCTTCATTTTGTACTCCAAGGCCAAACTTGCCTGTTACTCCAGGTATCTCTTGATTTCCTACTTTGGCATTCCTACCCTCTAGGATGAAAGGGAGATCTGTTTTCGGTGTTAGTTCTAGAAGGTTCTTGTAGGTCTTCATAGAACCATTCAACTTCAGCTTCTTTGGGATCAGTGGTTGGGGCACAGACTTGGATTACTGTGATACTGAATGGTTTGCCTTGGAAATGAACTGAGATCATTCTGTCATTTTCGAGATTGCACCCAAGTACCACATTTTGGACTCTTGTTGACTCTGAGGGTTACTCCATTTCTTCTAAGGGATTCTTGCCCACAGTAGTAGATATAATTGTCATCTGAATTAAATTCACCCATTCCTGTCCGTTTTAGTTCACTGATTCCTAAGATGTCAATGTTCACTCTTGCCACCTCCTGCTTGACCACATCCAATTTACCTTGATTCATGGACCTAACATTCCAGGTTCCTAGGCAGTATTGTTCTTTACAGCTTTGGACTTTACTTTCACCACCAGACACATCCACAACTGAGCATTGTTTCTGCTTTGGCCCAGTCACTTCGTTCTTTCTGTAGCTACTAGTGATTGCCCTCCACTCTTCCCCAGTAGCATACTGGACATCTTCTAACCTGAGGGGCTGATCTTCCGGTGTCATATCATTTTGCCTTTTCATACTGTTCATGGGGTTCTTGCAGCAAGAATACTGGTGTAGTTTGCCATTTCTTCCTCTAGTGGACCACATTTTGTCAGAACTCTCCACTATGACCCATCCATCTTGGGTGGCCCAGCATGGCATGGCTCAGAGCTTCACTGAGT
Organism: Oreotragus oreotragus; assembly: GCA_006410675.1. Lineage (NCBI taxonomy): Eukaryota > Metazoa > Chordata > Mammalia > Artiodactyla > Bovidae > Oreotragus > Oreotragus oreotragus. Next base: position 216,803 of record SJYX01008384.1, read on the forward strand.
TCAGGTTTGCATACTATATGGTATATCCACAGAATAAAGATCCTGGTTTCCACAAACCACATCAGGAAAAGAGAATCTGTTATACCTCACACATCACATAAGATAACGGCAGGGAAATAAACACTGTATGTTATTCATTATAATCTGTAATAGAACAAAACTAATGAATTGGAGCAATTCAGAGTCAAGAACACTTTGTTTAGGACGTAAGAAACCCAATTAACGAAACCATATGACAGGTCTGACCTGCAGATTGAAGAAGGAATGGGGCTGCTTGACTTGAATTTCTGAAGATTTAATTGGGACAGGTCCAATGCCACCAGGAGCCTAAATGTGAAAATTCAAAAAGGTGACACATGATCAACATTGAGCAAAGGCAGCTATACTTCTGTTTCTCTACATTTTGAACATTAAGTGAACAGCTCTTCCCTCTAAATAACTCTTCCTGCAACCAAAGCTGATACCTGACTACAGTTGATACTTGACATGCAGGGAACGGAGGCAGTGTAGCCACTGCCCACCCCCACACCCTTGTCTCTCAGGGTGTGTCTTTTATTTTCCCCTGTTGTGGAGGCTGCATTTGTTGCCCAGAATCCCCTTCAGACCTGAGGAGTGAGTCCTGAGTCCTATTGACAGAAACAACCCTCAGAGGTCAGCCCTCAGGGGCAGCTGTGGCTGAAGGGCGCTATCTCACTCGAGGCCATGTGCTCACTGGGACAGCTGCCTCCAAAGACAGGCTGAAGCAAAGATACAAAGGTGGTCCTCGCCCTGTGCCAGGCCCAGAACCCCTTGTGATGTCAGCGAGGACTTCATCAAAGTACTGTAGCCTTATTTCTCCTCTGCCCATTCCATTCTCTTCCCTTCCAAGGACGCTAATCCCCAAAGCATGAACTAATACATGTCCTGCAGGTGGATGTGCAGCATCCCCCACAGAACCCAGAGCAGTGTCCAGCTTGTGCCAGGCACTCAATAAATACTACATCTCACCTAATCTAAGACACTGTCATTAAACTGGTATGATGCAGTGTAAATATGACACCAATAATATAAGGCATTTCCCAACTTCAGAGATGCTGTATTTAAAATACTGTTCTTAGAATAGATGTAATACCGTATGTATGGAGTGAATTACAAAAATCTTTATGAACAGGGATGCCAAGCACTAGGTTTTTCATCAACCCTGAGCAGCAGAGAAGTTGCTGTAGAACTAACTCAGGTACCAATGAAGTAAAAAGCTTTGAATTATTAAAAAAAAAAAAAGGTTCCATAGCACAGTGATAATCTCTTTTCATCCCTAACACTCTCTCCACCCATTAATTATTGACTGTCAGATAATTCTTATCATTTGAAAATCACAGATTTATCATTTTCTAGAAACTAAATAGGGCTTCACAGGTGGCACTAGTGATAAAGAATCCACCTGCCAATGCAGGAGACATAAGAGACAAGGGTTCGATCCCTGGGTCAGGAAGATCCCCTGGAGAAGGGAATGGCAACCCACTCCAGTACTCTTGCCTGGAGAATCCCATGGACTGAGAAGCCTGGTGGGCTGCAGTCCATGGGGTCACAAAGAGTCAGACACAACTGAAGTGACTTAGCATGCATGTGTGCAGGAACCAAATATTCTGAGCTTTTAAGTCATTGAATTATCTAATCCAGAAAACACATGGAATTTCTAAAGTCAGTCTTGTACCTCTTGACTAGGTTGACCTGCAATGCTTAATCCACTTTACAGGATGTGCATGGCAACTTCATTCTCTGAAACTAAAAAATTGCTTTGCTTGTGTCCTTTCAATATTGATTTAAACATACTTTTTATTGCTAAACCTGTGAACTTGGGGAACTCAGGCAGCATTTTATTATAGGCTCTGTGCCCTTGTGTCTCACTTTCCTTCTCAGCTGCAAGAGAATAAACCTATCTATTAAATTTGAAGATTAATTAAATTGATAGAATTTGAGAACGACCTGCCTGCCACCACTGGAATTACAATGCATCATTTGATAAACTGTCAAACTTCTTGCCAAGAGGGAAGAAAGGATGGACTTATGAGTCTGAGGTTGGACTGTTAGATGCTGGGGCCACCCACCCCCAACCTCTGCAGTTTCTACACAGCAGGGGGCTTGGCTGAGCTGGGCCTGCCTCCTAGGTCAGGCTAGGTCCTCCTGGTCCTCTGTTTGCTATTCAGCCCTCAGACCCCATTTCCCAGCAGTCTGGGGGGCTCAGTGGTCTCCTGGGCAGATCGGGGCCAGCAAGCTCTGCACAGGTGTCTCAGGGGCCAGGTAGGTGGCAGCAGGTGCTTCCTGGTTTCCCATTCATCACAACTACCTGGGCACAGGTCTCCCTCAGGAGCCTCCTGGGAGGAGGCAGAGGGACTGAGACCAGGTGGGGCTCCCCTTGGCACCGGCCTGTCACCCCCTGACTGTGCCCAGCCCCACCTGCAGCCTCCATGCACCCACCAGTTCGTTGGAGTCCTGGGGAGGGCTGTAGGATGGAAAGGCAAAGGGCAGTACTTCCTGGGGAGACACAGAGAACTGGCTGGCGTCCTTACTGACTCGCCCCAGCTGGTATTTGAAGCTCTTGTCTGCGGGTGAAAAACAGAACAGCACTTCTGGAGAGTCTCAAGGCACTTTTGTGAAACCACCATCTCTTTAGCTGTGTATCTGCTACATACCAGTTACTGGGGCCTGGCCATAGGTCATTTAAAAAACAACATGTAAGACGCTTACTCCTTGTAAGGGAAAGTTATGACCAACCTAGATAGTATATTGAAAAGCAGAGATATTACTTTCCCAACAAAGGTCCGCCCAGTCAAGGCTATGGTTTTTCCAGTGGTCATGTATGGATGTGAGAGTTGGACTGTTAAGAAAGCTGAGTGCCGAATAATTGATGCTTTTGAACTATAGTGTTGGAGAAGACTCTTGAGAGTCCCTTGGACTGCAAGGAGATCAACCAGCCCATTCCGAAGGAGATCAGTCCTGGGTGTTCATTGGAAGGACTGATGCTAAAGCTGAAACTCCAGTCCTTTGGCCACCTCATGCGAATAGTTGATTCATTGGAAAAGACCCTGATGCTGGGAGGGATTGGAGGCAGGAGGAGAAGGGGACTACCGAGGATGCGATGGCCGGATGGCATCACTGACTCGATGGACATGAGTTTGGGTAGGCTCCGGGAGTTGGTGATGCACAGGGAGGCCTGGCGGTGCTGTGATTCATGGGGTTGCAGAGTCGGACTCGACTGAGCGACTGGACTGAACTGAATGTGCGTACATGTGTATGTGTGTGGTCTTGTTCTTAGTTTCTCATTTGTTCTCTACCTCAACTCCTCCAATTAAAAAAAATTTTTATTTTTACTTCCAAAACACCATAAGTCTTTTTTTAAATACTACTGTTGGTATTTATTTAATGGGTTATTTTACATTCTGAGGCTATCTTACATAGGACTTTTTCTTAATATGTATATTATATTGAAGTATAATTGACTTACATTTCAGGTGCACAGCAAGGTGGTCCAGTTATACATATGCACATATATTATCTTTGAGATTATTTTCCATTATATGTTACTACAAGATATTGACTAGTTCCCTGTGCTATATAATAAACCTTTGCTGCTTGTTGCATATCTATTTTTTAAAAATTAGAAATCTAGCATTTTATTCACAGTAAGTCAAACAACTGGAATCAAAATGTCATAAATTTTTAAGTCAGGTAAAAATTCATAAGATTTCTAAAATATATATCATACATACTAATATATATATGTATAGAAAAGCTTTTCTACTATTCTTGATAAAGGCTGAGAAAGAACATCGAAAAAAAAAAAAGAAGTGATGGAGAAATTGGAACACAAAAACTAAACGAAATGGGAGTGCTGAATATGAAACAGAAAAAGTGAAACAAACTAGATAAAAGATCATCATATAGGCAAGTTGTTTTTAAACATGGCTGCTCATTAGAAACGTATCTGGAGCTTTGGAGAACAAAAGCAATACCTAGGCATTTGTATTTTTCAAATAATTCCGAGACAATTTAAAAAAGTGATTACTGGTTTTTCTATTAAATAGTAGCTGGTAGCTTTGGTGATATACAACTCTATTTTTCTGTTGACTAATCATAATACAATGGCATTAAGCGAGTAAGAGTCACATAATCATAATGGTAATAGATGTTTATCAGTTTTCACAATCAATAGCCAGACCAAAAATTAAAGATAAACAATTGCAAGCCATAATGGGAACATGATTAACCTAACAATATAAAATAATAACATAAAGTATGGGGGGTTAAGCAGCGTGATGTGGTAAATAGAAGTGCATACATGCACATGTTTTGATATGCCCAGCCAGTCTATGTCTTTTGGTTGGTGAACTTAATCTATTTACATTGAAGGTAATTGTGGATACATATGATCCTATTGTTGTTGTTCAGTTTCTCAGTTGTGTTCAACTTCTTGCAACCCCATGGACTGTAGCATGCCAGGCTCCCTGTCCTTCACCATCTCCCAGAGTTTGCTCAAATTCATGTGCACTGAGTTTGGACATGCCAAACTTGGAGATGCCATCCAGCCATCTCATCCTCTGTTGTTCCTGTATCCTCCTGCTTTCCATCTTTCCCAGCATCAGAGTCTTTTCCAGTGAGTTAGCTCTTCACATCGTGTGGCCCACGTACTGGAGCTTCAGCTTCGGCACCAGTCCTTCCAGTGAATATTCAGGGTTGACTTCCTTCAGGACTGACTGGTTTGGCCTCCTTGTTGTCCAGAGGACTCTGCAGAGTCTTCTCCAGCACCACAGTTAGAAGGCATGAGTTCCTCATGCTCAGTCTTCTTTATGGTCCAACTCTCACGTCTGTATATGACTAACGGAAAAAACCGTAGCTTTTACTATACGGACCAGTGTAGGCAAAGCAATGTCTCTGCTTTTTAATATGCTGTCTAGGTTTGTCACTGCTTTTCTTCCAAGGAGAAAGTGTCTTAATTTCATGGCTGCAGTTACCATTTGCAGTGATTTTGGAGCCCAAGAAAATAAAATCCACCACTGTGTTTCCCCATCTATTTGCCATGAAGTGATGGGACTGGATGCCATGATCTTCGTTTTTTGAATGTTGAGTTTTAAGCCAGTTTTTTACCTTCAACAAGAGGCCCTTTAATTCTTCAGTTTCTGCCATAAGGGTGGTGTCATCTGCATATCTGAGGTTACTGATATTTCTCAATAGATAATGATCCTATTACCATGTTCTTAATTGTTTTGGGTTTATTTTCTGTAGGTCTTTTCCTTCTCTTGTGTTTCATGCCTAGAGAAATTCCTTTAGCTTTTGTTGTAAAGCTGGTTTGGTGGTGCTGAATTCTCTTAACTTTTGCTTGTCTGGAAAGTTTTTGACTTCTCCATCAAGTCTGAAGGAAAGTCTTGCTGGGTAGAGCATTCTTGGTTGTAGATTCTTCCCTTTTATCACTTTTAAGTATATCATGCCATTCCCTTCTGGCTCATAGTGACTCTGCTGAGAAATCAGCCGATAACCTGATGCGGGCTCCCTTGTCTGTATGTTATTTGTCCTTTTTCCCTTGTTGCTTTTAGTCTTTAGTGTTTGTCTTTAATTTTTGTCAGTTTGATTACTATGTATCTTTTTCCTCCTTGTGTTCATCCTGCCTGGAACTCTGTGCTTCCTGGACTTGGTTGACTATTTCCTATGTTAGGAAATAGTCTATCTATTATCTCTTCAAATATTTTCTTTCTCTCTTCTCCTCTGTAATGTGAATGTTGGTGCATTTAATGTTTCCCCAGAGGTCTCTTAGACTGTCTTCATTTATTTTCATTCTTTTTTTCTATATTCTGCTCTGTCAGTGATTTTCACCATTCTGTCCTCCAGGTGACTTATCTGTTCTATCTCAGTTATCCTGCCATTGATTCCTTCCAGTGTTCCTGTCTTGTAGTCCATGGGGTCGCTAAGAGTCGGATACGACTGAGCGACTTCACTTTCACTTTTCACTTTCCTGCATTGGAGAAGGAAATGGCAACCCACTCCAGTGTTCTTGCCTGGAGAATCCCAGGGATGGGGGAGCCTGGTGGGCTGCCATCTATGGGGTCGCACAGAGTCGGACATGACTGAAGCAACAGCAGCAGCAGCAGCTGTGTTCATCTCTGTTTATTTGTTCTTTAGTTCTTGTAGATCTTTGGTAAACATTTCTTGCAGATCTTTGGTAAACATTTCTTGCATCTTCTCCATTCTGTTTCCAAAATCCTGGATCATCTTTACTATCATTATTCTGAATTCTTTTTCTGAAAGGTTGCTATCTTCATTTAGTTGTTTTTCTGGAGTTCTATTTTGTCCCTTCATCTGGGACATAACTCCCTGCTTTTTTATCCTGATTAACTTTCTGTAATGTGATTTTTTTTTCTAGCTGCTATAGGATTGTGGTTCTTCTTGATTCTTCTATCTGTCCTTTGATGAAGGAGGCTAAGAGGCTTCTGTAAGCTTCTTGATGGGAAGGAGAGGGCAGGAAAAGCCAGGTATTGCTCTGGTGGGCAGGACCTTGCTCAGTAAAACTTTAAAACTTTAATCCAACTAACAATCCCTCCCTGCTAGTTGTTTGGCCTGAGGCAACCTAGCCCTGGGGTCTAGAGGCTCTTTTTTTGAAAGTGAAAATGAAAGTCACTCAGTCTGTATACAGTCTATACTCAGTCTATACAGTCCATGGAATTCTTCAGGCCAGAATACTAGAGTGGGTAGCCATTTCCTTCTCCAGAGGATCTTCCCAACCCAGGGATTGAATCCAGGTCTTCTGCATTGCAGGTAGATTCTTTACCAGCTGAGTTACGTGGTAGGGTTAGTAGTTAACTCCAAGAGGGTTTATGCCACGGGGGGCCTTCCCAGACTGCTGCTGCCAGTGCCCCCGACCCTGTAGTGAGCCCCTGCCTACCCACACCTCCACAGGAGGCCCTCCAACACTAACAAGTAGTTTTGGTTCAGTTTCCTGTGGGCTCACTGCTCCTCTCCTCTGGGTCTTGGTGTGTGAAAAATTTTGTTTGTGCACTCCAAGACTGGAATCTGTTTCCCAAAGTCTTGTGGAAGTCCTATAATAAAATCCCACTGGCCTTCAAGGTTAGATTCCCTGGGGATTCCCAGTCCCTTTGTAGGATCCCCAGGCTGGAAGCCTGACATGGGGTTCAGAGACTTCATGAGAGAGAGAGAGCCTCTTTGGTATTATTTTTCTCCAGTCTGTGGGTTGCCCACCCAGTGGGTATGAAATTTGATTTTATTATGATTGTGCCCCTCCTACCATCTCGCTGCAGCTTCTTCTTTGTCTTTGGACACAGGTTATCTTTTTTAGGTGGGTTCCAGTGTTCTCCTCTCAATGGTTGTTCAACAGCTAGTTGTGATTTTGGTGTTCTTGCAAAAGAAGATGAGCGCATGTCATTCTACTCTGCCATCTTGAATCAGAAGTTCCCCTAAAACTGTAATTCTTAATGAAAGCATCTCTGATGAATATTCTTTGTCCTTGTCAGCAAAGCAAAAGATTAAATTGCAGGTAGATTCTTTACCAGCTGAGTTACGTGGTAGGGTTAGTAGTTAACTCCAAGAGGGTTTATGCCACGGGGGGCCTTCCCAGACTGCTGCTGCCAGTGCCCCCGACCCTGTAGTGAGCCCCTGCCTACCCACACCTCCACAGGAGGCCCTCCAACACTAACAAGTAGTTTTGGTTCAGTTTCCTGTGGGCTCACTGCTCCTCTCCTCTGGGTCTTGGTGTGTGAAAAATTTTGTTTGTGCACTCCAAGACTGGAATCTGTTTCCCAAAGTCTTGTGGAAGTCCTATAATAAAATCCCACTGGCCTTCAAGGTTAGATTCCCTGGGGATTCCCAGTCCCTTTGTAGGATCCCCAGGCTGGAAGCCTGACATGGGGTTCAGAGACTTCATGAGAGAGAGAGAGCCTCTTTGGTATTATTTTTCTCCAGTCTGTGGGTTGCCCACCCAGTGGGTATGAAATTTGATTTTATTATGATTGTGCCCCTCCTACCATCTCGCTGCAGCTTCTTCTTTGTCTTTGGACACAGGTTATCTTTTTTAGGTGGGTTCCAGTGTTCTCCTCTCAATGGTTGTTCAACAGCTAGTTGTGATTTTGGTGTTCTTGCAAAAGAAGATGAGCGCATGTCATTCTACTCTGCCATCTTGAATCAGAAGTTCCCCTAAAACTGTAATTCTTAATGAAAGCATCTCTGATGAATATTCTTTGTCCTTGTCAGCAAAGCAAAAGATTAAAGAAACATATAAAGTCATTTTACAGGTGTTCACATTTAACTCACAGGTAAATTTTATGATGTTTTTTAAAGAGTTTATTAGAAATGTCAGTATCAGAGATAAAATAATATAGGAGGAAAAAAGAATAATTAAAATGTAATAAAATGTGCTATGTTCATAGCAGCACCATTTACAACAGTTAAGACATGGATGCAACCTAAATGTCCATTAACACATGAATGGATAAAGAAAATATGGTATATACATATATATAATGGAATATTATTCAGCCACAAAAAAAATGAAATAATGCCACTTGCAGCAACATGGATATACTTGGAGATTATCACTAAGTAAGTCAGAAAGAGAAAGACAAATACCATATATATACTTATATGTTGAATCTAAAATATGACACATGAACTTATCTACAAAACAGAAAGAGGAAAGACGTGTGGTTGTCAAGGTGCAGGGGACCTTGCAGGTGTGGGGAGAGATGGAATGGGAGTTTGGAGTTAGCAGAAGCAAACAATTATGTGCAGAATGGATAAACAACAAGGTCCTATTATATAGCACAGGGAACTATATTCATTATCCTGTAATAAACCACAATGGAAAACAACTTTCTAAAAAATGTATATTTATGTATAACAGAATCACTTTGCTGTACAGCAGAATTAACACAGCATTATAAATCAATTATACTTCAATAATTTAAAAAAATCCAGTATATGTGATTTATGAACGCTAACTTCATCACAGAGAAGCCCCCTGCTTAGGGTGTATGCTGATGAAACACAGCTGTTGGCAGCTGCTCTACCTTGTGCAATGGACTGTCTTTCCTGAGTGAACCTTTTCATGATGATGTCTTTCTGCATGTTACGGATGGCATTTAGCATAGTAAGCAAGCGGTGATGAATCAGGACCTGGAATTAGAAAGAATAATGATTTCACATTATTAATCAGTGCTCATTTTGGCATTCAATTCAGCTCACTTTCCACAACCACAACCAGGAGCTGAGCCCACCTAGGAATTCCCAGGAGTTTACACGCTGCCTTAGACAAGGCTGCAGGTGCCAAGGTCCGGGCCGTGCAGACCCGCCTGGATACAAAGAGAGACCAGGCTGTTACTGGGCCTTGACCCGCCCAGTTTACAAGCCTCGGTTTTCTCAAATTTCCAGAGCAGAAAGTTCCAGGGTGAAACTGAGTAGTGACACTGCTGTTGTGTTATTATCAGAATTGAAGGACAAACTGAGTGGAGGATTCTGTAGAAGCCTGGCAGTGGGTTGGGGCAATGCTGGCTGTATGCTCCCAGGCTTTGCGTCCAGAGCAGATGCTGCTGGAGCTGTGCTCCCTGCACATGAAGTCGGGGGCCTGCTCATGTCACAGATCATGCTCCTTTCCATCTGGGGACAGACTTTGTCATTTATGGAATATTATGACACAGAGCTGATGTTCTGTGCATGTGTCTATATGCATAACAGGATGACAATAGACAAGATAAATACCATAAATAAAATAAAAAAGAGTGAACACATGAGGGCATGACTGAGGGGCTGGGGGTGGGGTGTCTGGCCTCTTGTGAGGGATGTAAGGATGGCCTCTCCAAGGCTAAGTTTGATCTAAGACTTGAACAATGAGGAGACAGTGGTCCTGGAAAGAAACCTCTAAGCAGAGGAAGTAGCATATGCAAAGATCCTGACTCGGAAACAAAGGAGACAGGCTTAAAGGACAGAGAGAAACCCAGGATGGCCTTGTCATTTTGATAGAAGTTATGCATTTTATTCCAGTTGCAATAGGGGCTTTTGGAGGGTTTCCCTGGGGAGAGGTCCAATCTTGTCCAGGCTTAGGGAGGCCTGGACTAGGTGGTCCAGGTGAGAGATGATGGGGTGTGGCTGAGCCAAGGAGATGGCAGAGCCATGAGGCTGGGGACAGGTTTGCATATCTAAGTGACAATACCTGCTGAGAAGTGTGCAGAAAAGACAGAAATGCCACTCAAAGCCAGACACACAAATGCTGAGCCAGGAGGGCTGGTCCAGAGCAAGTGGCTGGGGGTGGTGGTGGGAGTCCTGCTAGCAGGTAGGGTCTTGTGGCCACGTCTGTCCTCTGTGGGCACAGAGCCACCTAGACAAAGCCCTAGCAGGGAGACCGGTTACAGGGCCTGGGAGGTCGGGAAGCAGGTCACTGATGCAGTGAGCTCTGCTCTATTCACCAGGACTAGTTTCAGCCCAGGCTGCAAGTGCGGCCTGAAAGATACCCACAATGTAAACCGCGGGAGTCTCTTCTATGTGTTGACTCACTTGACTTTCCTGACAGCCCTGAGACAGCTCTCACTGGTGTCCTCAGTGACAGATGAGGAGACAGAGGACAGAGGTCATGGAACTTTTCCAAGACTGAAAAGCTCATGAGAAGTAGCATCAAGATGGGAATGGAAACTGGTACAGCCACTGTGGAGAACAGTATGGGAATCCTCAAAACATATAAATAGAGGTATCGTATGATCCAGCAATCCCATTCCTGGGCAGATATCTGGAGAAAACTCTAATTTGAAAAGACACATGCATCCCTCTGTTCACGGCACACTATTTACAAGAGCTGAACAGAAGCAACCTAAAAATCCTTAGAAGGATTAATGGGTAAAGATGTGGTACATGTATACAGTGGAAAACTACTCAGCCAGAAAAAAGAGTAAAACAATGTCATTTGCTGCAATATAGATGGACTTAGAGATTATCATATTAAGTGAAGTAGGTGAGACACAGAAAGACAAACATCATATGATACCACTTATATGTAGAATCTGAAATATGACACAAATGAACTTATCTATGAAACAGAAACAGACTCAGACACAGAGAACAGACTGGTGGTGGCCAAGGGGGAGGGAGTTGGGGGAGGGGTGATTGGGAGGTTGGGATTAGCAGATGCAAACTATTATATACAGAATGGAGAAACAGCAAGGTCCTACTGTATAGTACAGGGAACTATATTCAATAGTCTGTGAAAAACCATTTGGAAAAGAATATGAGCAAGAATACATATGTGTGTGTAACTGAATCACTTTCCTATACAACAGAAATCAACATGACATTGTAAATCAATTGTACCTGGACTCCCTAGTGGGGCAGTAGATAAGAATCTACCTGTCAGTGCAGGAGACATGGGTTCGATCCCTGGTTCAGAAAGACTCCACGTGCCACGGAGCAAGTAAGCCCGTGCACCACAACTACGGAGCCCGCGCTAGAGAGCCCACGAGCCACAACTGCTGAGCCCCTGTGCTGCAACTACTGAAGCCTGAATACCCGCGAGCCCTGACACTGCAACTACGGAATCTCAGATCCAGAGCCTGTGCTCTGCAACGAAAGAAGCCAGCACAACGAGAAGCTCGTGAACTCCAAAAAAGAGTAGCCCCTGCTCACCGCAACTAGAGAAAACCCTCACAAAGCAACAAAGGCCCAGCCCAGCCAAAAATAAACTTCAAAAATTAATAATAAATAAGTAAATTTTGCAAAATAAAAAATTTTAAAAGCTATACTGGAGTAAAGGTGGCGCTAGCGGTAAAAAACTGCCTGTTGATGCAGGAGATGTAAGAGAGGTGGGTTCAATCCCTGGGTCAGGAAGATCCCGTGGAGGAGGGCATGGCAACCCACTCCAGTATTCTTGCCTGGAGAATCCCATGGACAGAGGAGCTTGGTGGGCTACAGTCCATAGGGTTGAAAAGAATCGGACAGACTGAAGCAACTAGGCGTGCATGCAGAAAAGGAAGTAGCACCGGCAATGGAGGGCAAGTAGCCCAGGCCAGAGCCCAAGTCTTAATCACTGCTTCCCTCCTGGAGGGGGATTCTGCTCCCCAGGCAGCCACACCCCAGAGGCTGACAGGCAGCATCAGATGCAAGAGGGCCCCCCGAGATGGCTAAGTGCTGAGGCTTACAGGACAGTTTGTTGGAGGAGGGGTAGGCTGAGCCACCTGAGGCCAGCTGTGAACAGAGGGAGGTGAGATGGACTGGCATTCTGAGTGAACAGGAAGAGCAGGCAATGAGCTGATGTTTAGGAGGCAGATGAGGTCTAGGACCATAAAGAGGATGGGGCAGCTGGGGAGGGGAGTAGGTAGCCAGACCAGGGGTCACTCACACCCTTTACTGACCTTAGAGGCTAACAGATCTTCATTTGTTCCTGATCACAGGAAATGTGCTGGGTGGAGACCAGTGTAAGGGTGAAGAAGCCAGGTGGTGAGAGGACACACCTTGAAAGCAGAGCTGCAGCCTGGATGTCAGAGCCTATAGCCCACCAGAACACCCCATGGTGCTCTCTAGGAATAACTAACCAGCATCCTGTGGTTCTAGGGTTTCCATATGGCCCAGTAATGCAACTCCTAGATGGACACACCACAGGAACTGAAGATATGTCCACAAACTCGTACATAAATGTCTGTGACATCCATATTCCCATCACAATAGCCAAAAACAGGTACAGCTGAAATGTTTCAACCAATAACTAGAAAAATAGAGTGTGGTATTTCCATATGACCAAACACAATTAATCCTGAAAAAGGAATGAGGTACTGAAACTTGCTGTACCACGGATGAATCTTGAAAAGATGCTAAGCGACAGAAGCTAGTTACAAAAGGCTGTGTGCTATATGGTTTTACACATGTTAAATGTCCAGAATATGAAAATCCACATAGACAGGAAGTGGACGGTGACTGGAGGGCTAGAGTGACCACTGAGAGGAACAGGGTTTCTTTAGCCAGTGATAAAAATGTCCTAAGATTGGACCTAAATCAAATCCCTTACAATTAACAGTAGAAGTGACAAATAGATTCAAGGGATTAGATCTGATAGAGTGCCTGAAGAACTATGGACAGAGGTTCGTGACACTGTATAGGAGGCAGTGATCAAGACCATCCCCAAGAAAAAGAAATGCAAAAGGCAAAACGGTTGTCTGAGGAGGCCTTACAAATAGGTATGAAAAGAAGAGAAGAGAAAGGCAAAGGAGAAAAGGAAAGATATACACATCTGAATGCAGAGTTCCAAAGAATAGCAAGGAGAGATAAGAAAGCCTCCCTCAGTGATCAATGCAAAGAAATAGAGGAAAATAATAGGATGGAAAAGACTACAGAGCTCAAGAAAATTAGAGATACCAAGGGAACTTTTCATGCAAAAATGGGCACAAAAAAGGAAAGAAATGGTCTGGACCTAACAGAAGCAGAAGATAATAAGAAGTGGCAAGAATACACAGAAGAACCGTACAAAAAAGATATTCACGACCCAGATAATCACGATGGTGTGATCACTTACCTAGAGCCAGACATCCTGGAATGTGAAGTCAAGTGGGCCTTAGAAACCATCACTACAAACAAAGCTAGTGGAGGTGATGGAATTCCAGTTCAGCTATTTCAAATCCTAAAAGATGATGCTATGAAAGTACTTCACTCAATCTGCCAGCAAATTTGGAAAACTCAGCAGTGGCCACAGGACTGGAAAAGGTCAGTTTTCATTCCAATCCCAAAGAAAGGCCATGTTAAAGAATGCTCAAACTACCGCACAATTGCACTCATCTCACATGCTAGTAAAGTAATGCTCAAAATTCTCCAAGCCAGGCTTCAACAGTATAAGAACCGTGAACTTCCAGATGTTCAAGCTGGTTTTAGAAAAGGGAGAGGAACCAGAGATCAAATTGCCAACATCTGTTGGAACATCCAAAAAGCAAGAGAGTTCCAGAAAAACATCTCTTTCTGCTTTATTGACTATGCCAAAGCCTTTGACTGTGTGGATCACAACAAACTGTGGAAAATTCTTAAAGAGATGGGAACACCAGATCATCTTACCTGCCTCCTGAGAAATCTGTATGCAGGTTAAGAAGCAGCAGTTAGAACTGGACATGGAACAACAGACTGGTTTTAAATCAGGAAAGGAGTACATCAAGGCTGCATATTGTCACCCAGGTTATTTAACTTATATGCAGAGTACGTCATGAGAAATGCTGGACAGGATGAATCACAAGCTGGAATCAAGATTGCAAGGAGAAATATCAATAGCTTCAGATATGCAGATGACACCACTTTTATGGCAGAAAGCGAAGAAGAACTAAAGAGCCTCTTGATGAAAGTGAAAGAGGAGAGTGAAAAAGTTGGCTTAAAACTCGACATTCAGAAAACTAAGATCATGGCATCCAGCCCATCCCTTAATGGCAAATAGATGGGGAAACAATAAACAGTGACAGACTTTATTTTGGGGGGCTCCAAAATCACTGCAGATGGTGACTGCAGCCATGAAATTAAAAGACACTTGCTCCTTGGAAGAAAAGTTATGACCAACCTAGACAGCATATTAAAAAACATAGACATTAATTTGCCAACAAAGGTCCATTTAGTCAAAGCTATGGTTTTTCCAGTAGTCATGTATGGCTGTGAGAGTTGGACTATAAAGAAAGCTGAAGGCCAAAGAATTGATGCTTTTGAACTGTGATGTTGGAGAAGAGTTTTGAGAGTCCCCTGGACAATTAGGAGACCCAACCAGTTCATCCTAAAGGAAATCAGTCCTGATTATTCATTGAAAGGACTGATGCTGAAGCTGAAACTCCAATACTTTGGCCACCTTATGCGAAGAGTTGACTCATTGGAAAAGCCCCTCATGCTGGGAGGGATTGGGGGCAGGAGGAGAAGGGGACGACAGAGGATGAGATGGCTGGGTGGCATCACCAACTCGATGGACATGAGTCTGAGTAAACTCCGGGAGTTGGTGATGGACAGTGAGGCCTGCTGTGCTGTAGTCCACGGGGTCGGAGAGTCGGACACGACTGACTGAACTGAACTGAAAATTGGATGGTGGTGGTGGCTGCACCACTCTGTGTTCTAAGTCACTTCAGCTGTGTTCGACTCTTTATGAGCCTATGGACTAGATCCCACCAGGCTCTTCTGTCCATTGGATTTCTCAGGCAAGAACACTGGCGTGGGTTGCCATTTCCTTCTCCAAGGAATCTTCCTGACCCAGAGATTGAACCTGCATCTCCTGTGGCTCCTGCGTTGCAGGCAGATTCTTTACCACTGAACCACTAGGGAAGGTCTCTGTACCACTCTGCACTATACAAAAAACTAGAGAATTGTATACTGTACAGGAGTGAATTTTATGGCATGTGAACTGCATCTCAATAAAGTTGTTATAAAAACACTCATTGCTCAACTTCCCACTGTTAAACACAGGGAAACTTCAACGTGGTGCTGAGACTTACCTTGCGAGCTGCTTGTTGAAACCGTCTCTGTGCTCGGAATCTGTTGACCCAAGTATTATTAACGAGTGGATCAAAATTAGGATGAAATTCCTGGATTTTCTGTGAACACAAAATATCGGTCCATCTTAGATTTAAATTTTAACTCTGGGCATAATAATTTAATAAAAATGTTTCAGAGTTTGATCTCAAATCAAGTTATTCTTCCATTTAATGAGCATTTATTAAGCACTTTGGTGCACACAGCATTATAGGGACTACTTCTTGGGTTAGGAACCAAAAGAAAGATAAGATTTGGGTTTTAAGAAATGTAGTCTATTCTCATTTTTCTAGTGACTCAGTGTCACATATATGTAATGCAGATCTGTTTCTGGCTTTCTCTTTGGTTTCATTTATCTTTTGTCCATCCGTATGACAGCACCACACTGCCTTAATGATCTGACTTTTTCATGAGACTTTGTCTCCTTCAGAGGCAGTCCCCTCCCCCAGGTTAGTCATTTTAAGTTAAAAAAATTATCAAGCCTTTTCTCTTTCCTGTGTGTACGTGCATGCTCAGTCACTCAGTCATGTCCAGCTCTTTGCAACCCTAGGACTGTAGTCCACCAGGCTCCTCTGTCCATGGGGTTTTCCAGGCAAGAATACTGGAGGGGGTTGACATTTACTTCTTCAGGGGATCTTCCCAACCCAGGGATCAAACCCACATCTCCTGCGTCTCCTGCATTGTAGGCGATTTTTTACCACTGAGCCACCAGGTAAGCTGGTGGCTCACAAATATATACACACACACACATATCTACACAATAATATTCATGTTCATGTTGTGCATATATACATATATATGTACTGAAAGAGTTTATAAAATTCCATGAGAAAGTCTATTGAGCTATTAGCTAGGATTGCATTAAATCTATAGATCAATTTAGAAAGAGGTGACATCTTTGCAATGTTTATCCTCTTTCATGAAACTTCTGTAAAAATCTTTCAACTTATTTAGATCTTTGTTGCTGTTCTAGTGTAAAGCTTTGTAACTGTTAGATTTACTTCTAGGTACTTGCTTGCTATTATAAATTACATGTCTATTAAATTATATGTTAACATTTTATTTGTTGTATGTGAAAATACATACATATTGTACAATGATTTTATATGCAACTGCCAAGCTCTCTCACAAATTCAGTAAGACGAATTCTTCTGGCAATAGATTCTTTTAGATTTTCTATAATCGTAGTCAATCATATCATATGAAATCAAAGATCTCTCTCTCCAATATTTATAACTTTTACTATATCTTTTTCTTATCATGCTGTACACTATCTAGAATCTCTAACACAATACTGAATAAAAGAGCTTATATTTCCTTGTACATATAATACTTCTAGATGTGTATAAGAGACAGGATGGGGTGTCTCTGAGCCAAGGAGATGGCAGAGCCATGAGGCTGGGGACAGGTTTGCATATCTAAGTGACAATACCTGCTGAGAAGTGTGCAGAAAAGACAGAAATGCCACTCAAAGCCAGACACACAAATGCTGAGCCAGGAGGGCTGGTCCAGAGCAAGTGGCTGGGGGTGGTGGTGGGAGTCCTGCTAGCAGGTAGGGTCTTGTGGCCACGTCTGTCCTCTGTGGGCACAGAGCCACCTAGACAAAGCCCTAGCAGGGAGACCGGTTACAGGGCCTGGGAGGTCGGGAAGCAGGTCACTGATGCAGTGAGCTCTGCTCTATTCACCAGGACTAGTTTCAGCCCAGGCTGCAAGTGCGGCCTGAAAGATACCCACAATGTAAACCGCGGGAGTCTCTTCTATGTGTTGACTCACTTGACTTTCCTGACAGCCCTGAGACAGCTCTCACTGGTGTCCTCAGTGACAGATGAGGAGACAGAGGACAGAGGTCATGGAACTTTTCCAAGACTGAAAAGCTCATGAGAAGTAGCATCAAGATGGGAATGGAAACTGGTTCAACCAATCCATCCTAAAGGAGATCCGTCCTGGGTGTTCATTGGAAGGACTGATGCTGAAGCTGAAACTCCAATACTTTGGCCACCTTATGCGAAGAGTTGACTCATTGGAAAAGCCCCTCATGCTGGGAGGGATTGGGGGCAGGAGGAGAAGGGGACGACAGAGGATGAGATGGCTGGGTGGCATCACCAACTCGATGGACATGAGTCTGAGTAAACTCCGGGAGTTGGTGATGGACAGTGAGGCCTGCTGTGCTGTAGTCCACGGGGTCGGAGAGTCGGACACGACTGACTGAACTGAACTGAAAATTGGATGGTGGTGGTGGCTGCACCACTCTGTGTTCTAAGTCACTTCAGCTGTGTTCGACTCTTTATGAGCCTATGGACTAGATCCCACCAGGCTCTTCTGTCCATTGGATTTCTCAGGCAAGAACACTGGCGTGGGTTGCCATTTCCTTCTCCAAGGAATCTTCCTGACCCAGAGATTGAACCTGCATCTCCTGTGGCTCCTGCGTTGCAGGCAGATTCTTTACCACTGAACCACTAGGGAAGGTCTCTGTACCACTCTGCACTATACAAAAAACTAGAGAATTGTATACTGTACAGGAGTGAATTTTATGGCATGTGAACTGCATCTCAATAAAGTTGTTATAAAAACACTCATTGCTCAACTTCCCACTGTTAAACACAGGGAAACTTCAACGTGGTGCTGAGACTTACCTTGCGAGCTGCTTGTTGAAACCGTCTCTGTGCTCGGAATCTGTTGACCCAAGTATTATTAACGAGTGGATCAAAATTAGGATGAAATTCCTGGATTTTCTGTGAACACAAAATATCGGTCCATCTTAGATTTAAATTTTAACTCTGGGCATAATAATTTAATAAAAATGTTTCAGAGTTTGATCTCAAATCAAGTTATTCTTCCATTTAATGAGCATTTATTAAGCACTTTGGTGCACACAGCATTATAGGGACTACTTCTTGGGTTAGGAACCAAAAGAAAGATAAGATTTGGGTTTTAAGAAATGTAGTCTATTCTCATTTTTCTAGTGACTCAGTGTCACATATATGTAATGCAGATCTGTTTCTGGCTTTCTCTTTGGTTTCATTTATCTTTTGTCCATCCGTATGACAGCACCACACTGCCTTAATGATCTGACTTTTTCATGAGACTTTGTCTCCTTCAGAGGCAGTCCCCTCCCCCAGGTTAGTCATTTTAAGTTAAAAAAATTATCAAGCCTTTTCTCTTTCCTGTGTGTACGTGCATGCTCAGTCACTCAGTCATGTCCAGCTCTTTGCAACCCTAGGACTGTAGTCCACCAGGCTCCTCTGTCCATGGGGTTTTCCAGGCAAGAATACTGGAGGGGGTTGACATTTACTTCTTCAGGGGATCTTCCCAACCCAGGGATCAAACCCACATCTCCTGCGTCTCCTGCATTGTAGGCGATTTTTTACCACTGAGCCACCAGGTAAGCTGGTGGCTCACAAATATACACACATACACACATATCTACACAATAATATTCATGTTCATGTTGTGCATATATACATATATATGTACTGAAAGAGTTTATAAAATTCCATGAGAAAGTCTATTGAGCTATTAGCTAGGATTGCATTAAATCTATAGATCAATTTAGAAAGAAGTGACATCTTTGCAATGTTTATCCTCTTTCATGAAACTTCTGTAAAAATCTTTCAACTTATTTAGATCTTTGTTGCTGTTCTAGTGTAAAGCTTTGTAACTGTTAGATTTACTTCTAGGTACTTGCTTGCTATTATAAATTACATGTCTATTAAATTATATGTTAACATTTTATTTGTTGTATGTGAAAATACATACATATTGTACAATGATTTTATATGCAACTGCCAAGCTCTCTCACAAATTCAGTAAGACGAATTCTTCTGGCAATAGATTCTTTTAGATTTTCTATAATCGTAGTCAATCATATCATATGAAATCAAAGATCTCTCTCTCCAATATTTATAACTTTTACTATATCTTTTTCTTATCATGCTGTACACTATCTAGAATCTCTAACACAATACTGAATAAAAGAGCTTATATTTCCTTGTACATATAATACTTCTAACTTTTCACCAATTGGAAAGACTTTTACTGCAATTTTTTTAAAAAAAGCAATTTATCAGTTTACAAAAGTTGCTGTTTTTCTCATTTGGTGAGTTTTCTTTTTAGAAAATTGTGAATATTACATCAAAAGAGAGAGAGAGAAAGAAAGAAATGTACAATCTAGATAGGCAAGATCGAACAAACACATGCGGCCCTGGGAAAGAATGAAGTCACGTGGAAATCAGTCCCTTGTGATGGGGGATGGGATGCCTTGGAATGGGGCGCCAGACTGTGTGGTCCTCACGAGGCCTGCACACCATGTGCACACGTGCATGAAGACCAGTAATTGGCTGGGAAGGAAAGGGTGCCTGGGATGTCGAGAGGCCACCAGAGCCTCTAGCGCTGCAGGTTCTTGAACAGAGAAACAACGTGAAGACAGTCATCGGAAATAGATCAGCCCTGCACTGGCCCGGGCAGTGGGCCACGGAAGAGAAGGCGGGTCTGAGGGATAAGCTGCGGATGAGGTGTGACAGGGTGCGATGGTGGACCTGGGGGTGGCCTCCTGGAAGAGTGACTGGCAAGACTTTGGGGCCAGATGACATGTGGAGTGAAGGTAAAAGGTGAAAATAGTTCAGATTTGACAGATCCAGTAGAGAAAAGTGAGAATGATGGAGGTGGGAGATGGAGAAGAATCTTTCCATTGTTGAAATTAAAAATTGGGGTAGACAACAGGTCCCACTGTATAACAACGGGAACTACATTCAATATCCTCTGATAAAACATAATGGGAAAAGAATGTCTATATATATACATTATATATATACACACACACATACTGAATCACTGTGCTGTACAGCAGAAACTAACACAAACTTTTAAATCAATTATACTTCAATAAAATAAAATGTAAAGAAAAAACACAAATTAAAAATTGAGGTTTTTAACCAGAAACTACCACACGACAGAAGAAACTCTGGTGGGGCTGCCATCCCCACTTCGCAGTTGAGACACTGCAGCACCAAGGCTGAAAGAGCTCCTCCCGGATCATGTCCGTGGTGGAGCTGGAGCCAGCGCTGCGGTGTCTGACTTCCTGTCTTCCTGACAAGGGGAAGGAGCGGGCAAGGAACCTACCCGGGGACCCACCCTGAGGATCAGCACGCAGACAGGGGCGGGGACAGCAAAGTGAAGTCGCTCAGGCCTGTCTGACTCTTTGCGACCTCATGGACTGTAGCCTACCAGGCTCCTCCATTCATGAGATTTTCCGGGCAAGAGTACTGGAGTGGGTTGCCATTTCCTTCTCTAGGGGATTTTCCCAACCCTGGGATAGAACCCGGGCCTCCCGCATTGCTGGCAGACACCTTACCATCTGAGCCCCTAGGGAAGCCCTTGGCCAGCAAAGGGGAAGAAAAATGGAGACCAAGAGGAGAAAGCAGAGTGTGGGAAGGAGGTGCCTGTGTAGGGTGCCGTTAATCTCAAATTGATGCCTGACTTGTGGACATGTTAAAAAAAAAAACACTCTGTGAAAAGGTAAACAAGTTAAAAATTATTAAAAATCTCTTGGTAAGAAGATTTCTAGAAAATTGCTTATATGCTTAAAAAATAAGCATATAAAGAGCTGCTGACATAAGCATATAAATAAAATAAAAATAAATAAAAATAAGCATATAAAAGCACTGCTTTTCTTTATTCCAAATAAAGAAAAGTTACTCACTTCTTTCAGGTCGTGTAAAATCCGTTTGGTGTGAACTTCTGTCTTGCGTCGCTGGAATTCCTCAGACAAAATAGGATCTCCTCTATCTAGCTGGGGTTTTCAATCATTGAAAATATTAAAATTGAATACAGATGCACACAACTACAACTGTTATTTCTCTTTAAAACAGGTAGAAACACATTAAGCAATTGGTCTAATCCATCCATGATGTTCCCTCTGAGAGGGTGGTTAAAATGATCATTGCAAATACACCTACTGTTTAAATATGGAAACTTTTATTAGAAGCACAAACCCACACCTTCTTATTAAAATTAGTGAGTGTGTGTGTGTGCGTGTGTACGCGCGCACGCACGTGTACACGCATGCGACCACTCGGTCATGTCTGACTCTTTGGGACCCCACTGGCTGTAGCCCGCCAGGCTCCTCTCTCCACGGAATTGTCCAGACAACAATACTGGAGTGAGTTGCCGTTTCCTCCTCTGGGGGATCTTAATGATAGTCTCTGGAAATTATTTGACGCATTTAAAATTCACAGAATGGATTCTAGGAAACTGTGTCACCATGGGGGTGTAGAGATATCATTTAAAAGAAATTTAACATCCCAGTAAAGTTTTAAGCTCCTTAGAGCCAATTAACCAAGTCTCAGGTTTAACACAGGCATGTGATCTCTCCCCTCTTCCTGGGTGGCAGGGGCTGCAGGTCTGTCTCGTCCCTGGATGAAGAGTCCCAGACTGCTCCCCTCCCCCTACTCCTTGTGTCCTCCTGGCCCTGAGTAATTTCCCCTGCTCCACACTAGGCACTTCCAGGTTGCTCTCAGGAGGGCTGGCTTGGCTTGGTCAGTGTCTGCACATACCTGTCTCCACAGTAAAAAGGACCATACACACTGCAAAAATGTGTTAGTTTTTGCTTTTCTGTGGGTTTTACTATTTGCTAATTAACGTCTAAAATTAGCTTGGTTCTCAGCTACACTGTCCACAGTCATTTTTAAGACTAAATTGATTGGCATACATACCACTATATTTAAAATGGGTAACCAACAAGGGGAGAAGGCAGTGGTACCCCACTCCAGTACTCTTGCCTGGAAAATCCCATGGATGGAGGAGCCTGGTAGACTACAGTCCATGGGGTCACCAAGAGTCGGACATGACTGAGCAACTTCACTTTCACTTTTCACTTTCATGCATTGGAGAAGGAAATGGCAACCCACTCCAGTGTTCTTGCCTGGAGAATCCCAGGGACGGGGAGCCTGGTGGGCTGCTGTCTATGGGGTCGCACAGAGTCGGACACGACTGAAGCGACTTAGCAGCAGCAGCAACCAACAAGGACCTACTGTATAGATCAGGGAACTCTGCTCAATATTCTGTAATAGCTTAAATGGGAGAAGAATTTGATAAAAATAGATATACATATATGTATAACTGAATGCAGATGATACCACTCTAATGGCAGAAAGTGAAGAGGAACTAAAGAGCCCTTTGATGAAGGTGAAAGAGGAGAGCAAAAAGCTGGCTTAAAATTCAGCAATGAAAAATGAAAATCATGGCATCTTGTCCCATCATTTGATGGCAAATAGAAGGGGAAAAAGTGGAAATAGTGACGAACTTTATTTTCCTGGGCTCCAAAATCACTGCAGATGGTGACTGCAGTCATGAAATTAAAAGATGCTTCCTCCTTGGAAGAAAAGCTATTACAAACCTAGACAGCATATTAAAAACCAGAGACATTATTTTGCTGACAAACGTCCATATAGTCAAAGCTACGGTTTTTCCAGCAGTCATGTACAGATGTGAGAGTTGAACCATTAATAAGGCTGAGCACTAAAGAATTGATGCTTTTGAACTGTGGTGCTGGAGAAGACTCTTAAGAATACTTTAAGACTTCAAGGAGACCAAACCAGTCAACTGTAAAGGAAATCAACCCTGAATATTAATTGGAAAGACTGCTGCTGAAGCTGAAGCACAAATACTTTGGACATCTGATGTGAAGAGCTGACTCACTGGAAAAGATTCTGAAGCTGGGAAAGACTGAGGGCAGGAGGAGAAGGGGGCGGCAGAGGACACAATGATTGGATGGCATCACTGATTCAATGGACATGAATTTGAGCAAACTCTGGGAGCTAGTGAAGGAGAAGGGAGTCTGGCGTGCTGCAGTCTATGGAGTTTGAAAGAGTTGGACACAACTTAGTGGCTGAACAACTTAGCAACTGAACAACAATGATAACTGAATCACTGTGTCACACACCTGAAACTAACACAACACTGTTAATCAACTATGTTGTTGTTGTTTAGTCGACAAGTTATGTCTGACTCTTTCGCAGCCCCAGTGGACTATAGCCTGCCAAGCTCTTCTGTCCATGGAATTTCCCAGGCAAGAACACTGGAGTGGGTTGCCATTTCCTTTACCAGAGGATCTTCCTGACTCAGGGACGGAACCTGCATCTCCTCCATTGGCAGGGAGATTCTTTATCACTGAGCCACCAGAGAAGAGCTATTCCAATATAAAATAAAAATTAAAAATGAATAAATAAAGATTGAACTTCAAGAAATCTATTCCAACCATCACATCAACACCTTATTTGGAAATAAGAGGACCTACTGTATGGCACAGGGAGCTATACTGTATTTTGAGCTATATTTTGTCGTAACGTATAAGGGAAAAGAATCTGAGAAAGAATATATATATATATGTGTGTGTATAACTGAATCACTGTACTGTATACCTGAAACTAATATAGGCCTTACAAATAGCTGAGAAAAAAAGAGAAGTGAAGGCAAAGGAGAAAAGGAAAGATATATCCATCTGAATGCAGAGTTCCAAAGAACAGCAAGGAGAGATAAGAAAGCTTTCTGAAGTGAACAATGCAAAGAAATAGAGGAAAACAACAGAATAAGAAAGACGAGATCTCTTCAAGAAAATTAGAGATACCAAGGGGATATTTCATGCTAGGATGGGCATAATAAAGGACAGAAACATATAGACCTAACCGAATCAAAAAATATTAAGAAGAAGTGGCAAGAATACACAGAAGAATTGTACAAAAATGGTCTTAATGAAGTGGATAACCAAGATGGTGTGATCACTCATCTAGAAGCAGATATCCTGAAACCTGGAGTAAGATATCCTGAAACCTGGTTCCTAAGTGGGCCTTAGGAACCATTACTACAGACAAAGCTAGTGAAGGTGATGGAATTTCTTCTGAGCTATTTCAAATCCTAAAAGATTATCCTGTTAAAGTGCTGCACTCAATATGCCAGCAAATTTGGAAAACTCAGCAGTGGCCACAGGACTGAGGCCACTCAGTCTTGGTTCTCAACCCAATCCCAAAGAAGGGAAATGCCAAAGAATGTTCAAACTACTGCACAATTGCACTCATTTCACATGCTAGTGAGGCTTCAACAATATGTGAACCGAGAACTTCCAGATGTACAAGCTGGATTTAGAAAAGACAGAGGAGCCAGAGATCAAATTGCACCATCCGCTGGATCACAGAAAAAGCAAGAGAATTCCAGAAAAACATCTACTTCTGCTTCATTGACTATGCTAAAGCCTTTGACTGTGTGGATCACAAAACTGAATAATTCTTAAAAAGATGGGAATACCAGAACACCTTAGCTGCCTCCTGAGAAAACCTCTATGCAGGTCAAGAAGCAACACTTAGAACCAGACATGAAACAAGGGACTGGTTCAAAATTGGGAAGGCAGTACTTCAAAGCTGTATATTGTCACCCTGTTTATTTAACTTATATGCAGAATATATCATGCGAAATGCCATGCTGGATGAAGCACAAGCTGGAATTAAGACTGCAGGTAGAAATATCAATAATCTCAAATATGCAGATAACACTACCCTAATGCAAGAAAGCAAAGAGGAGCCTCTTGATGAAGCTGAAAGAGGAGAGTGAGAAAGCTGGCTTAGAACTCAACATTCAGAAAACAAAGATCATGGCATCCAGTCCCATCACTTCATGGCAAATAGATGGCAAAACAGTGGAAACAGTGACAGACTTTATTTTCTTGGGTTCCAAAATCACTGTGGACAATGAAACTAAAAGATGCTTCCTCCTTGGAAGGAAAGCTATACAAACCTAGACAGTGTATTAAAAAGCAGAACCACTTGGCCAAAAAGGTTTGTATACTCAAAGGTATAGTTTTTCCAGTAGTCATGTACAAATGTGAGAGTTGGCGGCCCATAAAGGCTGAGTGCTTAAGAATGAATGTTTTTGAACTGAGGGGTTGGAGAATACTCTTGACAGTCCCTTGGACAGCAAGGAGATAAAGCCAGTGAATCTTAAAGGAAATCAATCCTGCATACTCCACTGGAGTATGCATATCCCACTGGAAGGACTAATGCTGAAGCTGAAGCTCCAACACTTTGGTCACCAGATATGAAGAGCCGACTCATTAGAAAAGACCCTGATGCTGGGAAAGACTGAAGGCAGGAGGAGTAGGGGTGACAGAGAATGAGACAGTTGGATGGCATCACCAATTCAATGGACATGAGCTTGAGCAAACTCTGGGAGATAGTGAAGGATAGGGAAGCCTGCTGGCATGCTGCAGTCCATGGGGTCACAAAGGGTCAGACCCGACTGAGTGACTGAACCTCAACAAAATCAACTATACTTCAGTAAAATTAAAAAACAAAACAGAAGTGAGAGACATCTGTGGTTGTCAGCAGGTGGTGAGCTCTTATATGAACTCATATAAGTTCAGCTCTGATATGAACACAGCTGATCTCAAACACATGTGGAGTTTGAGACTGTGGATCTCAGGTTCAAAACACAGATTTTGTAGGGAGAGACCTAAATCTCTTCCACCACAAGTCAAATAAAATAGGCAGTTTAAAAAAGGGACTGGCAAAGGTGTTGTTAGAAGAAAGAGAGAGACTTCTCGTATGTTTATTCAGACTCTACTTATTTAGGATGAACATCTCAGAAGTGAACACTGCTGACTATCCCCCTTGAGTAAGAAGTCGCCACCCTTGCGTTTCTGTGCCACTGGGCTCTCATGCCCACTCGATCTGAATCCTCCGTCCCTCTTGCTGTTGCTCAGCTTCCTGCTGTGGCCTGGGCCTCCAGCTTTAGTTTGGACCTGGCTCTGGTGTGGCTCCTGGCCGCTGTCTCTGGATGTCTGCTATCTCCTTGCACTGCGGATCACGCCCAGCTTTCCAGCCCGAATTGGAGCCATTCCCTGCCTCTGAGTTGGATGCTTGTTTCTTATTTACTACTTTTCAAAACTGTACTGTGTCTCCTAGGAAGCTTTCTAGTTAGATGAGTCCTCTCTCGCTGTCCCTTGAATCTCTACACTACTTAGCGGATGTTTCCAGTGACAGGTATGGCCAGCCTCAATTCATTGCTAATAGCTGGCATGTTATCAGCCTCCCCTTCCAACTTAACTGTAAGATTTTTTTTCCCTCCGGCTGTGACATCCTGCATATAGCAGGAATTAAAAATATGTAGTGAAATAAATGATATCAGATTAGCAGGAATTCTGACCTTGTATTTGTTGTTTACTCTTTGCCGCTCCTCATAAATGTCTTTTTTTAATTTAAAGGACATATGATCTTTACCGAGGTGTACCTGCCTGGGGAGAAAAAAAAAACAAAAACAACTTCCAGAACCCATCAAAATACTACAGTCTATTTCAGGATGGAGCATCTCAGCTGGAGTGCAGAGCTGATGCAGGAGAGCACACCACAGGAGAGAGAAGTCGCAGATGCCAGCAACACAAGTAGGGTGAGCAACATGCTCCCCACAGGGAAGCTTGTCTTCCAGTGACACATGCTAAAATATTTATGAATAAAGAGACCCGAACACTCAATCTCATTCATCATTCAGTTCAGTCCAGTCGCTCAGTCGTGTCCGACTCTTTGTGACCCCATGAATTGCAGCACACCAGGCCTTGCTGCAATTCATCAGGTCGCAAAGAGTTGCACACGACTGAGCGACTGAACTGAACTGAACTGAAAGATATACAAAAACTAAATACAAACAATATGATCTTTGATTGGACCTTGGGTTCCCCTTTTCAAAAACCAAAACATCCCTGGTATAGAAGCATTATGGGGACAACTGGGTAAATTTGCATATAGGCTGATGATTTAATGTTATATCAATGTTAAAGTTCTTAGAAGCAATTATGGTGATGCTGGAGAATGTCCTTGTTCTTAGGAGCTAAAGCCTTTAGAGGTGAGGCCTCATGGTGGTACCTGCATTCACTTCCAAATGGCTCAGGGAGATGAAAGGAGTGTGTGTGAGTGTGCGTTTGTGCTTGTGTGCGAGGCACAGTGCTAACAACTGATGACCATACATCAGTGTGTGTGGATCTCACTGGATGGTTTAAAATCTTTCAGCAAAAAGTTGGGAGAAAATATTAAGTGAATAATACATGATCAAAACTGAATTTAGGATATGATTTCAAGGATGTTACAAAGCAGCACAGGAGGAAGGAAAAACACCAGGGTTAACAGTGGTCACCGCATTATATTTCCTTTTTTACACTTAAAAAATGTTTTCAAGTTTTTTACAATGATAACATGTCCTTTTATTTTTTTACAATAGGGAAAGAGTTTTTTCTCAAAGTGTCCTGCGTAACCTGCATACTCTCCGTTCAGCGGAGGCCAGACCCTGAGTACAGACTCACACAAGAGCCTGTGAATTCACAGAAGGGGTTGTTTCTCATGAGAGGTGGCAGGGTGCGCACACCTGGGCTGGCCCCAGAGCACGAAGTGAGCTCTCTCTCTGGGCAGTGAGGAAGCAGGGCCGTGACAGGTGGCCACCTAGCCAAACTTTCCAGGAGTCTCTTTTTGAACTCAGCTTTAGAGTTTCCACAGTTACTTCAGCTGAGTCGGTACATGTAGATGTGTCTTGTGTGGTCTGGTAAAAACCTGCATCTGAATTTGAAAACCTTCACTAGGAGCCTCTCCCTCCCCACCTGCACTGCCAGGCTCCCCAGATGGCCCTTGCAGCTCACAGCCCAGGGCACAGGGGGCTTGGGTGGGGTGAGAGATAGTCGGGCAAGATTCAGGGCCCCTGAGTCACGCCAGGGAGGGGGTGTCCTGGCGTGAGGGGGGTGCACTTTGGTTCTGAGCTGGTCACACTTAGGAAAGAGCATGGTGTGGTCACATTGATTTACTCCTGATAGAAACTTCACTCTGCAACAAAGTCCATTAAGGGGGAGAAAATAATCAAATGTTTCAAAGGGCATAAAAAGTTATTACATTCATTCATTCATTGTGTCTCATGGATAAAAAGGCATTTACCAAAAACACCATTACTTGATGCAAATAATCATGGGACACTTACCACTTCAGGTGATTTTCAATCTCTTCACAAGTGTCCTGTCTGACTTTCTGTTCAAAGAGCGCTTCTTTCATTTGTCTTGTTTTTGAAATCTCAGTGCCTTGGTCCAAAACTGAGGGCAGGAACAAACAATGATTATACCAATAATCAAATCAGAATCACTGGCTGGGAGAAAAACATTTCTAACGGCAAAATGTAACAGGGCTCTAATTGCGTTTTGTTGCTGCTGCTCATAAGGAGTAAATATGAGAAGCAATAACTCCTTTAGATTCTGCCCAGAGCTGATTTATGATGGATTCATTGCTTACCTTCTCTCAGTTCTTTAATCTTTAATTTTCCTGGTTCTTGGTTTAAAACAGTTGCCACAGCAAAAGGATTCAATAAATCTACTGGAAATCTCAAGTTGTGATATTCGATTTCCTGAGACCAAATCAGGAGAGAAAACTCACTATTTGGCCTCTCTGTTGTTCCTTCTGTTGTGGTTACCATAATGCTCACTTTACCTTAATCTTCGGAGGCTTTGCCTTTGCTGGCAATTGGGGAAAAGGTACACGTGTCATTGCCTTTTCTGGAGGAACAACTACTTTCTTAGAAAGAGTATTTACTCTTTCAAATTCTTCCAACCTAGAGTTGAAATCAGATATTAAATTAGTGTGTAANTGTGGTTACCATAATGCTCACTTTACCTTAATCTTCGGAGGCTTTGCCTTTGCTGGCAATTGGGGAAAAGGTACACGTGTCATTGCCTTTTCTGGAGGAACAACTACTTTCTTAGAAAGAGTATTTACTCTTTCAAATTCTTCCAACCTAGAGTTGAAATCAGATATTAAATTAGTGTGTAATGCAACAACTCAAGGCTCCGAATTTTAGTTCTTTCCAATAATATCATGAATTATAGTCCATTAAATACTATATCTAAACTATGATATTTTTAGCTGTCATGTACGGATGTGAGAGTTGGACCATAAAGAAGGCTGATTGCCAAAGAATTGATGCTTTTGATCTGTGGTGTTGGAGAAGACTCGAGAGTCCTTTGGACAGCAAGGAGATCAAACCAGCCAATCCTAAAGGAAATAAACCCTGACTATTCATTGGAAGGACTGATGCTGAAGTTGAAGCTCCAATGCTTTGGACACACCTGATGTGAAGAGCCAGCTCATTGGAAAAGACCCTGATGTTGGGAAAGATGAAGACTTCAAGGGAGGGGGCCATCAGAGGATGAGATGGTTAGATAGCATCACTGATTCAATAGACATGAATTTGAGCAAACTCTGGGAGATAGTGGAGGATAGAAGAACCTGGCTTGCTATAATTCATAGGTTCACAAAGAGTTGGAGACAACTTAGCAACTGAAAAATGACAATAAAACTCAAAATCCACTTGGGTGCTAAAACAGCAGTTTATGAAAATAAACACAAGGTCAGGGTGCCAGAGCATAATCATAAACAAACAGTGGGGCAATGGCTATTGTCCTTACATTCTCAAAGAACATAGTAAGTGGAAAATAGGACAGGCTGAAAAATGCTCCTGGCAACCAGCATAATTCTTTCCTAGGCTACTGGTTTTCCATGGCTAAATTTATTTACCACACTTAAAAAACTCTTACATTGATTTATGTGTAAAAGAATAATTATGTTTATCATTTGTACCAAAATGTTTTTAAAAAGTGATTCATAATATTGTAAAAATGACTATACTATGCAAAGCAATCTACAAATTCAGTACAATCCCTATCAAATTACCAATGGCATTTTTCACAGAACTAAAACAAAAAATTTCACAGTTTTTATGGAAACACAAAAGATCCTAAATACCCAAAGCAATCTTAAGAAAGAAAAATGGAGTTGGAGGAATCAAACTCCCTGACTTCAGACTATACTACAAAGCTATAGTCATCAAAACAGTATGGTACTGACATTAAAACAGAAATAAAGAACAATGGAATAAGATAGAAAGCCTGGAGATAAACCCACACACCTATAAGCAACTTGTCTTTGACAAAGGAGGCAAGAGTATACAATGGAGAAAAGACAGTCTTTTCAATAAGTGGTGCTGGGAAAACTGGACAGCTACATGTAAAAGAATGAAATTAGAACACTTCTTAACACCATACACAANAAGAGTCTTCTCCAACACCACAGTTCAAAAGCATCAATTCTTCGGCACTCAGCTTTCTTCACAGTCCAACTCTCACATCCATACATGACCACTGGAAAAACCATAGCCTAGACTAGACGGACCTTTGTTGGCAAAGAAATGTCTCTGCTTTTGAATATGCTGTCTAGGTTGGTCATAACTTTCCTTCCAAGGAGTAAGCGTCAAAATGCAAATCAGAGCCACAGTGATGGACCACGTCATACCTACTTGGATGGCTATGATAATTGACAAAGATGATGATGGCAATCATAACAAAGGAAAATAACAGGAATTGCCAAGGATGTGGAGAAACTGGAATGTAAAATGGTGTAGTCATGTAGAACACAACTTGGCTGTTCTCAAAAAGTTACACGTGAATTATCTTGAGACCCAGTAATTCCTCTCCTATGTATACACCCAAGAGCACTGAAAAGGTAAGTTCACACAAAAACTTGTATATAAATGTTCACAGCAGCATTATTTCAAATAGCCCAAAAGTGGAAACCTCCCAAATGTCCACCAACTGATGAATAAACACAGTGTAGAATGTTGATAAAACAAAACCTTATTCCCCATAAAGATAAATGAAGTAGTGATAGATGCTGTGACATCGATGAATGTTGAAAACGTGTTTAGTGAACAAAGTGAAAGTGTTAGTGGCTCAGTCATGTCCAATTCTTTGTGGCCCTTTGGACTATAGCTTGCCAGGCTCCTCTGTCCATGGAATTCTCCAGGAAAGAATACTGGAGTGGGTAGCCATTCTCTCCTCCAGGGAATCTTTCCGACCCAGGTCTTGAATCTGGGTCTCCTGCATTACAGGCAGATTCTTTACTGCTTAAGCCATCAGGGAAGCCCAGTGAAGAAGCCAGTTACTAAAGGTCACATATTATATGACTACATTCATATGAAATGTCCAGAAGAGGCAATACCAGAGACAAACAGTGGTTGAGTGGTTTCCAGGGGTAGGGGAAACAGGAGGATGGGGGCATGACTGCTTCATGCTTACAGGATTCTTTTTGGCAGGGATGTAAAAGTTCCGGAACTAAGTACTGATGGTTGTACAACACTGTGAACATACTAAGAACTTCTGGGGTTGTACACATTAAAATGATGAAAATGGTTCATTTCATGTGATGTGAATTTCATCCCACTTTAAAAAATACTCTGGGGGACTTCCCTGGTGTTACAGTGGATAGCAGTCCACTTGCCAGTACGGGGACATGAGTTCACTCCCTGCTCTGGGAGGATTCCACATGCTGTGGAGCAACAAAGCTCGTGTGCCAACTGCTAAGCCAGCACTCTAGAGCCCATGAACCACGACTACTGAGCCCGTGCGCAACAACCGCTGAAGCCCATGAGCCTGGAGCCTGCGCTCCACAACCAGAGAAGCCACTGCAGTGAGAAGCCAGTGCATCACAGCCAGGGGGCGGCTCCTGCCCCTCACAGCTGGAGGAAAACCGCATGTCGCAATGACCAAAAAAAAAAAATTAATTAAAAAAACCAAACAACCTCTCGCATGTAATGTACCCATTGTGGAGTCTGACACACGTTCAAAGCATATAGTAGTGGAATTCCCTGGTGGAGATTAGGTCCTGGCACTTTCACTGCCAAGGGCCCAAGTTCAACCCCTAGTCAGGGAAATAAGCTCTCACAGGCTGAGTGCCAAAAAAAGTATATAGTAAAAGTTCTGGAGAATTCTTTTAAAGGAGACTAAAGAGACAATGCCAAAGCCTTTGACTGTGTGGATCACAATAAACTGTGGAAAATTCTGAGAGAGATGGGAACGCCAGACCACCCGACCTGCCTCTTGAGAAACCTATATGCAGGTCAGGAAGCAACAGTTAGAACTGGACATGGAACAACAGACTGGTTCCAAATAGGAAAAGGAGTACGTCAAGGCTGTATATTGTCACCTTGCTTATTTGACTTATATGCAGAGTACCTCATGAGAAACGCTGGACTGGAAGAAGCACGAGCCGGAATCAAGATTGCTGGGAGAAATATCAATAACATGATATAATATGATGACACCACCCTTATGGCAGAAAGTGAGGAGGAGCTAAAAAGTCTCTTGATGAAAGTGAAAGAGGAGAGTGAAAAAGTTGGCTTAAAGCTCAACATTCAGAAAACGAAGATCATGGCATCTGGTCCCATCACTTCA
>SJYX01008384.1:253346-268567 GCA_006410675.1 Oreotragus oreotragus
CTTCAGTCGTGTCCGACTCTGTGTGACCCCATAGACGGCAGCCCACCAGGCTCCCCCATCCCTGGGATTCTCCAGGCAAGAATACTGGAGTGGGTTGCCATTTCCTTCTCCAATGCATGAAAGAGAAAAGTGAAAGTGAAGTTGCTCAGTCTGTCCGACTGTTAGCGACCCCATGGACTGCAGCCCACCAGGCTACTCCGTCCATTGGATTTTCCAGGCAAGAGTACTGGGGTGGGGTGCCATTGCCTTCCCCGTTATACCCTGAGAAAACCATAATTCAAAAAACCCATGTACCCCAATGTTCATTGTAGCACTATTTACAATAGCCAGGACATGGCAGCAACCTAGATGTCCACCAACAGATGAATGGATAAATAAGTTGTGGCAATATATACAATGGAATATTACTCAGCCATAAGAAGGAGCAAATTTGAGTCCCTTTTAGGGAGGTAGATACAGAGTGAAGTCAGTCAGGAAGAGAAAAACAAATATGGAATATGAATGCATATATATGAAACCTAGAAAAATGGTACTGATGAACCTATTTGCAGGGCAGGAATAGAGACGCAGATATAGAGAAGAGATTTGTGGCTACAGTGGGCCAAGGAGAGGGTGGGATGAATTGAGAGAGCAGCACTGAAACATATACATTACCATATGTAAAATAGATTGCCATATGTAAAATAGATACCACATGTAAATAGATATCATATGCAAAATAGATCACCATATGTAAAATAGATCACCGTATGTAAAATAGATACCATATGTAAAATAGTGTGAAGTTGCTGTATAACACAGGGAGCTCAACACAGCGCTCTGTGACAACCTAGAGGGGTGGGATGGGATGTGGGGGTGGCAGGGAGGTTCAAGAGGGAGAGGACGTATGTATACTTATGGTTGACTCATGCTGTTGTACAGCAGAAAGCAACACAGCACTGTGAAGCAATTATCCTCCAATTAAAAAAAGTGATTCAGGCTAATGTTTGAGAACTTTTCTATAAATGAAAACTGCTTTGAACATGGATAGGTATAGACAGGGCTGCTTTCATGTCTGCAGAAGCTGTTTATTTGTCATGAGGGGTAGTAGAACCACACTATGTTCATAAATGCTGCCCATGAAAGCATTTCCTCGAGCTCACGTTTGGTGGGATGACATCTGTCGGTGACACTTGGGAGAGAAGATGAGAAATTGCTGCCGTTTAGGCAGTCTGACACCCTGTTTGCTTTGGTTGAGCACCTGCTGATCCAGCTGTCCTGCATAACACAGGTTATAGGCCTGCAATCACAAATTCAATAAGGCCAGTGTGAGAGTCCTGAAAGGTCCCAGGCATGGGAGAACCTGTCCCTGGGTGGGAGGGATGCATACTGATGGACGCATTGTAAGGTGCAAGGATGAGATGCTTGGTTAGGGATGAGCTGTGGCCTGGTGTTTGCATCTCAACAGGGCAGAGCTCTGACACCACCTCTGCCATAAACATTTGGGAAACAGCCCAGAATACTTGAGGATGTCAAAAAAACCCAGCCTCCTTGAGATGGAACCTTCTACACTGTTAATGGGAATGTAAGTTGGTGCAGTTATTATGGAGAACAGCATGGAGGTTCCTTAAAAAAACTAAAACTAGAGCTACCGTAAGATCCTGCAATTCTCCTCCTGGGCATGTATCCAGAGAAAACCGCAATTCTAAAAGATACATGCACCCCTATGTTCATAGCTGCACATTTACAATAGCCAGGACAATAGCCAGAGACAACCCAAATGTCCATCAACAGATGAATGGACAAAGATGTGGTACATATATACAACAGAATACTATTCAGCCATAGAATGGACAAGATAATGCCCAACAGCATGCACGGGCCTAGAGATGACCATACTAAGTGAAGAAGTCAGAAAGACAAAGACAAATGCCATACAATATCACTTATATATATGGAATCTAAAATATGACACAAGCGAACTCATCCACAAAATAGACTCACAGGCAAAGAGAACAGACTTCTGGTTGCCAAGGAGGAGAAGGATGGGGGAGGGAAGTATTAGGAGTCTGGGATTCACAGATGCAAAATATTATATATAGGATGGGTGAACAACAAGGTCCTACTGTATAGCACAGGGAACTGTATTCAACATCCTGTGATAAACCATATGGAAAAGAATATAAATAAGAATATATACACATGTATGTATATGTATATATGCATATAACAGTATACATTGCTGAACAGCAGAAATTAACACACAGTATTAAGTCAATTACACTTCAATCAGAAAAACAAAACAAAACCAGTCTCTTTAAGATGTCTAACTGCTAGTGTTGATGATGGAAATGAAGGGATATGAGAAAGCAAGAAACCAAGAGTTACATGGAATTTGCAGTGCCAGTTGGATGTGAGTTCATCACACATCCAACTCTGAAACAAAAAAAAGCACCTGTGAAATCTTCAGAGAACACTGCAGCTGGAGCATTTTTCCCCTTCCTGGTGGAATATCTGTGTTCCAGTACTACCTGAAGCCTGGGGAGACAGGCAGGTCCTGAGACCTGGTCCTTGAAAATGTCAAGAGTGTTCTAGATCAGATATTAAACTCCAAACGGGAAAGCAAAACATAGTTTAGAGAAGGAACATAGTTTAGAGAAGGTGTGCATCTGTTCCTGCTTGGAGCTCCTGCCATGCAATGCGCCACTGTGTTTAAGAACGTGTCTATGGAGGGGTAGACATGTCAAAGTCCCACTCAAGTGACGCCGCTGAGGAGGTCGTCTGTGTGTTGTGGCGCATGTCGTGAGCTGCAAACAGCATTCTTCTCAGTCAGTTAACTGACATCAGGAAAATGAGGACTGTTTTTCTTTTATGTCCAATGTTACCTCTTTATTGGCTGAACTACTTTAGTTTTACTACAGGAACTTGCAAGATTTGGGTTCAGCCAGTCATACTAATATTCTACAGTTGACTCAAGCTACTTTGGCTTCTGAGAAAGAAAATAATAATATAAATATATAGTAAATCATGGAGTTCTTATTTTGATACTAGGTTGTTATTCCACTTTTAATATGTCTAATGATGTTAATATGTGATGTGAATGTA
Organism: Oreotragus oreotragus; assembly: GCA_006410675.1. Lineage (NCBI taxonomy): Eukaryota > Metazoa > Chordata > Mammalia > Artiodactyla > Bovidae > Oreotragus > Oreotragus oreotragus. The sequence goes on from SJYX01008384.1 coordinate 256,431, forward strand.
TGTGTGAAGGGGAGAGGAGGAAAATCAACATTTGCCTTCATCATTTTCAAAATATTATAAGGATTTTTCAAGATAAGGATTTATACTGTGAAATTTTTTCCTTTTCAATTCTATAAACATAATGCAAGTTAGAAAACACCTTATTAACTAGATATATTTGGATATAAAAATACAAGCTCACATTCACTGGAAATGGAAGTTCAGGGCTAACTGGTTATAATTAAACCCATGGGTTTTAAACTTAAACCCATTTCATATCTTTACTCTGACTTGAATGCTGAGGGTGCTTTAAGAAAAGCTCCCACCCAGCATGTTTCCATTTCTGCCTTATGTTAAAGGCATGTGTTATACTTGACTTATTTCGGCTCCTGTCTTCAGCATCTTTAGAGTGTGGACCATTTCCCGTGGGGCTTTGAAGTGGACACTGCACAGGGCAGGCACTCCACTCATTATAATATTATATTGAAACTTAGAATATAGCTATGTGGTTCTGGCATTATGACTTGAATTTTTGAATAGACACTAATACACACATGTGGCCAACAATTCAAGTAGTGCACTGATAGTAATCAGTGAAAGAAAGTATCCTCTCCAAAATCTCTTTTCTCAGTCAACTCCTCTCTCTTGGCAGAAACAACTACTGCTACAAGCACAGAGATATTTTCTGCATCACTGTTATATTTTAAAGGGTATTTTATGAAGGTTCACCATTTAAGTAAGTTTCAAAATTGAGATAAAATTGACATGTAACTGTATATTAGTTCCAGGCATATTAAGTAAGGTTTTGATGGCATTCTGCTACAAGAAAGAAACAACAGAATGGATGAAAGGAAGAATTGGGGTTTGGAGGATAAACAGAAGTCTCCCCAGGCAGCCGTACTTTAAAGCCACGTTAGGGTAGCATGTCCCGGTGAAGACACACTCGTACGGTTGAGAGTTGAACTGTGAAACCCACAGCTGCACTTTTATCTGTGCCATCCCATACTGAAACGGGGTAAACTTCACCGTCACATTCATCTTCCCATTCGCCGGGATTATTCCTGGGAGGAAAGACATGAGAAAACATGATGCTTTTTCTTCCTGCTAAGTCTAAGCAAAGAGGCTGACTCTCACACACATATGTATTCTTCCCATGGGAAGCACAAGTATTTCTAGTATCATTGTATAGTCTTTTCATTAAATACACATGAATCAACTTCTGCATGTTCACACTGATCTTATTTACCAACTACTACCTTAATCCTTTATACTCATAACTTGATTGTGCCAGTTACATAAACATATACTATGAGTCAGCATTACTGAGTCAGAAGTGAATTCCCAGAACCATAACCTTTAAGCCATTATTAATAATTCCCGGATATCAATGTTCATGCTGTGAGCCACAAGGAAAATGAAGGAACACACGTAAAAGTTTGTGTCCAAATAATCTGGTTCCCTATATTTTTGTGTAATTTGATTCTCTTGTTTTATATCTTCAGGATAGACAGCTGTTCTCTCCAAAGGCAAATGTCACATGATGCTTATTTCTCCTTTGTGTCTTTGGTACCAACAGGGCTTGGAATGCAATTAAGTGCTCAACAAACATGGAAGGGAAAATAAAAGGCAAGGAGGAAAGAAGGATCAATATGCTAGGTGTGAGAAGGGCTACCATTTCTGACTTCCACTGAAGGCTCTCTGGTTTGCTCTCTAGGTGGACTCCTCTGGTCCCCACAGAGGCCTTGCCCGGCAACCCTCCTCCTTCCCATCTAGGATCCCTCTGAATCTTGAACCACCCCCTGCCTTGCTCTCTATGCCAACCCCACAGTCCTTTCATTCAGCCATCCAGACATTCACCGAGCACCTACTAGGTGCCAGGCACTGTTTTAGGCACTTGAGACACAATAGTAAACAAAGCAAAGTCCCAGGGGACATCCCTGGTGATCCAGTGATTAAGGCTCTGCCTGCCAACACAAGAGGTGCAGGATCTAGCCCTAGTCAGAGAACTAAGATCACACAAGCCATATGGCTCAGCCCAAACACACACACACACACAAAGCCCCAAAGCTGATGGAGTTTATGTGCTGGCCAGGATGGCAAATAAAAAGAAACAAACAAGTGAATATGCACTCTCAAGTCATGGCATGAACACAGGGTAGGCCATGGGGAAGCAAGTGACACACATGGAGCTATCTGAGACACGGTGAACCTCAGGTCTCAGGCGAGGAGATGCTGAAGCCGAGGCTTGGATGAGGCGTGGGGCTGCTGCTCCAGTCCCAGACACTGGCACTCTGGACCCTATGCCTTGGCGCTTGCTGTTCCCCAGACTAGAAGCCCTTCCTCCAGATCTTCCTTTAGCTTCCAGTCTTCTGGAATCACCTCTGTCATCTGCCTCCCCTAGTTAATTAAGTCTCACAAAAGCAAATGCCTGCTTGTTACTGTGTTCCCAGCTCAATAAATAAAACTTCAAAGCCTATGTCAGCCCACATGTTACAGGAAACTCCTCCTGATGTTCCATCTGCAGAAGGCTCCACCACCCTCCCTCACCGATACCCTGCAGTCCTCAGGTACCACCCGAACTGTCACTCTGCAAAGTTTACCAGTCTCCCAACTAGTCTGCAAGCCCCTAAGGCAGATGCCCAGTCCCAGAGCTCTTTTATCTTCTCAGATCCTAAGTGCTGTGCTTCAGAAAAATACATAAAACCCTAAAGACTCCACCAAAACACCTACTATTAATAGAATTAATGAAAGTAAAGTTGTAGGATACAGAATCAATACAGAAAAATCAGTTGTGTTTCTATACACCAACAACAAACTATGAGAAAGTGAAATGAAAAAACAATTCCATTTACAACAGCAATAAAAAGAATAAAATGCCTCGAAATACATTTTTCCCAGCTTTATTGAGAAATAATCAACATACATCTCTGTATAAATTTAAGGTATGAAGCATGATGGTTTGACTTCCGTATTTGTGAAATAATCACAATTGGTTTAATTAACATCCATCATTCTAAATAGACACAATAAAAAGAAAGCCCAGGAATAAACTCATGCATATATGGTCAACTGGCAACAAAGGATCCTAGAATATACAAAAGGGCAAGGACAATCTCTTCAATAAAGTGTTGGGAGAACTGAACGGCCACATGCTGAAGAATAAAACTGACCCACTATCTTACACCACATACAACAGTAAAATTCGGGAGGGAGGATGAATTTGGAGTTTGAGATTAACAGATATACTCTACATAAAATGGATAAGCAACAAAGACCTACTGTATAGCACAGGGAACTTTACTCAATATCTTGCAATAACAATCTATAAGTGACTAATCTAAAAAGTGACTATATTTTGTATATGTATAACTGAGTCACTTTGCTGTATACCTAAAACTAACACAACACTGTAAGTCAACTATATTACAATAAAAATTTAAAGATTAAAAAAATGATTTCAAAATGGATTAAAGACTTGAATGTAAGAACTGACAATATAATTCCTAGAAGAAAACAAAGAAAAAAGCTCCTTGACATTGGTCTTGACAATGATTTTGGGAATTTGAAACCAAAAGCAAAGTCAACAAAAGCAAAAACAAATGAAACTACACCAAGTTCAAAAGCTTCTGCACAACAAAAGAAGACATCAACAAAATGAAAAGACAGCCTATGGAATGGAAGGAAATATTTGTAAACCACATATCCAATAAGGCACGAATACCTAAGATACACAAGGATATCATATAACTCAATAACAAAACACCAAGATAACCCAACTTTTTCAAGTGAGCAAAGGACCCAAACAGACACTTTTCCAAAGAAGATATACAAATGTCCAACAGGTACATGTTCAGCATCACTAATCATCAGGAAAATGCAAATAAAATGAGATTATCATCTCACACCTGTTAGAATCGCTGTTATCAAAGAGATAACAAATCCTGGCAAGAAGGTAGAAAAAAGGGAACACTTGTGCAGTGCTGGAAATGCAAACTGGTGCAGTCACTATGGAAAACAGTGTGGAGGTTTCCTCAAAACCTAAGAAATTATCGTAAGATCCAGCAACCTCACATCTGGTTATATATGCAAGGGGAATGACATCATTATTTTGAAGAGATAGATGTACTCCCACGTTCACCGCAGCATTATTCACAATATCCAAGGGAATGAAAATACTCTGTGTCAATTGACAGATGAGAGTATAAAGAAGACGTGGCATATACATATATATATATATATATAATGCAATATTATTCAGTGTTAAAGAAGACAACATGTATGAACCTGGGTGCCATTATGCTAAGTAAAATAAGCCAAAGACAGATACTGCAAGGAATCATTTACATACACATTCAGAAGAAAAAAAGTCCAATTCTGAGAAATAGAGAGTTGAAAAATGGTTACCAGGGGCTGGGAGTGGGGGGTGGTGGTGGTAAGGAGAACTGGTAAAAGGGTACAAACTTTCAATTATAGAATGAATAAGGTCTGAGGCTTTAACATAGAACAAAGTGACTATACTTGAAATTTGGTGAGAGAGTAGAACTTAAATGTTTCACCGATAAAAAAGGCAGCTCTATGAAGTGATGGACATTAATTAACTCAATGACAGAATCCTTTCACGATGTGTACACACGTCAAATCATCACATTATATGCTTAAAAAGCTTATAATTTTATGTCTAAAATTATATCCATCTCATATATATGTCAATTATAACTCAATAAATCTGAAAAAACACAAAACAAAAACAAAACTATTTTAGGATTCACAGCAGGCCACAATGGGTGGATATTTAAATCCCAAACCTAAACATCAAGGGAGAAACTGGGAAGCAGAAGTCAGTTCAGGTGCAGATTTCATTCTCAGAGGTCCTGAGCATCTTTGGGATCTACATCCTTTGGGGCACGCAAAGACAGATGGTCCGTGCCACATGTGAGACAAATTCCTGAGACCCTTCACTAAGATTCTGAAGGCTTGAGTAGATATAATATTCCCATTTTATTTGAACCTGTATTAAAGGTGACTATGAAACCATGTAAGTACCAGGAGTTAAAACTAGAATTAGAATGGATTAACTCCTGATTTCAAGTTTTGACTCTGGGGTGCAATTGACCTAAATATAAATTATAAATTATCTGCATGATATAGATTATCCCAAACTGTGTTTACTCCCAAGTTTCCAGTTCTGATTTACATTATCAGATATGTAAAGTCTGTTACCGTTACACATTTGAAAATAACACATTCAAATGTGGCTTATTCTCTTTCATAACTTGAGACCTACTGTCCAAGTCATCTTCAGTCTGAGAACTGTCAGGAAGTTGGCAACTTGAGAATTAATTCTCCTTACCTGATGTTGGCTCCACAGTAAAGGCCTGATGAGGATGAAGCACAGCGACATGAAACTCGAACTCCACAGGGCAGCTGCACCACAGAGGAATCACGTAGCTCTTGCTGCAAAAAGAGAAGAAGAAAGCTGTAAAATACTATTTTCCTTTATAACTAACTCTTTTGGTATCAAAGAATACTCAGGTTATGTAATAAACAACCACAATCACGAGGAGAGCCAACCCTCACACTCTCATCCCCAAGTGACAGCTAGCTGACAGCACCTTCTGGGTGCTGTGGCAGGGGGACATCTTAGAAAGCCCTGAGCCTATCCTGATGGCAAAGTGGAATGACCCTTTTGCAGTAGTAGTTTTGGGGATACAGTAGATTTCAAATACGGTTTGAAAAATGATGCCAGGAGTATTTTTACTTGGTCTTAAATTCATTATTTGGAAATATTCCAAATATAAAGAAAATATTGAAAATAAAAAAAGCAAGATCCCTTTGTCCACTGCCAAGCTCTATAAAATCTGCTTTGGGTAAACCAATGTCTTATTTTAACAGATATGAAACATGCAGAACAGCTGAAGCTCCCTGACTACCTCTCCCTGGTCTTCTGCTCCTTCTTGCCTCCCCAGGGGTGACCTCTCTCATGGATTTTAGAAATATCACCACATATGTATGTACCCATAAAATGTATCCTATTTATCACTTGTTTTCCATTATACTGTTCTAAAACATGCTGGTTTTGCCCAGCATTATGCTTCTGAAATTGATCCATGATAACACATGAAGTTCTGTTCACTTGTTTTAACCAGCGATAAGTAGTTTGCTGTCTGTCAACATCATCTCTCTCTCTCTCTGCTCTCGTCCTGAAAGGTGTATAGGTTGTCTGTGCCTTTTCACTTCTTCAGTGTGGTGATGACAGTCCTCTGGGGGACTCCTTATGCATGTGGACCAGAGCTGCTCTAGCTGGGACTGAGAAATGGAATTACTAGTTAGCAGTAAAGTGAAATTGTCAGCTTTGCTAGGTATGGCCTAAGTGCCTTCTGAAGCACTCGAACCCAATTTATCCTCCCATGAGCAGCATCTGATTACCAACACAGAATTCTCAGACATTGTAACTTCTCCCAACTTGATGAGGGTGAAATAGTATGTCACTTTATTTTCATTTCTTTGAGGTTGACCCAACTCATTTTACCCATTGGATTTCCTCTTCTATGAATTGCCTGTGTGTAATCTTTGCCCATTTTTCTACTGGATTATTCTATTCTCTTATTAACTTATAAATTTTAGATATTAATGTTTTCAATTACATCCACTGATATAAATTCAAGATAAGGGTCATTATTACAGAGTAATCACTTCAGCCAACAGTAAGATGAATACTTCATAGCTTTTTTATTTTTTTAACCAACTCATAAATTCTGTCCTAAATCAGGCTCTACTAGAAGTATCAGTTCATTCATCTTAACTGTATGAGATGCTTTCTAATTCTGAAATACAGGTACCTAAAAGTCATTACGTTTTTTGGGGCAATTCAACCTAACAGACACTTAGGCCCTGCTGAGCATCAGGTATTTTACAGCACTGGGTAGATAAAACTAACATTACAAATTACATGTCTCTCAAGATGATGAATGCCANCTCTTTTGGTATCAAAGAATACTCAGGTTATGTAATAAACAACCACAATCACGAGGAGAGCCAACCCTCACACTCTCATCCCCACGTGACAGCTAGCTGACAGCACCTTCTGGGTGCTGTGGCAGGGGGACATCTTAGAGAGCCCTGAGCCTATCCTGATGGCAAAGTGGAATGACCCTTTTGCAGTAGTAGTTTTGGGGATACAGTAGATTTCAAATACGGTTTGAAAAATGATGCCAGGAGTATTTTTACTTGGTCTTAAATTCATTATTTGGAAATATTCCAAATATAAAGAAAATATTGAAAATAAAAAAAGCAAGATCCCTTTGTCCACTGCCAAGCTCTATAAAATCTGCTTTGGGTAAACCAATGTCTTATTTTAACAGATATGAAACATGCAGAACAGCTGAAGCTCCCTGACTACCTCTCCCTGGTCTTCTGCTCCTTCTTGCCTCCCCAGGGGTGACCTCTCTCATGGATTTTAGAAATATCACCACATATGTATGTACCCATAAAATGTATCCTATTTATCACTTGTTTTCCATTATACTGTTCTAAAACATGCTGGTTTTGCCCAGCATTATGCTTCTGAAATTGATCCATGATAACACATGAAGTTCTGTTCACTTGTTTTAACCAGCGATAAGTAGTTTGCTGTCTGTCAACATCATCTCTCTCTCTCTCTGCTCTCGTGCTGAAAGGTGTATAGGTTGTCTGTGCCTTTTCACTTCTTCAGTGTGGTGATGACAGTCCTCTGGGGGACTCCTTATGCATGTGGACCAGAGCTGCTCTAGCTGGGACTGAGAAATGGAATTACTAGTTAGCAGTAAAGTGAAATTGTCAGCTTTGCTAGGTATGGCCTAAGTGCCTTCTGAAGCACTCGAACCCAATTTATCCTCCCATGAGCAGCATCTGATTACCAACACAGAATTCTCAGACATTGTAACTTCTCCCAACTTGATGAGGGTGAAATAGTATGTCACTTTATTTTCATTTCTTTGAGGTTGACCCTACTCATTTTACCCATTGGATTTCCTCTTCTATGAATTGCCTGTGTGTAATCTTTGCCCATTTTTCTACTGGATTATTCTATTCTCTTATTAACTTATAAATTTTAGATATTAATGTTTTCAATTACATCCACTGATATAAATTCAAGATAAGGGTCATTATTACAGAGTAATCACTTCAGCCAACAGTAAGATGAATACTTCATAGCTTTTTTATTTTTTTAACCAACTCATAAATTCTGTCCTAAATCAGGCTCTACTAGAAGTATCAGTTCATTCATCTTAACTGTATGAGATGCTTTCTAATTCTGAAATACAGGTACCTAAAAGTCATTACGTTTTTTGGGGCAATTCAACCTAACAGACACTTAGGCCCTGCTGAGCATCAGGTATTTTACAGCACTGGGTAGATAAAACTAACATTACAAATTACATGTCTCTCAAGATGATGAATGCCACTGCCCGAACCTGGTCCCTGAAGATTAGGTCAGTGACTTACAAGCCACCTGGGCTGTATGGGCCTCCATTCAGTATCCCCAGGGGTCTGCTCAGAGCTACCCCAGCAGCTGCTCAGGGATCCTCTGCTAAAAGTTGAATGTTTACATTTTCCTGAACTAAAACAAACAAAAACTGGTAGTGCTTTTTATATTTACCCAATCTGTAGCTAACTTCAAAGCTCTGATAATTCCCATAGAAAAGGTGTCAGAGTATTTGTTTAATGATGATTACATGAAGCCAAGTTCCTGATGCATTAATCAGTTGGAAAAACAAACAATTCCTTAAGGGCACAAAATTCCAAGTGGCTTGATTTAGGAGACACAGCAGTGCTAGGAATACATAGGCAGTACAAAAACTGAACTTGGTTTTCATCGTTGCTGTTCACACTACAAATATCAAATTATGTGACTGGTTTCCTTCATCATAAATCAAGGGCGATCTACATTAATTTGGGTCAAGAGAAATTCTGGCAGATAGGAAGCTTAGGTTATTTAGAAGTTTTCCATATGTGAAGAAACAGAATCCCATTAGATTCTGGGGGCCTTAAAAATTCTCAACTAAATTCCATTGCTAAATTACAATAAAAAGTGACTGGCAGTGAAGAAACATGAATACATATACATATCCTATGCCTATTAATCCTCAGATGCGAATAGGAGCCTGAATTAGAGTTCTTCTATGATTTATAGAAAGTAGCCAATTAAAATATTAAAGCAGAACTTTCCTGGTGGACCAGTGGTTGGGAGTTGGCCTGTCACTGCAGGGGACATAGGTTTGATCCCTGGTCCAGGAGGATTCTATATGCCACGGGGCAGCTGGGTCTGTATGCTGAGGGTGCTGAGTCCCTCATGTCCAAGAGCTCATATACCACAAAAGAGACTGCCCTCTCCATCCTTACCACCCATCCATGCTCTCTGCAATTAGCAGGGGGCCTGCGTGCAGAGGCAAGGGCCCAGCACAGCCAAAATAAAAATAATATTAAAAAAATTAAAGCATATAGAAGTTAATACTCTTCAAGTAATGACAACTTTTATCCTTGCTACTTTATTATTTAAACATTTAATCAAATGCATTAAGGCTATGTATAAAAATATATTAAGCACTTGAAAAGATTTATGACTTATTTTTAATAAAATCCAACTCAAACTTTTTAAATACCAGTCTTATGATCATGTACAAACTCTGTGCCTATTAGAAGAAAAGAGTACCAATTTCCCTCACAGAAAGTAAACATTATAAAATAATATAAACACAAATTTCTTTTTTGTCCCTTTTCTAAATAAATGCTAGAAGAGGGCCAGACACTGTATTAATTTCCAGTAAATTATATAACATTTGTTTCTACTTTACTCTGATGTTATTTTCATCATTTACCCTAAAATCTAACATTGTGTTAGTTAGGAGTAATCAACGATTTCTTGAGAGAATGGATAATCTTGTGAACTTATTGGGGATAACATAAAAGCAAATTTCCTCTCTAATTAAAAAAACTCCATGTTTAGAGAGTGGACCGAGTGAGCCATCTTGACATAAATAGTACTGGACTCCTTTTTGGAGAATGAAGGTTGACTGATAGTCACCAAGAGGGAATGTATGGGGCCTTCCTGGAACAGACTCCCCGCCCTGACCCCCGTGTCCTCTACCTGCCTCTTCACTGTGGAAAAACTGTGGCCTCCTAGACCTTTCCTGAGTTCCAAAGAGTCAATTTAATCAGAGAATGAGAAAATGGAGAAAGAAAGGAAAACCACCAGGCAAGAAAAAATTCTAATACTTTAGCCATTAGACAAAGTCAAGAACCTTCAGTTCCTCCTCAAGGGCTATAGATAATGTTCTGGCCACATCCTTTGAGCTGTCTTGTAGATACTGAGATTCCCACCAGGTGGGAGAAGTTACCAGTATGCTACCCACAAGCATGTAGACTCTAGACCGGTTGGAATCAGAAGGTTAATGATGCTGACTCCTGATAACCTCACCATAGTCCAATCAGAAGAATGTCCATGAGCGGACCACACATCCCACTACCCTCTTTCCTCACTCTGTCTTTAAAAACCTTTCCCTGAAACCTTTCAAGGAGTTCAGGCCTTTTAAGCTCTAGGTGTCTAGACTCCTTCCTGGGTGCTTATAATTAACACTGCACTTTCCTTCACCATGATCTGCTGTCATTAGGATGGCTTTGCTGCACACGGGCAAGCAGACCCAAGCATGATTCAGTAACAGTAAAAAGCATGACAGATGCTAACTTATTACAAGATGGTGAATTCAGAGGGCACAATAAATTAATCATCAGCTATTACATGCTACTTGTAACCATCAAGATAAAAGGAAGCCTCTTCACAGAGACATATATAAAATTTAAACCATAATGTAGACTATGTAATCATGTCAATTTAGCAGGACTTTTCCCTTGTCAATTACTCACTGATACAGGAATCACTTAGAGATCCAAAGCTGTGGACAGCAATGATGTATTTGGATGAGACCCACTCCTTTTCAAATGTACACAAGACTCATGAGAAAATCGAATCTGAGTGAGCTCATCTATATTGGAACTTCCCTGGTGGTCCAGGGGTTAAGAATCTGCCTTACAATTCAGTAGACATGGGTTTGATCCCTGGTTGGGGAACTAGGATCCCACATGCTGGGGGACAGCTAAGCCCATGTGCTGCAACTAAGCCTGTGGGCCTTAACTACAGAGTCCATGCACTCTGGGGTCCCTGTACCATAACTAGAGAGAAGACTCTGTGCTGCAACCGAGAGCCTGAGTATCTTAACCAAGAGCCGAAGCAGGCAAAAATAAATACATAAATATGAAAACAAACTCATTTTTTTTCATTGAGAGGTGGATCCCCGGTCTCCTTCCCTGGGATCTGGGCTCTCTGGCCACTCAGCTCCTGGAGAGCAGCGGAAATAATGATGCCACACTGCTTTCCTAAGGCCATACCCAGGAGACTGGCATCTCTTGATACTCCTGGATGCTCACCTTGTTGCCAGGTTGGCAGGAAGCACAAGCAGCCTTTGGAGAGACCCATGTGGACAGAACCGAGGCTACCAGCCCTGCACCCAGCTCAGCCCAGGAAACAGCCAGCATGCGAGTGGAAAATCCTGGAAAGCGGATCCTTTGGCTTGGCTAAGCAGCCTCAGCTGACTCTGCACAAAGCAGGGCAACTTTCTCCATCAAGAAGCCTTCAAAATGAAGATCCAGGAGCAAAACAAATGACTGCTGTTACTTTAAGCCACTGCTTCTAGGGTGGTTACACAGCAGTAAGGAAAAACCAGACCCAGACAGCATTCTCTCTTTCTCACCTCATTTATCCTTTAGTGAATGACTGCCTTTACCCCATTTCTGGTGGGAATCTTAACTTGGACATTCTAAAATCTTTTTCTCTTTTCAGTAGTAGCTCTTCACATGTCACAGCCATGTGCTTGTGCCTCAGCCAACCTGGGAGGTAAGCACTATTATTCTGCCCATTTCATAGATAAATATACTGACCAGTGTCGGGCTATCCAAGGACATACAGTTAATAAGAGATGAGGCTGGAATGGTGAGGGTCACAAGACGGCAGAGTAGAAGGACATGCGCTCATCTTCTGTGAGAACTCCAAAATTACAACTCGCTGCTGAACAACCATCGGACAGGAGGATGTTGGATCACACCAAAAAAAGAAAAAAAAAAAA
>SJYX01008384.1:275641-297065 GCA_006410675.1 Oreotragus oreotragus
AAAAACTCCACCTTTTACCATGGCCCCGATACATACATTCCTAAACTGACCATCCGTTGGTGTTGCTCCAATCCTTAGTACCATGCAAACCAAGAGCAATTTTCCAAATCAAATTTGCACAAAATCCAAGGGAGAAAAGCAGAGTAACACAGTTTTCAAGCTAAGCTCTAGTAAGGTCAATACTGCTCTCCTAAATTTTGTTTTTCAGCCTTTCGAAGACTTTCTCCAGGAGTCAAAAGTCTGGGATTCAACATTTTGTGAGGAAAAACTTGAAAACAAAACAAAACAGCTGTCTTCCCCCGGGCAATGTTGTCTCGAGTCTTGGGATCAACTTGTGGTGATTGCGGAGGCAAAGTTATCGCGAGAGGTAATTGGTTGCTATAGTTGTGAAAAACGCTTCTGCAGCTGTTCCTGCTCAAATACCAGCGAGATTTTGCCCAGGTGCTGATATGGAGCAGGTGTCATCAACAGGCAGACCTGTGCGGATCACTGCGACAGAGGGATATGACTTGAAAGGTTTTAAAGGAGATACTCCAGTTACCTTTATTCGTGCAGAATTCAATCAAGTGGTTCTGGGAGACTCTGCAAAAATTACCGTTTCTCCAGAAGGAGCTGCAAAATACAACTTCACTTGCAGCTTTGAGTTCAATCCTGAAGGAGGAGGAATCACTTTAGATGACCTTGCCCACAAACCTGTGTTCTTAACAGTGACTGAAGTTTTACCAAAGGAAAAGAAACAGAAGGAGGAGAAGACCATGGTTGGGTCAAGCTGTGGTGGACCTTCTTCTCTGCCGGAAGGAGAAAGTTCGTTTGAAACCATGGTACCACTGCACCCTGTGCCAGGTTCGCCCCTAGAACCTTTTCGATCAGGTGTTAAGCAGTGCAGCCTTGAAGTTAAAGTATTTGTCGCAGAGCCCTTATTGACCCCAGCCCAGATCTCAGGAGGCAGTCTTCTGAAGGTCACATTGGAGGCTGCCTACTCTGTGCCTGAATCCTTCATCCCAATAGGGCCGCTGCAAAACTACATGGTTGGTATGCAAGTTCCGTCAGCTGGAGAGAAGGACTATCCCATCTTCTTTAAGAATGGAACTCTGAAGCTTGGAGGGGAAAAAGAACCTGTTCCTCGGCCCCAGAAATGGCCTATTGCCAACATTCTGGCTCCCGGAGCTAATAACATTCCTGATAGTTCCATCGTTGGTGGTCCTTATGAGGAAGAAGAAGGGGAACTCAACCACCCTGAGGATAGGGAATTTAGGAACCAAGCAGAATGCATGAAGAAAAGGATTACTTGGGACTTGGAAAGTCACTGCTACCTTGATCCTCCTGCAGTGGTCAGTTTTCAGAAGCGAATTGCTGATTGCCGATTTTGGCCTGTAGAGATCACAAGGGTTCCTCTGGTTGCTGTGCCCAAAGGGAAATCTGCTAAATTTGAAAAGACTGATGATGAAGGTCAGTTTTCATTTCATGGTGTGGCTTATGTTAATATGGTGCCATTGCTGTATCCAGGTGTAAAGAAGATTCGGGGAGCTTTTCATGTTTATCCTTACCTAGATAGTAGTCTATGAAAAGTCATGTATGGATGTGAGAGTTGGACTATAAAGAAAGCTGAGTGCTGAAGAATTGATGCTTCTGAACTGTGGTGTTAGAGAAGACTCTTGAGAGTTCCTTAGACTGCAAGGAGATCCAGCCAGTCCATCCTAAAGATCAGTCCTGGGTATTCATTGGAAAGACTGATGCCGAAGCTGAAACTCCAGTACTTTGTCCACCTGATTCGAAGAGCTAATTCATCTGAAAAGACCCCAATGGTGGGAAAGATTGAGGGCAGGAGGAGAAGGGGACAACAGAGGATGAGATGGTTAGATGGTATCACCGACTCAATGGACATGAGTTTGGGTGCACTCCGGGAGTTGGTGATGGACAGGGAGGCCTGCCGTGCTGTGGTTCATGGGGTCTCTAAGAGTCGGACACGACTGAGCTACTAAACTGAACTGATATAGGCATGAGTGCTTGTGTAGTTACTCGGTCAGATCTGACACTTTGGGAGCCTTTGGACTGTAGCCCACCAGGCTTCTCAGTCCATGGACTTCTCCAGGCAAGAATACTGGAATGGGTTGTCTTGTCCTCCTCCAGGGGATCTTCCAAACCCAGGAATCGAACCACGTCTCCTATGACTCTTGCATTGGCAGGCAGATTCTTTACCCGCTGAGCCACTGGGGAAGCCTCCTATATAGGCATACCTTATTTTATTGTACTTTGCTTTATTATTCTTCACAGATGTTGTATTTTCTTTTTACAAATTGAAGGTTTGTAGTAACCCTGAGATGAGCAAGTCTGTGGGTGGTATTTTCCAGCCGCATTTGCTCACTTTGTGTCTCTCTGTCACGTTTTGTTAATTCTCATGGTATTTCAAACATTATTGTTTTATTTGCTATAGTGATCTGTGTTGTTACGAATCTAATCATTTTGGCCTTTTTTTAGTGAAGAAGTGAAGAAGTATTTTTAAGTGAAGAAGTATTTTTAAATTAAGATCTGTACATTGGTTTTTGAGACATTGCTATTGTACACTTAATAGATCACAGTATGGTGTAAACATAGCTTTTATTTGCATTGGGAAACCAGAAAAATCCATGTCTTGCTTTACTATAATATTTGCTTTATTGATATAGTCTGGAACCAACCTGCAGTATCTCTAAAGTAAGCCTATATTTCAATTTTACCTCAATAAAGTTGGACACAAAATCTTTAAAAAAAACAACAACAAATTTAGGCCTTCCATTGAAAGCTCTCTTTGGGACTTCCCTGGTGATCTAGTGGTTAAGAATCCACCTTCCAATGTAGGGGACATGGGTTCAATCCCTGGTCCAGGAACTAAGACCACACATACCTCAGGGCAACTAAGCCCACGCACCATGACTACTGAAGCCTGAGAGCCGGCAGCCTGTGCTCTGCAACGAGAGAAGCCCATGTACCGCAACTAGAGGGGACCCTAGCAGACCTTCAGGTAAGCTTGTCTATAGCGCTCCAACCAGCTGGCCAACCGAATCAGTCTGATGCTAGGAGGGTCAGGTGGTGCCACATGGAGAGGACAACTAGCTAATCGACTGGATTTGCTCCAGATTTCAGCCAGTTATTCAGTATGAGATAGACACTGCCAGGGAAATTGCAGGGTAAGATGATTTAAGATGAATCTTTCTAGAGTCAGGGAAACAGGAACATGTGACATTTCAGTTACCTCTCATTAGCATGCTTTCATTTACTTATGTGTGCAGGAAGAGTAGCACTGTGTCTGATCCACAACACTCTCTAAGATTAGAAACGAGGTGATGGCTGGGGTTACCCAGCTATAGAGCAGTTTCAACATCTGCAGGCAAAAGACAGCTGAAAGGCCTCTGCATCCCATGGTTGGATGTTGGATAGAAACTGCAGTGTTACTTTTTCTTATTTACAGAAGCTGTCAAAACACAGTTCACCAGATTTTAAACCACCACAGTTGTTTATAGGTAGTTGGCAAATGTCCATGTGGGATTTTATCTCAGCGAGGAAAATTTACAGCTATCAAATCCAGCCCATGAGAACACAGTTGATGAATAGATACAAGTCTGCCTCCTGACCTTTTGGAAAGTGACTGAGGTGCCACCCAATCCTCAGAAAGGCTAGACCCAGACCACACCTGCTTCTCCCCAGAAGTAACCTCAAAGAGAGCAAACTTAGGATATTAAATGAAAATTCTACAACTTCTGGCAACTTGGTCTAAATTGATTTTATATATATATATAAAGAGAACATATATTCTTCTGAATCTACCCTCTGCTAAATTTATGTTTTCCCATCACCTTTGTCCTTCCCCATAATGTACAGTATTTTTTTTCTTTAGCTATAGAAAGAATTGCTTTACTCTGACATTTAAACACATACATGTCATTGGAATACAAGCTCCTCTGTCCATGGAATTCTCCAGGCAAGAATACTGGAGTGGGTAGCCATTCCTTTCTCTAGGAAACCTTCCTGACCCACGAATTGAGCCCAGGTACCCCACACTGCAGGCAGAGTCTCCACTGTCTGAGCCAGGGAAGCCCTATATATGAAATAGACAGCTAATACGGACCTACTGTATAGCACAGAAACTACTCAATACTCTGTAAAGGCCCACATGGGAAAAGAATCTAAGAGTGGACATATGTATACATATGACTGATTCACTTCACTGTACACCTGAAACTAACACAATAAGGTAAACCAACTATACTCCAATACATTTTTTTTAATAAAAATAAATAAACATATAAATGACATTGGAACCCTCAGACATTGCTGATAAGAATGAAAAATGGTGCGGTCATTTGAAAAATAGTGTGGCAGCTTCTCAAAATGTTAAACACGAAGTTACTATTATAGCGTAGCAATTCTGTTTCCAGGTATGTAGCCAACAGAAACGAAAACATTTATCTGCATAAAAACAAATCATGTTTATAGCAGCACTATTCAAAGTAGCCAAAAAGTGGAAACAACTCAATGTCCATCAACTGGTGAACAGATAATAAAATATGGTTTATCCATATAGTAGAATATTATTTGGCACCAAAAAGGAATGAAGTACTGATACATGCTACAAGCTGAATGCAAACTGAAAACATGATGCTAAGTAAAATAAGCCAATCACCAAGGACCATAGACATATGATTCCATTTTTAGGAAATGTCCAGAATAAGCACAGGTATGGAGACACAAAGTAAATTAGAATTTACTTAAGGCTGTGAAGTTTAAGGGAGAAATGAGAAGGTGGAAGGTTCTTTTCGGGCAATAAAAATAGCCTAGAATTGTGGTGATGGTTGATACATACTAAAAACCACTGAATTGTATGTTGTAAATCAGTACATTTTATGATATGCAAATTCTATCTCAATAAAACTTTTAAAAATATATATACACCAAGAGAGGGTGGGGAGGATACATTAGGAAGCTGGGGGTAAGAGATACACACTACTATATATAAAATAGATAAATGACAAAGATCTACCATATAGCACAGGGAACGATACTCAATATTTTATAATAACCCATATGGGGAAAGAATATATAATTATATATATTTATGTATAACTGAATCACTTTCCTGTATACCTGAAACTAACACAACAATGTAAATCAACTATAATCCGATAAAAAAGAAACCAATTTAAAATACACACACACACACACACACACACACACACACACAGATATAAATATGCCAAGAGAAAGAAGCTCTTAGCCCTAGAACCTACAGCTACACCCTGACACCTCCCTGCCTGCCCCACCCTGACCCCCTCCCCAGCTCGTGCAGAGTTCCTCACAGGTTGTTTCGGGGGCTTCACACAACCCCTCTGACATCAGCCCAGTCCCCGAGCCTTGGAAACCCACCTTCAGCTTGGCTGCCAGCCTCCCCACCCCGAGCCTCTCATAGCAATTTCTCTGTAAGTTGTCCACCTTTGTTGAAGTGTGAGCCAAACTGTTTGGTCTTATCTGCACATCATTCAGGCAAAAATCTCCTTGGTGACGACAATGACGATGGCTGTCAACTTTCAGGGCTACGCAGCTATCACCAAGCAGAGCCTGGATGGGAATCTAGACCCTGCACGGTGTAGTCTCCTTTTCAGTTTCGTTACTGAGGGGCCTCACAGGCCAGGCAGGTAACACTGAGCAGAGAGGATGGCCTGCGAGGCAGCAGGGAGAGGTGGGGCCTGTGGCGCCTGGCAGAGGCACGGCCTTCTGAAGGGGCAGTGTCCATGCCATCCCTGCTGAGCTGATTGCGATCAGATAGGAATCTGTGCCTGGTACTTCTGGAGCTTCCTTTTTTTAAAAAAAAAAAAAAAAAGCAAAAACGTGTAAATCTAAATTTCATGTGAAATCTTCTGATTTTTCAATGCTGGCAACTAACTGAAATTTTTAAAATTTATTTTAAAGAAGTATAGTTGATTTACTATGTTGTGCTAATTTCTGCTCTACAGCAAAGTGATTCAGTTAAACGTGAAAGTGAAAGTCACTCAGTTGTGTCTGACTCTTTGTGACCCCGTGGACTGTAGCCTGCCAGGCTCCTCTGTCCACGGAATTCTTCAGGCAAGAACATTACAGTGGGCTGCTGTTCTCTTCTCCAGGGGATCTTTCGGACCCAGGGATAGAACTCAGGTGTCCTGCATTGCAGGTGGATTCTTTACCATCTGAGCCACCAGGGAAGCCCCCCAGTTATACATATATATAAACGTGTTATGCACACACATTTTTTTCATTTTCTTTTCTACTATGGTTTATCACAAGATATTGAATATAGCTCCTTGTACTCTCCAGTTGGACCTTGTTGCTTATCCATTCCCTATAGTTTGCATCTGCTAACCCCAAACTCCTAGTCCATCCCTCTCCCATCCTCCTCCCCCTTGGCAACCGTAAGCCTGAAATGTTTACAAAAAAATAAATCATGTGACCCCCCATTATGTGGACCAAACGGAGCAGGTCAGCAGTTTAATAAAATCAGAAGCACAAATTCAGAACGGGCAGATGGATGACATACTGAGGGATAAATCATTTGTGCCAGACAAGATAGGACTGTTGGAGGGACACACCCCACTCTCTGCAGCAAGCTGATCCTCAGAAAATCATCCTGGGCTTTAGCTCTTCACAAGGAGCTAAGAAGGGAGAGACTGAGTTTGAGGGGCTGAGAAGGGAGAGGGCTAAGAAGGAGCCGGAGGCATAGGTGCCAGAAGCCCGTGTCCATCCTGTGAGACACATTAACAGGTGGTCAGTGCAGCCGGAGGAGGTGCCGGCTCTCTGGGTGTGGAGCGGGGCTACTGGGTGAGGTTGGCTGCAGAAGCAGCATCTGCATGGGCGTCATTTCTGGCCCCAGAGCGGGGCCTCACAAGCAGCCCCTGGAGAAGTGATGGAGCAGAGCTAGGGGAGTTTGTATTCACTCAGGGGTAGGGGCTAAGGGCTGAGGCAGGGAAACAGGAGGAGCTGCAAATTGGGGCTTCCCAGGTGGCTTGGTGGTAGGAAATCCACCTCCCAATGCAGGAACCACAGGGGACATGGGTTCAATTCCTGAGTCGGGAAGACCCCTGGAGGAGGAAGTGGCAACCCACTTCAGTATTCTCGCCTGGAGAGTCCCATGGACAGAGGAGCCTGGTGCATTACAGTCCATGGGGTCGCAGAGTCAGACACCACGTGTGACCAAGCGCACGTGACTGCAAACCGGCCTCGAGGGCAGGCGGTGGCCTGGTGGGCTCCCAGGCGAGAGGTGAGACTGAGGTCACAGGTGAGGGACCACTGCTTCTTACTCACCGAGCAGTGGCTGCAGCAAGTATTAATATTTTATCACAGATCATGTTGAGCCAAGCGCCCATGCTGCAGCTGCCTTTCAAACCAGAAGTGTATGTACTCTGTGTTATAACTTCTCCTTCCTTTAGCCAAAATGCCTAGTCCAACTTTTTTTTCTCCAATTAATCACATCCTGGGATCCACTGTATTAACATAAATCCAGTACTGCATGTCTTGCACATAACTTTTCTAAAGAACCTTAATTTAAGAACTGTATGTATCAGAATAGCGTACATAGCCATGTAATGTGAAAAAGAAAAATTAACGTAATACCACCAGCTATTCAAGTCTTATAGCAACTAGAACAGTAAGTGAACCATGAACAGTGCAACGTCACACTGAAGAGCCCCTCTGTCCCCAGGAGGGAGCACCAGCAGTAGCCAGCCCTATACTCTCCATCGTGACATCACCCATCAGAAAAAGATCACTCCGTCAGGCAGCAGCACATCACCTCAACCTCACACGGAATCCACATCGGCACTCCAGAGAAGGGCAATTCCAGAGCCAGATAAAGCCGGACAGAGCTGACAAGCAGGTGTGTGACCCAAGGGCGACTGCTTGCTGTGCCTTGTGGCGATGCTGCAGCTCCTCCCCTTCACCAGCTGGAGCTCCCAGTGCCAGACTCCTGGGGGTGCTGTGGCTGAGGACTCTTGCCATGACCTTCTCCAGAGAAGTACCTTCAGCTGAGGGGCTGGGCACCCTCACCCCTGCTCTGCACTCCTTTATGGGTTCTGCCTTAATAAATTGTGGGCAATGAATCCTTTTTTCCACTTCTAAGGAACCTAAGGCCCCACTGCTACATTTAAATATTTGCAATCAGTGCCTGTGAAAGTGCTGCACTCAGTATGTCGGAAAATTTGGAAAATTCAGCAGTGGCCACAAGACTGGAAAAGGTCAGTTTTCATTTCAATCCTAAATAAGGGCAATGCCAAAGAATGTTCAAACTACTGTAATATTCTGTTAATTTCACATGCTAGCAAGGTAATTCTCAAAATTCTTCAAGCTAGACTTCAGCGGTATGTGAACCAAGACCTTCCAGAGGTACAAGATGGGTTTAGAAAAGGCAGAGGAACCAGAGACCAAATTGCCAACATCCGTTGGATCATAGAAAGAGCAAGGGAATCCCAGAGAAACATCTACCTCTGTTTCATTGACTACGCAAAACCTTTGACTGATGGAATAAAACAAACTATGGAAAACTCTTAAAGAGATGGGAATACCAGACCAACTATGTGTTTCCTGAGAAACCTGTATGCAGGTCAAGAAGCAACAGTTAGAACTGGACATGGAACAAGGGACGGGCTCAAAACTGGAAAAGGAGTACGTCAAGGTTATATATTGTCACCCTGCTTGTTTAACTTATGTGCAGAGTACATCATGCGAAATGCCAGGCTGGATGAATCACAAGCTGGACTCAAGACTGCTGGGAGAAACATCAACAACATCAGATATGCAGAGTACCACCCTAATGGGAGAAATCAAAGAAGAACTAAAGGACCTTTTGATGAGGGTGAAAAAGGAGACTGAAAAAGCTGGTTTAAGGCTCAACGTTTGAAAAATGAAGATCATGGCATCTGGTCCCATCACTTCATGGCAAATAGAGGGGGAATAAAGTGGAAACAGTGAAAGATTTTATTTTCTTGGGCTGCAAAATCACTATGGATGGTGACTGCGGCCCTGAAATTAAAAGATGCTTGCTCCTTGGGAAAAAAGCTGTGACAAACCTAGACAGCACATTAAAAAGCAGAGACATCACTTTGCTGACAAAGGTCCATCTAGTCAAGGCTATGGTTTTTCCAGCAGTCATGTATGGATGTGAGAGTTGGACCATAAAGAAGGCTGAGTGCTGAAGAATTGATGCCTTCAAACTGTGGTGCTGGAGAAGACTTTGGAGAGTCCCTTGGGCAGCAAAGAGATCAAACTGGTCAATCCTAAAGGAAATCAACCCTGAATATTCATTAGAAGGACTGATGCTGAAGTTGAAGCTGCAATACTTGGGCCACCTGATGCGAAGATCCGACTCATTAGAAAAGACCCTGAAGCTGGGAAAGATGGACAGAAAGAGAAGGGAGCGACAGAGGATGAGACGGTTGGATGGCATCACCAACTCAATGGACGTGAATCTGAGCAAACTCCGGGAGATAGTGAGACTGTGGGGTCGCAAAGAGTCGGGCACGACTGAGCGACTGAACAAGACCACAGAACAAGCAGTGCCTGATTTTGAGGTGTACTGGGACCCCCTCTGTCTTGTGCCTGGCTGTGCACAGCAGTGCTGGCCTTGCCTCCTCTGGTTCCCGCACAGGCCACTCAGGTGAGGCTTCTATCAGGTAGACGAGACTGTGCGTTTCTCTGCTTCCATTGTTCACTGGCAGCATCATTAAAATCCGTGCCCTCCAGCACAGCCTCTGAGGCCTTTCTTTCTCAGCCCTCTCCCTGCTTCCGCTGTCCCAGGCTAATGAATGTTCCAGACAGGCCCAAATCTGCTGCGCCTTCCACACCTCTGACTCTGCCCAAGCCTCTGTGCTACCTAAAACACCCCTCTTTCCTCCTGCTATGCTCCCTTCTGTTGGCTGATTCGAAAGCTCAGGGCAAGCACATTCTCCTCTGGGAAGTCTCGTCTGAGCTTCCCTGTCCCACCTGCGATCAACTCACTTCATTCTGAGCTGGGTTAGGCGTGCTTCCTCAGAACACACCGAGTTAGAAATTAGAATCATCCATTTAACAAACAGCTCATACAGCTCGACAACAACAAAACACACAACCCAGGACTTCCCTGGTGGTCTAGTAATTAAGAATCCGCCCGCCAGCGCCAAGGGACACAGGTTAGATCCCTGGTCCAGGATGATCCCACATACCTCGGAGCAACTAAGCCTGTGCACCCCAACTAGAGAAAGCCCGCACACAGCAACAAAGACCCTGCACAGCCAAAAATCTATATTAAAAAAGATCAATACCCCAAGTATTGGAATACCCCACGCCTTTAAAACAAGCAAATTGAAAAACAGGGAGAAGACCTAAACAGATATTTCTGCAAAGACATACAGATGGCCAATAGGCACATGACAAGATGCTCATCACTGCTAATTATTAGAGAAATGCAAATTAAAACTACAGTGAAGTACCACCTCATTGTCAGAAAGGCCATTGTTAAAACATCTACAAACAATAAGTACTGGAAAGAGTGTGAAGAAAAGGGAATCTTCCTACACTGTTGGTGGGAATGTAAGTTGGTGTAGCCATTGTGGAAAACAGTATGGAGGTTCCTTAAAAAACTAAAAATAGAGCTGTTGTATGACCCAGCAATCCCACTTCTGGACATACATCCAGACAAAATCATAATTCAAAAAGATACATGCACCCCTACGTTCATAGCAGCAGTAGCCAAAACATGGAAACAACCTAAATATCCATCAACAGAGGAATGAATACAGAAGATGTGGTGCATAAGCACAGTGGAAAATTACTCAGCCTTAAAAGAAGGAAATAATGCCATTTGCAGCAACATGGATTGACCTAGAGACTATCATACTGAATGAAGGAAGTCAGAAAGAGAGAGACAAATTTCCTATTTCATTTCTTTGTGTAATCTGGGGCTTCCCAGGTGGTGCTAATGGTAAAACACCTGCCTGCTAATGCAGGAGACATAAGAGACACAGATCTGATCTCTGGGTTGGGAAGACCCTTTGGAAGCGGGTACGGCAACCCACTCTTGCCTGGAGAATCCAATGGACAGAGAAGCCTGGCAGCGGTAAGCGAGACTGAAGTGACTTAGCATGCACACACACATAAAACGTGACACACATGAACTTATCTGCAAAACAGAAACAGATTCACAAACGTAAAGCACAGCTTGCGGCTGCTGAGGGGGAGGGGGTTGAACGGGAGGGATGAATTGGGAGTTTGGGATTAGCAGATGCAAACTGTTGTATGCAGAAGGGATAAACAAAAAGGTCCTACTGTATAGCACAGGGAATTATATTAAATACCCTGTGATAAACCATAGTGGAAAAGAATATGAAAAAGTATGTGTGTATATGTATGCAAGAGTGCGTGCTAAGTCGCTCAGCCATGTTCGACTCTTTGCTACCCACCAGACTGTAGCCTGCCAGGCTCCTCTGTCCACGGGATTCTCTAGGCAAGAACAATGAAGTGGGTTGCCGTGCCCTCCTCTGTGTATGTGTATATATATATCTGAATCACTTTGCTATGCAGCAGAAGTTAACACAGCATTATAACACAACTATACTTCAATAAAATAAAGAACTGTCTATTCGTGAGATGAGATTCATGTATCCTCAGTAATACCATTGTGCCTGGCACATAGTAGGCATTCTATAAAGGTTTGTTGAATGAATGAATGAATGTTGAATAAAGAATCTACCCAAATAATGCCTTCAACCCCTAGGACAGCCTAAAATTAACAGAGGACATTTCAGGAGAAAATCCTTTCAAATACTCACCCTATCCTACCCTGGGCTGCTACCAGACATTATGGATTGAACGCAGTGTGGGCAGCTTGTGTCATTAAAAGTTGGGGAAAAGCCATTAAGTCAAAAGCATCAAGTCTGGGAAAGGTGTTGTTGGCTAGAAAGAAAACAGCACTCTTAAGTTTTGAAATATTTGTGAAATTATCAAGGTGTTACACACAGTAACTCAAGTTTTATAAACTGTTTAGCTGAAATTGTCATTCTGATTACAAATGAAGGGCATGATGTATAAAACACCTTGAGAGAAGCCTCCAGGGAAATAAGCAGATTTGTGTATTTAGAACCAAGGCTGGGCTTCCTTGGTGGCCCAGGGGTTAAGACTCTACACTTCCATAGCAGGGCATATGGGTTCGATCCCTGGTCCAGGAAGTTCCACATGCAGTGCAGTGTGGTCAAAAAAAAGGAACCAAGGCTGATGTCTGCATCCTTTCCTTCTGTCTATGCACCAGCGCTCTCAACCTGGACAGCCTGGCTTATGGTCCAAACAAGGAGTAATGTGTGGAGGCAGAGGGAGAGGGAGAGGGAGGAAAGCAGATGAACTAGGAAGTCAATTGTTTCCACCACTTTGGTTTTGGTTGAAAATTGCTATTCACCCATTTAAAGTAAATAGCTATGTTTGGCATCAAAATGCATAGAGTGAGTGGGGGTGAGTAGTCTTGCCAGGAGGGATTCACCTCTGTTAGCCCCTTAGGGTCCCTACATAGACCACTTAGTGCTGAGGAGGGGCCAGTGAAGACAAAGTGGATGAGGGGAAGGAAGAAGTGCCGGGAAAGAGTTCTGGCTGAGCATTTTGGGGAAAATAGAGACAAGAAGAGCCAGGGGCCAAGAATATGCATCACCCAAAATGTAAAGACCTGATAACACCCACCATGGGCAGTGACGCAGGAGAAAAGGGAGAGTGTGCGATGGGCACACCCGTATGGGAGAAAACTTGGCATTAAAAGGTGACCCTGAAGCTATGTGGACTGGCAATCACATCTCTAGGTGCACAATGTAGAAAATAGAACAGCAGTGCCGGTCACAGCAAAAAAAAAAAAAAAACAGTGNGATGGGCACACCCGTATGGGAGAAAACTTGGCATTAAAAGGTGACCCTGAAGCTATGTGGACTGGCAATCACATCTCTAGGTGCACAATGTAGAAAATAGAACAGCAGTGCCGGTCACAGCAAAAAAAAAAAAAAAAGCAGTGGCCACACTCCATGGGCCTGTCAGCAGTGAGACGATGTTTCCATTGCCATGCATGCACACAGCAGTGAACTGCGACGGCCCCGGGTTAACATGGTTAGACCACGAGAACACAATGCCGGATCAAAGCAGCAAGTTACAAAAGAACCGATGCAAAATATGATTTCATGTATAAACAGATCAGGGACTTCCCCGGTGGTCCAGCGGCTAAGACTCTGTGCTCCCATTGCAGGAGTCCCGGGGTTTGATCCCCGTTCAGGGAAATAGATCCCATATGCTGCAAGGAAGATCAAAGATCCTGTATGCCACAATAAAGACCCAGCACAGCCAAAAAGAAAAGAGATCAAACACTGGCAGAGCTAGACCATGTGTTATTTAGGAGTGCCCATGTATGTGTCGAAACTATTAAAATAAATCAAAAAATGATTGCCACAAAATTCAGAACAGTGTTTGTAAAGTTACTGGTAGTGCTTTATGTCTTAATGTTTTAAAATCAATTTTCAATGTATTATCATTCTTTAAACTGTGCATATTATTATATATTCTTTTGTATGTGCTATTTATTGATACTTCTTAAAGAGGTGTTTTAAAAAAATAAGTAAAGAGAGATGGTGAGTCAGAAGCCCATGGGAAGCCTCTGGGCAGGCGGCAGGGTCTCACATCAGCTGAACCAAGGCAACTGTTCAAGATCTAAATGGTGAGTTTCACTCAAAGGCCCTGAAGCTCATATACCCTGGTCATCTCCTCCCACCACCAAAAAGCCTCAGTTGCTGCCTCTCTTCCTCTGCTACTGGGTCTTTAGCAACTTGTGTCCCCCTGCTCAGCGCCACCTATAGGCCCTTGAACATGCTCTGACCCCCCAACACAGGCTGAAGCTCACAGTCTTTGCTTACTCTCTGTCCTTAGATCAAGAGGCCTCTAGGGACTTCCCTGGTGGTCCAGTGGCTGGGACTCCTCACTCCCAGTGCAGGAGCCCAGGTTCAATCCTTGGTAGGGGAGCTGGCTTCCACATGCACGCTGCTACTAGGAGTTCACAGGTCTCAGCTAAAGATCCTGCGTGCCGCAACAAAGACCGAAGATCCCACATGCCACAGCTAAGACTAGGTGCAGCCAAAAAAGAAAGATCTAGCATCTGCTGGCTACGGGCTGGATTCATCACCTGCAAGGCATGATCCACGCTCTGCTGCCACCATGCTTTTGTACACCCTGTTCCCCTGCCTGGATGCCATCCTCACAGCCTACCCCACGGTGTCCTCTGAGGATAACTGGATGTCCCCCTTTATGCAGGAGGACTTTGCCCATCTCCCCAGTCAGTTCTGTACTCCCTCTTCTGGACCCACACAGAACCCCTCGTGTGCCTTGATGGCAACACTTAGCAGGTGGTGTAATTTCTTAATGACATGGTTCTGTCCCCAGTAGACTTTAACATCTTCAGAAGGAGAGCTTTTGTCTACTGGTCTTTTTACACAGGTGATCCTCAAAACATCACCCAAGCAGGACTTCACCGGCAGTACACAGCCAGCGTGGATACAAAGCTGGAGCCGGGTCCTGCAGGTCCCCCCGTGCCCAGGCTGCTAGGTACTAACAACTTGGTTACTGCGTCATTGGAGGTGAGGGGTGGCAGAAGGGGGGCCAGGCAGATGAGCTGGAGGGACAGGGACAGGACAGTGTGTATTTCTCAACCAGTACAGAAATATTTCAACATTTAACAAACTTTAACAACTGGTGTGGCCATTATATCTCAATGTCTAACTGCTCAACATTCATCTTCTTTATGTCCCTAGAGACACATGGCACTGTGCCTGATAGTAGGTATTCAATAAATATTTACTGGAAAAACAAGAAACATCTTAAAGTACACCTGAGTCATCAACTATTTTCCCAGCAAGGAGAAAGGACTTGAGATTTGGCTTCCATTGCGACCGTCTACTGTCTTAGCCTTCTCTGCCGCCAATCTATCTAAAAACAGGTTAAATGTCTGGGCATGAGATGCAAGCTGGTCCAACAGCATTCAATCCGATCCTGAGACTTCTATGTGAATACTCCCAGCCTCACAGCCCCTCCAACCACCCCTGTTTGGACCTTCTGGCAGCTGTCTTGCCCTGTGCAGGGGAGCCTGTTGAGAAAGAAGCCTGCACAGGGCAGCAAAACCAAGACATGGAAAGGGTCAGGTTTCTCCAGCCTTTGTCAAAACTCTAGACCCAGCCATGCCTGAAGATCCACCTTGTTCCTTTCAGGTTGATGACCTAATACACTCCTTTCCTGCTTATGATATTTTGACTTGACTGGGTTTGTTTATTTCCTTTTTTTAAATTTTGGTTTTTTGAGTTTTTTTTTTTTTTTTGGTCTTTGCAACTACAAGTCCAGTCTAATTCAGTTAGGAGGAAAACTTTCCATTAGGTAAACTAGAAATCTAAGTTTTTACATATGAGAGTCTCTCTTTTCACATCCCATGACACTTTGGTAATTCATTTTGATAACTTACCTTTCACCAAGTAGAACATTTGATAGATTTATAAATGAGGGCAAGTCCAGTGTGTTCACGACAGGATAGGCATGAATGGGAATAAGCAAAGTCTCGTCTCCCTAAAATTAACAAGAAAAAAGTCTAGTTAACCATGCTTGAGACTATAATTTTCTTTTTTTAGTTTAAATTTATTTATTTTATTTGGAGGCTAATTATTTTACAATATTGTATTGGTTTTGCCATACATCAATATGAGTCCGCCACGGGTGTACACGTGTTCCCAATCCTGAACCCCCCTCCCACCTCCCTCTCCATATCATCCCTCTGGGTCATCCCAGTGCACCAGCCCCAAGCATTCTGTATCCTGCATCAAACCTGGCAATTCATTTCTTATATGATATTATACGAGACTATAATTTTCAAAGATGAATTTGTAGATCCTTTATTTCTTGTCCTATTTTCTACCATTAAAAAATATTTCCAGAAAAAAAAGGAAAACATTTCCTTAAAAAAAAAACTTGAGTGCTTAAATATAACATTTGAAATACTGACTTTTCTTAGTTATAAACAAAGTAGAGAAAATTTTAAGTATATTTCATTGAAATTACATTCAATATTATTCAGGAAAGCTAATCATATAATGACTTCATGTAGAGATGACAGTAATCTGTTTCTATTTCAGAATATTATAGAGAAAACAGTCTTGCATGGCCTGGGATAAAGAAAAACCAGCACAGAATCAGCTGATCCAGACAGCACTGAACAGCCAACGCGGACCAGCCAGAGGCACAGAGCCCTGCTTCTAGACCTGCCCAGTGCATGACCTCAAGTAAGACTTCTGCCCTCCCCACAGCTCATGTCTTCCTTTGCTTTCAGCTGGGGATAATTCCACCTTTCTTCAAAGGTATTTTTGAGAATGAAAGCAGATGGTGGCCTTAAAAAGTTTAAAGAGCCATAGAAATAGGAGGCACTGCTACCATTGCTGCCTAGCAGCAGGACACCTGCCCTGGTGTGCTATACACTGCCGTTACTAGGGACTTTTGTTCTTGGTACAGAATATTCTTTCTCAAAGCAATATCCTGGTCTCATCTTTAGTTCCCTCTCCCCTTTTAAAAGCTGAAATTTGTTTATTGCTAAAGCATACTCTTCCACTTTAGTTTTGCAAAGTTAAATTTTGTTTCCCTTGAGGCTTCTCAACTTGTAAGGGCCAGGCATGAAAGTCAGAGCAGGGGGCAGGAGGTGGGGGGAGTGCCAGTTTTGAGGGAGGGGCTGACAGCATGTGGATCTGGGGTCTGGGGGCCAAGGATGCATTAGGTGACTTGGAAGAGGCTCATAGAGTACAGCCTTTGGGGTCGGGCCACACAGGCCCCCTTCTCNGGCCAGGCATGAAAGTCAGAGCAGGGGGCAGGAGGTGGGGGGAGTGCCAGTTTTGAGGGAGGGGCTGACAGCATGTGGATCTGGGGTCTGGGGGCCAAGGATGCATTAGGTGACTTGGAAGAGGCTCATAGAGTACAGCCTTTGGGGTCGGGCCACACAGGCCCCCTTCTCCCTGCAGACCCCCAGGGGTGCCTCGGAGGACATTAGCCATTAGTCCTGCTGCTGCTGCTGCTGCTGCTGCTAAGTCGCTTCAGTCATGTCCAACTCTGTGTGACCCCATAGACAACAGCCACCAGGCTCCCTCGTCGCTGGGATTCTCTAGGCAAGAACACTGGAGTGGGTTGCCATTTCCTTCTCCAATGCATGAAAGTGAAAAGTGAAAGTGAAGTCGCTCAGTCGTGTCTGACTCTTAGTGACCCCATGGACTGCAGCCCACCAGGCTCCTCCATCCATGGGATTTTCCAGGCAAAGTACTGGAGTGGGGTGCCATTGCCTTCTCCGAGCCATTAGTCCTAGGTGTTCATAATCGCAGCTCAGGGTTGCTGATTTTCTCACCTAGCACTTAAAAGAGTATGTTTAAGTTATTTGAAAAGCATTCAGTAACTCCCAGGACCACAAGAAAAATTAGGTTTTTAGGCCAGGAAGGGTGAGAACAAGCAGTGTCTCTGGCTCGGGCCCAGCGCTCAGCAACCTGAGGCTTCCCCAGCTGGGACCCACATCGGGCCGCTGCCTAAGTCACTGGGCTGAGAAACTTTATACTTGTAATTCCATCTCTTTCTTCTACTCTTGAAGATACAAGTTTTCATACCATCCCACTCTCCAAAAATTTAATTTTAAGGAGCTTACCTTACAGTGAACACGAATGCAATCATAATAGTATCGCCACTCATCTGGAGAAAATGTAATGGTGATCCTGAGAGACAAGCCAGGGACAAGCCGGTGCTCCTGGAAGACAAGGGGCTCTTGTTGGGAGACCCCAGAGACCACAGGAGCAGGACCACAGGGACAACACACTACATACCGTCCCAGACAGACCCACCAAATGGAAAGCCACATCCAACAGTGAACACCGAGGGAGAACAGGTCACCCAGTGACACTTACCTTCTTCACATACTTGATCTCAAAGTATTTGGTTTGCGGGGGTAAAATATGAACATGTATGTCTTCATCGCAAATATTGACCAGATGCTGGAGAGAAAAAGTAGCATTCACATGAACACACTGCTTTATCTATCTGCATAGATATTTATACCTCACCTTGTTCCTAAAGGGAGGTGGAGATATGGTGTGCTTTTATTTTTACTGTTAAAATTTTTTTAAATTTTACATTGAAATAGTTGATTTATAATGTTCTATTAGTTTCACATGTACAACAAAGTTATTGAGTTATACATATACCCATTCTTTTTCAGACTTCTTTTCCATTTAAGTTATTACAGAACATTGAGAAGTGTTTCCTGTGCTCTACAGTAAGTCTCCCGGGGAAGGCAATGGCACCACACTCCAGTATTCTTGCCTGGAAAATCCAATGGATGGAGGAGCCTGGTGGGCTGCAGTCCATGGGGTCGCTAAGAGTCGGACAGACTGAGTGACTTCACTTTCACTTTTCTCTTTCATGCATTGGAGAAGGAAATGGCAACCCACTCCAGTGTTCTTGCCTGGAGAATCCCAGGGACGGGGGAGCCTGGTGGGCTGCCGTCTATGGGGTCACACAGAGTCGGACACNGACAGACTGAGTGACTTCACTTTCACTTTTCTCTTTCATGCATTGGAGAAGGAAATGGCAACCCACTCCAGTGTTCTTGCCTGGAGAATCCCAGGGACGGGGGAGCCTGGTGGGCTGCCGTCTATGGGGTCACACAGAGTCGGACACGACTGAAGTGACTTAGCAGCAGCAGCACAGTAAGTCTCTGTTGATATATTTTATAGGAGTGTATATATGTCAATCTCAAACTCCTTATTTATCCCTTCCCCTCAACCTTTCCCCTTTGATAACTGTACAAATTTGTTTTCAGAGTCTGTTTCTGTTTTTTAAATAAGCTCATTTGTATGGTTTTTTAAGATTCCATATGTAAATGATATCATATGGTATTTGTGTCTCTATCCGTCTTACTTCACTTAGAATGCTACTCTCTAAGTTCATCCATGGTGCCGCAAATGGCATTATTTCATTATTACTCTAGAAGGTGAGTCCAAAAAGATCTTGCTGGGACTTATGTCAAAGAATGTTCTGCCTATGTCTTCCTCTAAGAGTTTTTATACTATCCAGTCTTACATTTAGATCTTTAATCCATTTTGAGTGTATTTTTTGCATATGGTATATGTTCTACTTTCATTCTTTTCAATGTAGCTCTCCAGTTTTCCTAGCATCACTTATTGAAGAGACTGTCTTTTCCTCCACTGTGTATTCTTGCCTCTTCTGTCATAGATTAATTGACCGTAAGTGTGCAGGTTTATTTCTGGGCTTTCTCTCCTGTTTCACTGATTTGTGTGTCTGTTTTAGTGTCAGTACTATATTGCCTGGATTCCTGTAGCTTTGTAGTTTAGTCTGAAGTCAGGAAACCTGATTTTTCCCATTCTGTTTTTCCTTTCTCAAGATTGTTTTGGCTATGGTGCACTTTTAAACTTTTTAAGTGATTCAAAACCTGTCATACACCACTTAAAGAATCATGAAATAGATAAAATAAATACCACTGAAAGAATAATGAAATATGCCCATGTGAATCAGTCCAGCCTAAGACTTTTCCAGAGCTGCAACCCCAGGTGCCTCTCTGTGTGACCTGGTACACTCCCCTCTGCCCATCCTGACCAGTCACTTGTGTACCTTTTTGTTGAACTCAGCTTACTCCTGTGATTCAGCTAAGCTAAGAAGTCAATCACCTGCTCACCGTCCGTTTCTCTAATTACATGCCACTTGTCCTGGGGATCTGGTGACACTTAGGCAGTCAAAAAATCAGGAAAAGGAGTGTGGAGAGGACGGGGCTAATAAGACAGAACACAGAGTCAGGAGTTCTCTCCTGGAGTCAGGAGCAGGCCCTTCTCTGAGACAGAACAATCTGCTTGGTAAGTTAAGTGGGTGTCTGAGTAGAGATGTTTTTCCTCTCTCTACATGAAAGGGGAGCAAGGACTCTGGGTTCTGGGATCTGGCCTTCACTTGGGCAACGGGACAGTTAAGAGGCTCTTGGTTTTCAATGTCCAGACCAGAGGCTGGGTATGCCACATGGCCCACTGTCCAAGGCCTCAAATCCATTAAGTCTCTAAGTGAGACTTAAGATATAATCTCTTGATGAGATGACATCAAGGCTTGCATCAGTTAAAAGTTCTCATTGGTCATCTGTGAACATTCTTAAAGTGACTCCGATGGCATTTTTTTTTTTGACTATAGTTGATTTGCAATACTGTGTTAGTTTCAAGTGTCAAATTCAAGTTTCAGATTCTTTCCCAGTATAGGTTATTACAAGATAATAAATATAGTTCCCTATGCTATACAGTAAGTGCTGTTGTATATCTGTTTTATATATAATAGTGCCTGTCTGTTAATCCCAAACTCCTAATTTATCCCTTGCCTCTTTCCTCTTTGGTAAGTACAAGTTTGTTTTCTTGGTCTGTGAATCTGTTTCTGTTTTGTAAATAAGCTCATTTGTAGTATTATTTTTATTCCACATATAAGTGATATCATATAATATCTGTTTTTCTCTGTCTGACTTACTTCACTTAGTATGACAATCTCTGGTCCATCTATGTTGCAGCAAACCTAAGTGTCCATCAATAGATGAAAGGATAAAGTGTGGTATATACAATGGAATATTACTTAGCCATAAAAAGAATGATATATTGCCATGTGTAGCAACATGGTGTATCTTTTTAATACAGGAGAAGCCTGGGGGAATAAAAGCTGCCAAGATCTTTCTTGACCTCCAAGGAGCCTGGCACACAGGAGTCTTGGTGAAGGTGTGGACTATGGAGTCTCCTGACCCTAAGAGTGGTCCTTTCAGGAGACTCTAGGTACATACAGGGACATTTCAATGCCCAAACTTCATTTCCTACCTTTTTTTGTTTTTATAGTTTGTCAGCAGGTCAGTTTGATTTCTTGTCAAAAAAATATATGCTTTCAGGGCTAAAATTGCATTCTTCCCTTTTCATTTATAACTAACACTGAGGGGAAAATAATCATCACTGAAAGGGGAAAAAAAGGACTTCCTTTGGGGTATAGTGGATAAGAATCTGCCTGTCAGTGCAGGGGACGGAGTCCAATTTCCTGGTCCAGGAAGATCCTCCATGCTGTGGAGCAACTAAGCCTCTGTGCTGCAACTGCTGAGCCCTGGTGCTTACAGCCCACAAGCTGCGACTACTGAGCCTCTGTGCTGCAACTGCTGAGCCCTGGTGCCTAGAGCCTGAAAACCGCGACTACTGAGCCTGCGTGCTGCAACTGCTGAGCCCATGCACCTGGAGCCCACAAGCCGCGACTACTGAGCCTGCATGCTTCAACTGCTGAGCCCACACACCTGGAGCCCGCAAGCCGCGACTACTGAGCCTGCGTGCTGCAACTGCTGAGCCCACGC
>SJYX01008384.1:299892-344942 GCA_006410675.1 Oreotragus oreotragus
GAGCCCTGGTGCCCGGAGCCCGCAAGCCGCGACTACTGAGCCTGCGTGCTGCAACGGCCGAGCCCTGGTGCCCGGAGCCCGCAAGCCGCGACTACTGAGCCTGCGTGCTGCGACGGCCGAGCCCTGGTGCCCGGAGCCTGTGCTCCACAACAGGAGAAGCCACCGCAATGAGAAGCCTGAGCAAAGCAACTACAGGGTAGCACCTGCTCGCCCTAACTAGAGAGAGCCATAGCACAGAGATCCGACACAACCAAGAACACAACTAATAAATAAGGCTTTCCAAGAAGAAAAGGGAATAACGGTGTCTTCTTAGGCCCATACTGACTCTAAGGTGAAACTCAGTCTTTGCTTCAGTGTTTCAGAATAGGCCCCTATGACAAAACAAACAAGGAACCAGCAACCGGATACCAGGAGTCACAAGTTGAAGAGCTTTTACTCCAGGGTCAAAGTGACTCTGCGAGGACTGCTCACAGCTCCCCCGTGCACACACCGCTCCTCACAGTCTCCCTTCCATTCCCTCCACAGGGCAGAGGAAACCCAGTCTCCAGTGAAGCCCTGGCTTTGGTGGATAGGGTCCATAATCTTCAGCCCCAAGCACTTACAGTCTTTTCTAAACACATTTCAGCCTCCTAAGTTGGGGTCCTTTTAATCCTTCCTCTCAGGGACTCAGCTTCTTAGAGGTAGATACCTAACCACAGGCATCTGGGGGCAAAACACAAGCAGCTCTGTAAGTTCTTTAAAGTGTTTGAGACAGGCTGGGATCTGGGACTTGGGACTCTTTGCTCTACTGCTTGAACCTGGACAAATGTCTCCTTGAGCAACAAAATACAAAGAAACTATAAGGAACAAAAAATAACTGTGAGCATGTGTTCAGTTCAGTTCAATTCAGTCGCTCAGTTGTGTTTGAGTCTTTGTACTCCAGGGTCAAAGTGACTCTGCGAGGACTGCTCACAGCTCCCCCGTGCACACACCGCTCCTCACAGTCTCCCTTCCATTCCCTCCACAGGGCAGAGGAAACCCAGTCTCCAGTGAAGCCCTGGCTTTGGTGGATAGGGTCCATAATCTTCAGCCCCAAGCACTTACAGTCTTTTCTAAACACATTTCAGCCTCCTAAGTTGGGGTCCTTTTAATCCTTCCTCTCAGGGACTCAGCTTCTTAGAGGTAGATACCTAACCACAGGCATCTGGGGGCAAAACACAAGCAGCTCTGTAAGTTCTTTAAAGTGTTTGAGACAGGCTGGGATCTGGGACTTGGGACT
Source organism: Oreotragus oreotragus (assembly GCA_006410675.1). NCBI lineage: Eukaryota > Metazoa > Chordata > Mammalia > Artiodactyla > Bovidae > Oreotragus > Oreotragus oreotragus. The sequence goes on from SJYX01008384.1 coordinate 301,151, forward strand.
CTTTGCTCTACTGCTTGAACCTGGACAAATGTCTCCTTGAGCAACAAAATACAAAGAAACTATAAGGAACAAAAAATAACTGTGAGCATGTGTTCAGTTCAGTTCAATTCAGTCGCTCAGTTGTGTTTGAGTCTTTGCGACCCCATGGACTGCAGAATGCCGGGCTTCCCTGTCCGTCACCAACTCCCGAAACTTGTGAGCATGTGAACCTTGCGAGAAGGTGTAGCTGGGGCAAACTATGTACAAAAAGATACAAAACGATTAAAAAAAAAAAAAAAAACCAAACCCAACTGCCACTTCTGAAGTGCGGTCCTATGTGCTAAGTCACTTCAATTGTGTCCAACTCTCTGGGACCCTATGGACTGTAGCCCACCAGGCTCTTCTGTCCATGGGATTCTCCAGGCAAGAATACTGGAGTGGGTTGCCATGCCCTCCTCCAGGGGATCGAACTCATATCACTTTATGTCTCCTGCATTGGCAGGCGGGTTATTTACCACTGGTGCCACCTGGGAAGCCCCTGACCACTTCCGAAGAATCAAGAGCAAAAACAGGCTCTGAGCACATCCCTGCACACATCCCACCAAGAGGGTAAGCAAAGCACCCAAGCCGTCCTTCAGGCCCGGCCCCCTAGATTCTCCCCTACCCTCATCCCCATATAAGGAACCTGCTCTTCTGTCCATGGGATTCTCCAGGCAAGAATACTGGAGTGGGTTGCCATGCCCTCCTCCAGGGGATTGAACTCATATCACTTTATGTCTCCTGCAATGGCAGGCGGGTTCTTTACCACTGGTGCCACCTGGGAAGCCCCTGACCACTTCTGAAGAATCAAGAGCAAAAACAGGCTCTGAGCACATCCCTGCACACATCCCACCAAGAGGGTAAGCAGAGCACCCAAGCCGTCCTTCAGGCCCGGCCCCCTAGATTCTCCCCTACCCTCATCCCCATATAAGGAACCAGCTTGCCCCTCNGCACACATCCCACCAAGAGGGTAAGCAAAGCACCCAAGCCGTCCTTCAGGCCCGGCCCCCTAGATTCTCCCCTACCCTCATCCCCATATAAGGAACCAGCTTGCCCCTCTGAGGGGGAGGAGCGAGCAGGCGAACCAGTTGTTTGTCCTTGCTCCCCCCTGCTGCAGCACGCATGCTTGCAGGCTCAGTTGTAGCCAACTCTTTTGTGACCCCATGGACTGTAGCCCACCAGACTCCTCCGTCTGTGGGATTTTCCAGGCAAGAATACTGGAGTGGGTAGCCATTCTCTTCTGTAGGGGATCTTCCCGATCAAGGCATGGAACCCTGATGCAGCAGGAGCCCCAGTAAAGCCTTGCCCATGGCCTCAGATTGATAACGCATTTTACTCTAAAATTTTGCTCAATAATGCATTTCTCCAAAATGGGAGAGTAAAACTGATGCTCCAGAAAGATATACTGTGTTTACACTGTAGCTTCAGGTCGTGACCTGAAGCCAATGAGATACATGGCCCTAGTTTGAGAAGCAAGATCCTGGGGCAGAGAGGTCTCTGAAGGATGCAACAGGGAGCTGAAACTAATACGATTATTTCAGAAAGCTGGAAAGGACTGTTACTCTACGTAGGATAAGGCTGTGTATGCTGACACCTTTGTTCTGGGCTGGCCACAGTAACACTGATTGTCTCATGGGAAAATTGATTAATTATTTACTTAATAAATATAGTTTCCCAGAAAAAAATCTTTCCTCAGAGGGAAAGAGAACTTAAGAGGTCTTGGTTTGGAGAAAACTGGGAACCATTATTTCAACTTTTAAAGTAAATCAAAACATTGATTTCGATATGAATCTAAGTTAAAGGTTTTAAAGCCTTCAACCAGATCTGGATCAATCTCAAATGTTAATGAACAATTTATTTTGGTTTTAAACACACATTCAATCATTCCATTCTTGGGCAATTTGTACTGTTTCCTGCAACAAAATACATGCCACATGCTTGCCCACCGAGCCTCTGTGTCCCCCTCTACTCCCCGACTGCCCGCTCCCCACTTCTCACTTTGCTTGGGCTATCCCAGATGGCTTCTCCAACATAAATCTTTGATGCAATGTGATCAGTAAGCTCATGAAAAGATGCTTATTTGGGAAAACAGTGATTGCAGGTGCTATTAAGTTACGGACCTTGAGACAAGATCATCCTGGATTACCTGGTTGGTCCTTCAGTCCAATGACAAGTTTCCTTTTAGAGACAGAAGAGAAGACAAAGGGAGTCGGAGGAGAAGCCAGGCGAAGATGGAGGCCAAGGTTTAGGGTCATTAAGCCTCAAGGCAAAGAGCACCTGGTACCATCACATCGGGGAGAAGCGAGGAAAGAGGCCCCCTAGAACCCGTGAAAGGAGCGGGGCCCAGCTGACACCTTGATTTTGGACTCTAGCCTCCAGAAGATATGGTTTTCTAAGCTCCTAAACCTGTGGCAATTTGTAAGGCAGCCACAGAAAACTAACAAACCATACAACCTAATTCCACTTCTTAATACATATCCAAGAGAAATGAAAATATATCCATACAAAAACATGCACACAAAGGTCCATGATGACATTATTCCTAATAGTCCCAAAGATAAAATCCAAATGTCCATCAACTTATGGAAGAGGGAAAATGTGAATGGTGTGAAGTTTCCTTAAAAAAACTAAAAATAGAGCTACCATATGATCCTGCAATCCCATTCCTGTGAATATACCCAGAGAAAACCATACTTCAAAAGATACATGTACCCAATGTTCACAGCAGCACTATCTACAATAGCGAAGCTCTATACAGTCAGCAAAAACAAGACTGGGAGCTGACTGTGGTTCAGATCGTGAATTCTTTATTGCCACATTAAGACTTAAATTGAAGAAAGTAGGGAAAACCTCTAGGCCATTCAGGTATGACCTAAATCAAATCCCTTATGATTATACAGTGGAAGTAACAAACAGATTCAAGGGATTTCATCTGATACACAGAGTGCCTGAAGAACTATGGATGGAGGTTCATGACACTGTATAGAAGGCAGTGATCAAAACTATCCCCAAGAAAAAGAAATGAAAAAAGACAAAATCACTGCCTGAGGAGGCCTTACAAATAGCTGAGAAAAGAAGCGAAGTGAAAGGCACAGGAGAAAAGGAAAGATATATTCATCTGAATGCAGAGTTTCCAAGAATAGCAAGGAGAGGTAAGATAGCCTTCCTAAGTGATCAATGCAAAGAAATAGAGGAAGACAACAGAATGGGAAAGACTAGAGATCTCTTCAGAAAAATCAGAGGTACCAAGGGAACACTTCATGCAAAAACTGGCACAATAAAGGAGAGAAATGCTATGGATCTAACAGAAGCAGAAGATATTAAGAAGAGGTGGCAAAAATACAAAAAGAACTATACAAAAAAGATCTTAATGACCCAGATAACCATGATAGTGTGATCACTCCATCTCAGAGCCAGACATCCTGGAATGCAAAGTCAAGTGGGCCTTAGAAAGCATCACGGTGAACAAAGCTCGTGGAGGTGATGGAATTTCAGCTGAGCTATTTCAAATCCTAAAAGATGATGCTGTTAAAGTGCTGCACTCAATATACCAGCAAATTTGGAAAACTCAGCAGTGGCCACAGGACTGAAAGAAGTCAGTTTTCATTCCAATCCCAAAGAAAAGCAATGCCAAAGAATGTTCAAACTACCACACAATTGGACTCATCTCACATGCTAGCACAGAGAAGGCAATGGCAACCCACTCCAGTACTCTTGCCTGGAAAATTTCATGGACGGAGGAGTCTGGATCCTGGCTGCAGTCTGGATCTGGTAGGCTGCAGCCCATGGGGTCACTAAGAGTAGGACACGACCTCACTTTCACTTTTCACTTTCACTCATTGGAGAAGGAAATGGCAACCCACTTCAGTGCTCTTGCCTGGAGAATCCCAGGGACGGTGGAGGCTGGTGGGCTGCTGTCTATGGGGTTGCACAGAGTTGGCCAGCAGTGACTTAGCAGCAGCAGCAGCACAGGCTAGCAAAGTAATGCTCAAAATTCTCTAAGCCAGGCTTCAACAGTACATGAACCAAGAACTTCCAGATGTTCAAGCTGGATTTAGAAAAGGCAGAGGAACCAGAGATAAAATTACCAACATACGTTGGACCATAGAAATTTAAATCATAGCAAGAAATTTGGGTCAAAGAAAGAAAATTCCAGAAAAACATCTACTTCTGCTTCACTGACTACGCTAAAGCCTTCGACTATGCGGATTACAACAAACTGGAATATCCTTCAAGAGATGAGAATACCAGACCACCTTACCTGTCTCCTGAGAAATCTGTGTGCAGGTCAAGAAGCATCAGTTAGAACTGGACATGGAACAATGGACTGGTACCAAATTGGGAGAGGAGTACATCAGGGCTGTATATTGTCACCCTGCTTATTTAACTTATATGCAGATTATGTCATGTGAAATGCCAGGCTAGATGAAGCACAAGCTGGAATCAAGATTGCTGGGAGAAGTACCAATAACCTCAGATATGCAGATGACACCACCATTATGGCAGAAAGCAAAGAGGAACTAGAGAGCCTCTTGATGACAGTGAAAGAGGAGAGTGAAAAAGCTTGCTTAAAACTCAGCATTCAAACAGTGAAGATCACGGCATCTGATCCCATCACTTCATGGCAAATAGATGTGGAAACATTGGAAACACTGAGAGACTTTATTTTCTTGATCTCCAAAATCACTGCAGATGGTGACTGCAGCCATGAAATTAAAGGACGTTTGCTCCTTGGAAGAAAAGCTATGACCAATCTAGAGAGCATATGAAAAAGCAGAGACACTACTTTGCTGACAAAGGTCCATCTAGCCAAAACTATGGATTTTCCAGTAGTCATGTATGGATATGAGAGTTGGACCATTAAAGAAGGCTGAGTGCCAAAGAATTGATGCTTTTGAACTGTGGTTTTGGAGAAGACTCTTGAGAGTCCCTTAGAATGCAAGGAAATCAAACCAGTCAATCCTAAAGGAAACCAGTCCTGAATATTCATTGGAAGGACTGATGTTTGAAGCTAAAGCTCCAATACTTCATCCACCTTATGCCAAGATGTGACTCACTAGAAAAGACCCTGATGCTGGGAAAGACTGAAGGCAGGAGGAGGTGACAATGGCATCATCGACTCAATGGACATGAGTCTGACAAAGCTCCAGAAGATGGTGAAGGACAGGGAAGCCTGGTGTGCTGCCGTCCATGGGGTCGCAGAGTCGGACATGACTGAGTGACTGATCAACAACATCAAAGGACATGGAAGTAATCTGTCTATTGACAGAGGACTGGATGAAGATGTGGTCCATCTGCACAAGGGAGCATTTCTCAGTTATAAAAAAGCATAATGCCATATAAAAGATGGCATTGTGAAATAATGCCATTTGCTGCAACATGGATGGACCTAGAAATCATCGTACTGAGTGAAGAAAGCCAGACAAAGAAAGACAAGTACTGGGTTGGTCATAAGTTTGTCTGAGTTCTTCCATAATGTATTCTGAAACATTCAAACGAACTGTTTGGCCAACTCAGTATCATATGATATCATCTTAATCTGGAATCTAAAATATGACACAAGTGAACTTACTAACAAAACAGAAACAGACTCACAGACACAGAACAAACTCATGTTCTCTGAGAACCAAAGAGAAAAAGCAGGGAGGGAAAAATTAAACATTTGGGATTAAAAGATACACTTCACTGTGTACAACACAGATAACCAACATGGACCTACTGTATAGCACAGGGGAGTATACTCAGTATCTTGTAATAACCTATAATGGAAGAGAATGTAAATGAAGAATATACATCTTTATATTAACGTAAAAATATACACATATAATCGAATCACTTTGCTGTACATTTCAAAATAATATAGCATTTAAAATCAATTATATGTCAATAAAAATAAAAAAAATTTTAAGGATATAACCATACAACAGAACATTATTTGCCCATAAAAAAGAATGAAGTACCTATTCATGCTACAAATTCAACGAGCCTGGGAAACATGCTGAATGAAAGAAGCCAGTTGCGAAAGACCACATGTTGTGTGATTCTACTTGTGTGAAATGTTCAGAACAGACAAATCTGTAACAATAGAATGAGGATCTGGCTGCTTAGGGTGGAGGCGGGGTGAGTAAAGGAATGAGGAGAGTGAAGGGTTGGGAACAGGCAGTTAATTGTTCACTCATTGCAAACAATAATTATTTTAGATCCATTCTATCATCATCTAGAGGTTTCTCTGGTGGCTCAGTGGTAAAGAACCTGCCTGCCAATGCAGGAGATGTGGGTTCGATCCCTGGGTCGAGTATTTTCCCTGGAGAAAGAAATGGCTACCCACTCGAGTATTCTTGCCTAGAAAATCCCGTGGACTCCTCCTGTGGAGGAGCCTGGTGGGCTACTCTCCATGGGGTCGCAAGAGTTGAACATGACTAAACCACCACCAGCAACTAGATAGCAAACATAATAATCAGGAAATGCAAGCTCCAAAATGAATGATTAACCTTGGTCTTTGATGCTGTGTTCTAAGAAATGTGTCCTTGCAGACTGAGGGGTAAAGTTCCTAACCACAGCTTTAAATCCTGACCCTTTTCCTAACAGGAAGTACCCCTAACAGCTTCTGCTGCTGATTCCTTCTCTCTCCTCCCTCTTCAGTGTGTAAGGACTCAAGGAAGTTGCATTGTCTCTTGGCCAGGGTCTTGCTTTCTGACAGTTTTACCATCTGTCAGTTTCTGCAGCGAGTCTCCCCACTCAGAGAATGAGTCTAATATGACAGTCGGAATTCTGTCTTGAAATGATCCACTTAAAGACACAGTTTTGGGGGCTGGGATAAGTAAGGCGCTTGGGATTAACATATTCTCATCACTATACATGAAACAGATAATCAAAGAGACCTCCTGTAGAGCACAGGGAGCTGTACTCCATACTCTGTAATAACCATATAGGAAAAGAATCTGAAAAAGAATGCACCGTTTCCAAATGCAGAGTCTCATAGTGGGAGGGTACATCACACACAAGCCGGAGTCTCAGGGCCTGTGTGAGACACCCCACATCCATCAGCCCCACTCCAACACATGCCCAGAGGCTGGCCTGGCCCAGTCCCTCGACCAGCTGGAGTAGTTCCAACATCCTATTCAGTGTGACTTTGGGGGATCACAGTGGGGGTCACCAAGATTATGGAGTAGGTTTAAATGGTCAGGTCCCTTTTGGTGGTGGGTTAGGAGTCCTGTGGTCAACCGAGCCCCCTCCCCAGTTGGGATATCTCAATCAAAAAAGGGGACCCAGGACTACTGTCCCCATAGCTGCAGCCACTCTGCAGGGCAGCCTTCACCTGTCCCTTCTGTGGAGGTCGGTGGAGCTCTAGCTGGAGGCTCTGGCCACAATGACTGATTTAGGCCTGCCCATCTGACTCGAGCAGGTGGAATGGAACCCTTGCTGGACCCTCCTAAGAAAGGGTGCTGTTGGCTGGAGCAAGAGTGCATTGGTTGGTAGGAAGGCAGCCTGAGAGTGAGTCTGTCTCATCACTGTGTTCTTGAGGGGAGTCTTTCACCTTACTGAACCACAGTTTCCCCATCTCTATAGAGCTACAATACAACCGCTACAAAGCTGGTCTAAGGACTAAACTGAAACATGGGAGACACAAAGCATAGTTTCTGGCCCTCAAGGATCCCTCAGAAACAGCACCAGTTTGGAAAGAGTGTTGGGAGGTGCCTTTGGCAGAGGGAGGAAACCTGTCCAATGAAACTGATGCAACTTTAAAATTTCTCATCCTAGAACTACTGCCTTTCCTGGTCAGACTTATATCTTTCATTCTGTTGATTATGCTGCTCTTTGGATGAATGAGTAATATAAATGAGAACATTCATGTCATTTCATTATTATAATTATCTCACTTAAAGAGGGCTAATTATCCCACTATCTACACAGGGGTTGGGGAGGGAAGGATTAGGAATTTGGGATTAGCAGATGCAAACTATTACACATAAAATGGATACACAACAAGGTCTTACTATAGAACACAAAGAACTATATTCAATATTCTGTGACAAACCATAATGGAAAAGAATATAAAAAAGAATGTATGGCTCAGATGATAAAGAATCCACTTGCAATGTAGGAGATCTGTATTTGATCCCTGGGTCAGGAAGGTCCCCTGGAGAAGGAAATGGCTATCCATTCTAGTATTCTTGCCTGGAGTATCCCCTGACCAGAGAAGCCTGGAAGGCTACAGTCCATGGGGTTGTAAAGAGTTGGACATGACTGAGTGACTAAGCACACACATATATAGGTATAACTGAAACACTTTGCTGTATACTTAAAACTAACACAATATTGTTAATCAACTATAGTTCAGTGAAATTTCTTAATTAAAAAGAAAAAAGCACCTACCAATATCTGCTGGTGTTGTTTTTCTACTTGATAGCCTCCAAAATGTAATATGCCAGGTTTTGCCTGTATGACCTTATTATTCAGAAGATTCGCATAAACCTCTGTAAAAACAATGCAGATAAGTATACCACGAGATGAGATCGAAAAAAAAAAAATTTAAGTGAAAGAAGATCCTATTAACAAGGACTCCCTGTAATTTAGGGTATTTTATGCACATGAAAGTTTCAGACAGAGGATACAGCTGTCAACAATTAATGATGTTCCACATGAACTGGACTGCTTCTCCCACTATTTTAACATTTTGCTTGGGAGATATTACCATCACGAGATAAATTCACATTTATTTTTTATTATCTATTAAAATAACTTGCTCTGTACACATTTTGTACAAGTCTTCATAATAAAACAAGCCTGTAAAGGACACACACTGTATAATACTGTGACTGTTATGTAATGAACATCCACCTCAAAGAATGCAAACACCAAGTGTTTCATTTTATTGCTGTGTATTTAACTGTTACTATTTGCTTTCCTCTGAACTGAATGATAGTGTGATACAGAGTAATCCTAAGGCTCTGAATAATTATCACTCTGGATGGTAATGTCTCAATTTGCTCTTGACATGTGAGTGTCTTCAAAACTTGCCCCAGCTCTGCCGTGTTTCATGCCCCAGCTCTGCCGTGCTTCATGCCTGGCATCTGTTTATAATCCTCCATTGTTTCCATTTTGTAAAAATCAAGCCCAGGCCTGATTCTGACTAGCAAACTGCCTCCTTTGAAGTGAAGGCACTGTCTAGTTTCTTACAATGACAGACCTTCCCCTTCGGCTGTACCCAAACCTTGTGAATCACAGACACCCTGACCCCAGCCTCCACCCTCTGTGACTTTGTATTCCACTAAAGTGGGTGTGAAATGTTTGGTGTTTTTGTTCCTCCAGCGATGAGCAGTCACTGTCGTCAGGTTTGGGCCAAACTGAAGAGCTAGACTAGGGTAAGGATGGTGTCTCAGGGGGACTGTGACAGGGTTGTCTGGTAAATTTTAAAGTATTTTTTAAATATTTATTTTTATTTATTTGGCTGTGCAGGGGCTTAGTTGCAGCATGTGGGATTTAGCTCCTTGCTGCTGCTGCTAAGTCGCTTCAGTCGTGTCCAACTCTGCAACCCCATAGACGGCAGCCTACCAGGCTCCCCAGTCCCTGGGATTCTCCAGGCAAGAATACTGGAGTGGGTTGCCATTTCCTCCTCCAATGCATGAAAGTGAAAAGTGAAAGGGAAGTAGCTCAGTCGTGCCCAACTCTTAGCAAACCCATGGACTGCAGCCTACCAGGCTCCTCTGTCCATGGGATTTTCCAGGCAAGATTACTGGAGTGGGTTGCCATTGCCTTCTCCACTAGTTCCTTGACCGGGGATCAAACCTGGGCTACCTGCACTGACAGCTTTGAGTCTTAGCAACTGGACCACCAGGGAAGTCCAATTTTTAAGTATTAAAATGAACATTACTTGGTAATTTTTTTTAATGCTGAAAGTTTTGTTTTTAGGGCCACAATACAGATGTAAAATGGGCATTGTCCTATTAATACCCAGAAACAGTCAAGTATACTGACTTGAATTCAATGTGTTCTAAAGTAACAACAGAGCCACACCAAATGCTGCATGTCCCTCATTTGTGATGGGCCTTCAATGGTGAGCAGGAAACAAGCTGCTTGAGACACAGAGATCTGGACACTGGGTGGCTACAGCTGAGCACCAACCCCCTACTCGCTGATTCACCCTGGTGAATTGACTTGAGTTTTTGGAGCCTCAGCTTCCCCAAGAGTAAAATGGAAATAGACAGTATTGTGATGTGAAGATGGATTCAGTGAGAATATAGGCAAAATGGTTAGCCTTCTACACAATAGCTACAGGATTTACCAGGCTTTCTAGCTTAAGGATGTGCACAGAAAAAAGGCAAGAAGCTATAAATGCAAGTGGTCTTGAAGAAACAGGAGTAACGGCTGTGGATGGAAGTGGGGGATGGGAGGAGTGAGAGTGGACAGTTTCAGATCAGGGCAAAGGGGGCCAAACGACAAGCAAAGGAATAGAAACGTAATTCTTTACACGAGAGGATCCCCTGAGAACGTTCAAATACGGTGGGGATAGCCTGGATTCTAGGACAGAAAATGCCGGGAGGGGGAAGGGTGGATGGGAGGAGAGCCAGGCCTACAGTAGTCCTGGTGACCTCCTGAGGACAAAGTATGGACAGAGGGCAAAGATGCTTGAGGATGTGGAAGGAATAGAACTTGGCGATTAATTTTCACGACAAAAGTCTACCAGTTAAGCGAATGGATTTAAATAGAATCATTGGTCATAATAATAAAAACTATTACATGCCTGTAAAACAATATAGATAAATCAGCACCCAAAATTCCATTATGCTTTCTGGACTGTGGATCCTCTGGGAAGACCTGAGTTGTAAAGCAAACCTGTTTTCTAACCACTTACTTGACTCCAGGAGATGATTGGGTACTTCTTTTGGTCTCTTGGGTTCTTCCACTAGGTTCCTTAAAAGGAGGGGCGACACATTTTGAAACGGTTCTTCAGCATTCTTTACGTCTCTGCTGGGGGTTTTCACCGCTGCCATTTTATCATGAAAAATGGAGTCTTTTTAAAGCCAAAGGTCTTTTCCTGGGAAGAAAACAGTAGTAGTAGAATCATCCACAGAAAACCACACACCATTGACAAATGCACCTCTTGTCACCGTCTGCTTTGCTGTGGCTCAGTCTTCCCCACCTCTCGGCTCACTCCTGGCCACTCTGCCCACACAGGTTGTCCTGTTCATCTTGCAACACGGCAACCCCAATGCCATGTTGTAACCAAAAGTTGGGTCCAGCTGTTCACTATTCAAAATGCAATAAAGAGGCAAGGCTGGTGGAAAGGAAAGTTTGCTTTATTTTGGATGCCAGCAAGCACGGGGTGGTGGACTTCTGTTGAAAGGATGACTTACCACCACCCTCCCCCCAACTGACAACCAATGGGCAAGAGCTTTTATAGACAAAGGAAGGGTGCTACATACAGAAACAACACAGCCAGCTCTAACAGTCATCTTGAAATTGGTCATGCAGTGATCTGACCAGTGTCATCTTGATTAAGTAACCGATAGTCTTCAGTTCAAGTCAACTTGTTCCCTTACTTTGAGGCCACTTCTCTGGAGGTGGCAGCTTATGTCGTAGTCATGTATGGATGTGAAGGTTGAACCATAAAGAAGGCTGAGCCCTGAAGAACTGATGCTTTTGAATTGTGGTGCTGGGGAAGGCTCTTGAGAGTCTCTTGGACAGCAAAGAGATCAAACCAATGAATCTCGAAGGAAATCAAGCCTGAATATTCACTGGAAGGACTGATGCTGAAGCTGAAGCTATAATACTTTGGCCACATGATGCAAAGAGCCGACTCATTGGAAAAGATCCTGATGCTGGGAAAGATTGAGGGCAGGAAGAGGGTGATAGAGGATGAGATGGTTGGATGGCATCATTGACTCAATGGATATGAGTTTGAGCAAACTCTGGGAGATAGTGAAAGACAGGGAAGCCTGGTGTGCTACAGTCCATGGGGTCACAAAGAGCTGGACATGACTTAGCAACTGAACAACAAATGTCATAGCTGCAGCCTGGTCATCATGTAGTTAATTTCTTCTACCCGGTGGTGGTTGCAGTCTCTATAAGACAGCTCCGAGGATATGGCTCAGATTACCTATAGCCCTTGAGAAGGAACCAAAGGTCCTTGACTTTGCTTATGGACTAAACTATTATTATTTTGTCCTATTTAACTGCTTTTCTCTACTTTTGCGTTTTCTCACTTCTCTGATTGAACTTATTCTTTGGCTAAGTTTTCCCACAGACAAAAGGCAGGCTGAGGACATGGAAGGAAGGATATAGGATCCTGCTCTGTTTCAGTGTCACAGCTCAAAACTTTTCCATGGTCCTTAATTCTCCTTAAAAGCTTTTCTCAAAATGTAGTCCTGATGCTTTCTGAGGCTCTCGTGGCCAGTGAAGTTTGCAAAATGTTGAAGTCAGCAGTTAAACAAGACTCTTTTTTTTTTTTTCCCCAAATTTGCTGTGCTGGGTTTTCATTGTGGCTCGAAGGCTTCTCCAGGTACTGCACCGGGGCTTGGTTGCCCTGTGGCATATGGGGTCTTAGTTCCCTGATAAGAGATCAAACCCAAATCCCCTGCATTGGAAAGCAGACTCAAGCCCTGGAACACCAGGGAAGTCCAAAACAGGTCTCTTCTTTAAGAGATTTCTCCGAATCAGTTTCTTAGATGAATGTGACCATGAAACCCTTTAACACTGGGAGATAATGGCATAATGAGTCATCTTCCTGGGCCCCTCTGTGGGGACAGGATGTGGAAAGCCACAGACCTCCTCCCCCGCCACTGGGCACCTCCCTAGGAGCTCTGTCCTAGGACACCAGGTCCCAGCTCATGTCATACCTTTTGGCAGACTTGTCTTGGGAGTCTGATCCTGCCCTTTGACATTCCTTAGCAATTGCTGCCTTTACTGCTCCGTGTTAATCATCTATTGCCTTGTGATGTGGGGAAGGCAATGGCACTCCACCCCAGTACTCTTGCCTGGAAAATCCCATGGACGGAGGGGCCTGGTGGGCTGCAGTCCATGGGGTCGCTAAGAGTCGGACACAACTGAGCAACTTCACTTTCACTTTTCACTTTCATGATTGGGGAAGGAAATGGCAACCCACTCCAGTGTTCTTGCCTGGAGAATCCCAGGGACGGGGGAGCCTGGTGGGCTGCCGTCTATGGGGTCGCACAGAGTCGGACACGACTGAAGCAACTTAGCAGCAGCAGCAGCAGCCTTGTGATGACACTTAACAAATCCCACATGTCTACATCTTCCACAGCTAAGTCTCTAAACTTGGAGGCTGCTCAGTGAAGCCCCTGAAATTGGATGTAAGATCATATGTGGATTTTTATGTGCCTTTTTGTGTGTGTGAGAAGGGTCATAGTTTTAGATTCCTTAAAGGCTACAACATCAAGCAAAATACACTGATCGTACCGAAGTGAAGTGAAGTGAAGTCTCTCAGTCATGTCCGACTCTTTGCGACCCCAGGCTCCTCTGTCCATGGGATTTTCCAGGCAATAGTCCTGGAGTGGATTGCCATTTCCTTCTCCAGGGGATCTTCCCAACCCAGGGATCAAACCTGGGTCTCCCACATTGTAGACAGACGCTTTACCGTCTGAGCCACCAGGGAAGTCCATGACCATACCGAAGAAATGCTTAATAATCACTTTCTGAAACAAGTTTCTCCTTTCCCCTCACGGCCCATCCCCCTTCACTGGCATGGCTGAGGGTGCCCACTCCTCAGAAACGGCCTCCATCTCTCCCTCCAACCGTTCCTTCAGACTTCCTTCCTCCAACCTTCCTCCAGCCTTCCTTCCCCTCCAACCGTTCAACATCTACCCCGGTTAACTCTCCAGCCCTCTTCCTTCAAATTCCCTGCCTCTACTTCAGAGCGGCACAATAGCCAAACGGTGGTCACCCGACTCCTACCCCAGGTCACTCACCTCCAAGGTGAACTGTCCCCCTTCGTCCCGCCTCCCCACCCCCTCCCAAGGCAACCTTGGTTTGGGCCCCAAGCTCTGCGGAGCCGTCCCTTTCACCCCTGCCAAAGGCCTGCTCCCCTCAGCGCCCCTTTACTCCAGCCCCTGCCCGGAGCACGGTCCACCCCTGACCCAGGCCACCCTCATCCTTATTTCACCCCTCGGGCCCTACCTCCCCTTCGCCCTCGCCCGAGTTGACGTGCGGCTGGACACCCTCCCGGGGTTCAGTTCGCTCCCCGCCGCGACCCCGCCCCGCTCCAGCCTTAGGTCTCCGGCCGCTCACCCCAGAGCGGGTTCCCGGGCGGGAATCCGCGGGCGCAGCCACCTTCCCCGAGCGTCGCCATGACGACGCGGACGCGCCCGGGGTCGCGGTCGGACGCGACCAAACTCCCCTGGGACGTGGGGGGAACCCGGGCAGCCGCGGGTCGAGGTCTGAAGGTGGTGGGTCAGTTCTGGGGACTTAGAGCAGTCTCTGGAGTCAGTAAGAACAGAGAGAGCGACTTGCAGCGTGAGAATTCCCAAGGAATTCCCAAAGGGAGACACAAACATCTGGGCACCTTGAGAGGAGTTGGGGGCCGAGCGGGGCTGAAGGGGTGGGGCTTACCACGCTCAGTGGGTGGAGCTTCCCCGAGGGCAATTCAATCCTCGATTCCGTACTGTGATACAGTTCGTTTTACACTTAATATTATGATGTTTCAAATTTCAATCATATACAAAGCCAAGCAGAATAGTATGGTGAATCTTCAACACCAACCCATAACAATTATCAACTTAGATCTCTACCTTTCCTCTACTCCCTGTATTTTTTTTTTGAAGGAAATCCCAGACATTATAATGTCATCCCAGACACCAATCCCAATATCAGTCATAAATATTTCAGAATATACCTCCAAAAGATAAGGAGCCCTTTAAAAAATATAACCGCCATCAGTACCTAAAACATTACGTAATTTCTTAGCAACTTCAAATACCTGGTACTCAGTTTTCATAAACGTCATATTTTTTGAGTTTGAATCACAGTTCAAATAAAATCCACACATTATAATAAACTGATATGTCCTTTAGGTCTCTTTTTATCAGTAGATTCTCCCGCCATATCTTTTTACTGTTGTTGCAATTTGTTCACTGAAGAAACTGTTTCTGTCCTGATAATGATATTTAGGGATGATAAACCATGAAACTGGACCAGCCCCCGAGACCTCCTGCTGTGTTTACTTCACTCTGCTCACCCACGGACATTATTCCTTACACTGATAGCTCAGGTTTCTCTTCCTAGAATCTGTTCTTGTCTTGCTCCCTCCATGTACGAGGTGTCACTTGCTCGATGTTATTTGTTGCTTCATGTTAATAAGAGATTGTCACACGAATCCAATAAGGATACCTGCCTTTCCCACACCTTCATCACCTGTGCTGCATGTGCTTTTGTCCCGACCTCCAATATTCACCTTTCCAATCTTCCCATTCTCCTACTCCTCCCTTCTACCTTCCATCATCCTTGATTAAAAAATAAAAAATCTACCCATCTTTCAAGGCTCTCACTAGAGATGGTGTAACCGCTATCGGCGCCTTAACCCTCCGGACCAGAAGGGCTGTTTCCTTTCTCTGGGCTCCCGTTCAGTTTGTTCTGTCGTCCTTGTCACATTTTTTAATAAGCTAAACTCATTATATGTGTGTTTTAAGCTCCAAAATTCTTAAGAGGAGAAGACTAGCCTTATCTTTGCATCTCCCACAGCCCTTAGAGCAGGCCTTTGTTCATAATGATTACCCAGCAACTGCTGGCTAAGTGGGTAAAACAAAATTCACTTGCTTATGTTGTAGATTGCTTTAGTTCTTTCTGTTTTGTTGCCCCCTCAAAGGTTGTCGGTTTCAGAACAAGTATTGTTTCTCATATCCTTTTTCCACCTGAGCTCATCAAATGCTTATCTTCATACACTTTAAAAGATACACATTTATTTATTCGGCTGCGTCGGGTTTTCGCTGTGGCACACAGCACCTTCCATTTGAGCAGGCAGGCTTCTCTCCTGCTGTGGCGCACAGGCTTGGTTGCCCTGTGGTGTGTGGGATCTTAGTTCCCCCACCAGGGATTGTACCTCCATCCCTTGCATTGGAAGGCAGATTCTTAACCACTGAGCACCAGAGAACTCCCTCTATACACTTTTTAATGGGCATTGGATAACATTTTAAGCATTTCCCCTTGTTTTTACATAAATCTGCCAAATTCTCTACTTTATATGTTAAGATAGCTAGATATGGATATAGATATAACATATATTTTCCCTACAGTCAATTAGCCAAACTGCATATTATTGTGTAGTATTTACCATTGGTCATCTGCCTCCATGGTCTTAAAATCAGAACCCCAGCTTTGCTAAGGTTTCTCCCTAATCCCTACTTCCCTAGATCCCAATTAGATTCTGATTAGTCTACACCAATCATGGAATTCCCAGTCCTCTTGCCCACGATTGATTTATGGTTGAGAATATAACTCAATTCTGGCCACAGAGACGTCAGGGGAGGGCTTCTTGGGGGACCTTAGAAAAAGACTTCCTTTCTCCTAAGAAAAGAGACATACAGCACCTTTCTCTTTCTGGACAGTGTGGTGTCCAGAAGTGATTCCTTGGAAGAGCAGCAGCTTCAGGGCTGTATGGAACCCTCATGTGAGGACAGTGAAGGTGGCGAGGAAGATAGCAGAATCGAAAGAAGAGAGTGAGGCCCCTTCTGGAGGACATCATCTCATCTCTTGACCGTTTGACAACCAAATCACACTGCTTTCTTTCCTTTTTTGAAAAAAGTCCATTCATTCCTTTACTTTTGGCCACTCCGGATCTTCCTTGCTGCGCGCAGGCTTCCTCTCGTGTGGGAGCACTTTAGTCATAGTTGCGCACACTTCTCATGGTGGTAGCTTCTTTTGTGGCGCAGTGTGGGCTCAGCAGTTGTGAGGCATGGGCTTAGTTGCCTTGCAGCATGTTGAATCTTCCTGGACTGGGGATCAAACCAGCGTTTCCGCATATAAACAGGCAGGCAGATAACCACTGGACCACCAGGGAGGTCCCCATTACCTCTTTCATCTAAAAACATTCTGACACAATGATTTCTAAACACTCACTATTCAAAAGTGTAAGCAGTAGCACAGAAACTTATTAGAAATGCAGAATTTCAGGTCACCTCAGACCTTCCATATCAGAATCTGCATTTTAATAAGACCCCTCCACCCACCTCGTGCCAAGAGATTGATGGACACATTCAAGTCTGGGAATCACTGAACTGATGCCCTACAATTCTAGCTTTTCTAGATCATCAATTATATAGTCAATTCATTTATGTATTTCACATTTGTTTCACTTAACATTTGCAGTGAGCAGAATACAAGGGTATCTCAGCCTCTGCCAAACTTGTTGTTCAGTCGTTCAGTCGTTTAGCTGTGTCTGACTCTGTGACCGCATGGACTGCAACACACCAGGCCTCCCTGTCCTTCACAATCTCCTGGAGCTTGCTCAAACTCATGCAGTGGAATAGGTATGACAGGAGGCAAGGAAAATTTTGCACAGGGGAACCATGAATTTCCCTTTCTGAAACTCCTTGGTGGCTTCACATTGTACAGAAAATAAAACTCAAAATCCTTAACACAAACTTCAAGGTTCTGCAGGCCCTAACTGCCCAGTCCAGTCCTGCCTGAATTTCTGACCTCAAAGTTCATAAAAATAGAATAAAATGGTTGTTGTTTCAAGCCCACAAGCTCTGGAACAGATCTAGCTGCAACAATAAATAATCGAAAACTTGCTCAGTTCTGCTCAGCCTGAGAATCCCTTCCTAGATGGAAGCTAAGCCAGCTTTTCCTGGCTTCCCTCACTTAATCAGGTCCCACCCCACCATCCTGTCTTCCAGCCCAGGGTTCTCTCCCTTCAGTGCGTTTTTCATAGTGTGTGATTCTAGACTGATGGCTTTCCATTTCTGACATCTGTCTTCCTAGACCATAAGTTCAATGAAGTTTGACTTGTTCACGACTGTATACTCATCACTTTGCACACTACCCGGTACACGGTGGGACCTCCAAAATATTAAGAGAATTAAGTAATTAATGAGTTATGCCAAGAGAGTTCTAAATTTATATATAATATCCATTTAGAGCTTACATATATGTTTGGAATACAGGCAGTATATTCTTATGGTTCAAAATTCAAAAAGTAAAAAATGTCCCTCTTACTCCTGTCCTTAAGCCACCAGTTTCCCTTTTCTAGAGGTAATCCATATTGCCAGATTCTTATTTATCTGTCAAGGCATATATGCTATGCACGCGTGCATGCTCAGTCACTCAGTTGTATCTGATCTTTTGCTACCCTATGGACTGTAATCTGCCAGGCTCCTCCGTCCATGGAATTTTCCAGGCAAGAATACTGGCGCAGGTTGCCATTTCCTACTCCAGGGGATCTTCTTGACCCAGGGATCAAACACACGTCTCCTGAGTCTCCTGCATTAGCAGGCAGATTCTTTTCTACTGAGCCACCTGGGAAGCCCATGCTATGCACACACAAGCAGTTCTATGTATGCTTGTATTTGTAAGCAGTTCATCCCCTATTGAGAAGCCAAATTACTCATTCATCTGCTTCCTTTTTTCCCCATGTAAAAATAAATCTGATCATGAAACTGTATGCCACAGAGTTCACAGAAGTTGATAAGTAACAGAAATCCTTGAACTTGTCTTACAGAACAACAGATAAGGGAACAGTCTGTTAAAACACTTTGCTTCTGCCTTCATTGTAATCAGCCTTCATTAATTCTGTTTGCTTTAGTTTCTTTTTTCTTCCTCCTCCTCTTTCTTCCTTCCTTCCCTTCTTCCCTCCCTTGCTTTCTCTTCCTTCCTTCCTCTCTTTAATCACCTGCATTCTCAGTGTCACTGCCGCAGTTATTTTACAAGACCTTGGAGTCAGCTCCTGTCCTGTGTGAACCAGCTGGGGCTGCTTGAGACCACGGATCCTAAAACTGGGCCTGTGCAGATGTCCTATGAATGGCCTTTTGGTTTTTGATAAGTGTTGCAAAAAATTTTCAGCCACTTGTCATTTGACTGTGCTGTTAATGGTTTTTGGCTTGAAGAATTAAAAAAAAATTTTCTTTATCTTGTATTCATTATGTATTGTGCATGAGTGCTAAGTTACCTCAGAAGTGTTAGAAGTGTTAGTCACTTAGTTGCGTCCAACTCTTTGCAACCCCATGGACTGTAGCCTGATTCCTCTGTCCATGGGATTCTCCAGGTAAGAATACTGGAGTGGGTTGGCATGCCCTCCTACAGGGGATCTTCCCAACTCAGGGATTGAACCTGTGTCTCCTACAGCTCCTGTATTAGCTGGAGGGTTTTTACCACTAGCGCCACCTGGGAAGCCCGCCACTAGGTATTGCTCCATAACAAAGTACCCCCAAACTTAGTGACTTAAAATAACTATAATCACTTACTATCTCTCATGATTTCTGTAGGATAGGAGTTCAGACAGGGCATAGCAGAGATGGCTTGTTTTCTGCTTCAAGTCTGGGACTTCAGTTGGAAGACCCCAAAACTGGGGAGGTGGAGTGGTTGGAAAGCATCAGCTAGCAGTTGATGCTAAAGCTGCCAGCTGCAAGTGTAGATGAGGATCTTGGCCAGTATACCCACAAGTGGCCTGAACTCCCTCATGATATAGTCTCTGGATTCCAAGGGCAAGTATCCCAAGAGAAAGCCAGGTTTAAGCTGTATTTCCTTTTAAAAACATTTAAAATTGAAGTATAATCAATTTAAAATGTGTTAGTTCAAGTGTACAGCACAGTGACTCAGATGTATATATGTATATATTATAGACATACAGGCTTCCCAGCTTTCCCTGGTAGCTCAGCTGGTAAAGAATCGACTTGCAATACAGGAGACCCCAGTTCAATTCCTGGGTTGGGAAGATCCCCAGGAGAAGGGAAAGGCTACCTACTCCAGTATTCTTGGGCTTCCCTGGTGGCTCAGACAGTAAAACATCTACCTGCAATGCAAGAGACCTGGACTCAATCCCTGGGTTGGGAAGATCCCCTGGAGGAGGGCAACTCACTCTAGTATTCTTGTCTGGAGTATCCCCATGGACAGAGGAGCCTGAGGGGCTACAGTCCACGGGGTTGCAAAGAGTTGGACACTACTGAGCAACTAAGCACGGCATAATATAGGCTTCCCAGGTGGTGCTAGTGGTAAAGAACCCACCTGCCAGTGCAGGAGATGTAAGAGACACAGTTTCGACCCTTGGGTCAGGAAAATCCCTGGAGGAGGGCATGACAGGCCACTCCAGTATTCTTTTCTGGAGAATCCCATGGACAGAGGAACCTGGCAGGCTATGTTCCATAGCGTTGCAAAGAGTCAAGTGACTTAGCACACATATATAAAGAACATACATATATATATATACTTTTTCAGATTTTTTTCCTTATAGGTTATTATAAGATATTGAATATACTTCTCTGTACTATACAATAGGTTCTTGTTGGTTATCTGTTTTATATTTAGTATCATATTTACTTTAATCTCAAACTCTTCATTTATCTATCCCCCACTCACTAGCCTTTTTTGGTTACTATGTTTGTTTTCTATGTGGGTTTGTTTCTCTTTTGTAAATATGTTCATTTGTATCATTTTTTTCAGGTTCTGCATATAAGTGATAACATATGATATTTGTTTTTCTCTGACTTACATCATTTAGCATGATTATCTCTGCTGTTGCTGCTGCTGCTAAATCACTTCAGTTGTGTCCGACTCTGTGAGACCCCATAGATGGCAGCCCACCAGGCTCCCCCATCCCTGGGATTCTCCAGGCAAGAACACTGGAGTGGGTTGCCATTCCTTCTCCAATGCATGAAANACATATATATATATACTTTTTCAGATTTTTTTCCTTATAGGTTATTATAAGATATTGAATATACTTCTCTGTACTATACAATAGGTTCTTGTTGGTTATCTGTTTTATATTTAGTATCATATTTACTTTAATCTCAAACTCTTCATTTATCTATCCCCCACTCACTAGCCTTTTTTGGTTACTATGTTTGTTTTCTATGTGGGTTTGTTTCTCTTTTGTAAATATGTTCATTTGTATCATTTTTTTCAGGTTCTGCATATAAGTGATAACATATGATATTTGTTTTTCTCTGACTTACATCATTTAGCATGATTATCTCTGCTGCTGCTGCTGCTGCTAAGTCACTTCAGTTGTGTCCGACTCTGTGAGACCCCATAGATGGCAGCCCACCAGGCTCCCCCATCCCTGGGATTCTCCAGGCAAGAACACTGGAGTGGGTTGCCATTCCTTCTCCAATGCATGAAAGTGAAAAGTGAAAGTGAAGTCGCTCAGTCGTGTCTGACTCTTCGCGATCCCATGGACTGCAGCCTATATCTCTACGTCTATCCATATTGCTGTAAATGGCGTTATTTCAATCTTTTTTTATGGCTAAATAATATTCCTCTATGTGTATATGCGTTCACATCTTCTTTCTTCATTCATCTGTCAATGGATATTTAGATTGCTTTCATGTCTTGGCTGTCATAAACAGTACTGCTATGAACAGAGGGGAGTGTGTATATTTTCTTTTTAATTTTGTCCAGATGTATGCCCAGGAGTGGAATTTCTGGATCATATGCAACTCTATTTTTAGTTTTTAAAGGAACCTTCATGCTGTCCTCCACAGTAGCTGCATCAATTTACATTCCCATCAACCATGTAGGAGGGTTCCCCTTTCTCCATATTCTCTCCAACATCTTTTATTAATAGATATTTTAATGATGGCTATTCTGACTGGTGTGAGGTGGTACTTCACTGTAGTTTTGATTTGCATTTCTCTAACAATTAGCCACATTGTATTTCCTTTTATGACCCAGCCTTGAAAGTTGTTCAGCATCACCTCCTTATTCTGTTGAGTCCATTACCAAGGTGCATTCAGGTGTAAGAAGAGGGAACATAGGTCCCACCTTTCCATGGAGATGGGCCAGCATCTTAAGATCATTCTCTGTTCCCTTGGCCTCAACTGTGAATATTAGCCTATAGAACTACTGCAGCTGGCTTGCTACCAGCTTGAGGTTCTCCAGATTAGAAGAGGGCAAAGCCAAGAAAACCACAGGCAAACAGAGCCTGAGCCAGATTTGGTCCACCCTGAAGCAGGCTCTGTCTCTGAATTCAGTCATGGGAGCCAATACCCAGCCTTATTGCTGCTTTAGCCCCTTTGACCTGGTTTGACTATTATCTGCAGCCACATGCATCTTAATTGGTTGGTACATCTAGACAATTTAATTGTGCTGAACTATTTTCAACCTCATGGCAATGCTGAAAGATTGGTATTATTTTTTCCCTGATACAAATGAGGAAATTGAGGCTTAAAGTGCTCAAGGTCACCCAGCTAAGTCAGGTGATTGAAGACTAAGTCAGGATTTGAATCCAAGTTTGTCTGTTGCCAACATTTTTTTTTCTGTTTGCCAAGCCAAACTGCCTTAGTAGGCAGAAAAGTGGGGAAGCCTCTGGGAGGCCAGGGTGTACCTGACCTTTCTTTATTCCATCCAGCGAAGATAAGGCTTGAAGCGCACTAGCAACACTGTCTTTCAGATGCGGTTCTATTTGCCTCTTTTATTTGATCTGTTTTAATGCTAATATTTCATACAAATATTTAAAAGGATGCTGACAAATGGAGGGGGAAAACAAAAGTAAAGTAAAAACAGCTTTTTTGAAAAAGCCAGCCCCCATTTCCAGAGTAAACAGTGAACCTGAGTCATAAAAACCTCATTAAAAAGTCAGTGTTATACCTTTGTACTTCAGCACTGAATAGGAAACCATGCTGGCCCCATTATTTATGGCTCATCAATAATGCATTAGCTTGACTCTCAGAAGAGCTCACACGCAGAAGAGAACAGACCTTTTTGTTTGGTTTATTGAGCAGCTGAAGGGGCAGAGCAAGTTAGTTTCATTGGTGTAGTCATTAGGGAAGGCTTAAACCTGGACCCCCAGCCATAGTCAACTCCTCACCCTCTCATTCCACCCTCACCCCTGCCCCCAAAGCAGTCCTTGCAACTGACGCATCACATCCCTGGGAAGCTTCCATAAGTCCATGCAGGGCTCTTTTTGTTACAAGTGACAGAAAAGAATTCAAAGGTTAAAGAAAGATTTTAACGAATTATCCATCTAAGAGAACTACACTCAATACCCTGTGACAAACCAAAATGAAAAAGAATATGAAAAAGAAACTGAGTCACTTTGTTGTACAGCAGAGATGAACACAATATAAGTCAACTATATTTCAATAAAATTAATGAAAAGTATCTGTCTGCCTATCTGTTCATATCTCTCTCTAGTTACCTATCCATCTATAATATTTATCTGTCTGCCTATCTATCCGCATGTCCATCTATCCGTCATGGCTGCATGCACGCACAACAGGATGGTTTCTTTGTCCTTGGATCTCGTCACAATATTTGAAAGTCTGCCATCATGCCACGAGCTTCAGCATCATCTGCCATCATGCAGGTTTTGTTGGCGCCACTCCTAGCGGCCCCTCTTCAGTTGTGTGCCCATCTGCCAACCATTCACTGGGTCTGGGTCATGTGCTCACACCTGAGCTGTTGGTGGTGAAAGCCCCACCCAAACCACACGGTCTGAGGGTGGGGATGGATAAGGGAGCTCTTTGTTTCAGAAGAAGAGGTGATGGTGGCTGACCATCACCATTACAGGTTGAACCTTGTAAAATCATCAATATCCAAATGTATTGATAATTCACCTACAAAAATGATGACTGAAGGACTCGGCCTAACACATCAACACTCAAGGCTTACTCTGGTCCCTGAGTGTAGGCTCGCATAGAATTTATCCCAACAGACCATACCCACCATACATACGGACACAACTAGTGACTGGGTAGCAACAACCAGGCGCTCTATGGGTGCTTACTTCAGTCAACCAGTAGGTTTGTTAAATGTGTGCTTGGGCGAACTTCTGGAGTCTTGACCACCTCAGTTGTCCTTCTGGGCCTCCTGGGAGGGGTGCAATCACAGGGCTTCATGCAAGCACTTTACACAGGCCTGTATGGGTCTGGCATAGCACCTGAAACAGAGCAGGTGCTCAATAAATAAGCAATGAATGGATGTGCTTAATTACTTTCTCCAACAAGTGTTTATTGCTATTGGAAACATGCAGGAGACTATATATATATATATACTCATTTCTTATTGAAGTAGTAAACAATGTCTCCAGCCAACCAGGTAACCCCTCTCCACAAAATGAAGAAACTAATAAATCAGTGCTTTTATTGAGTGCACATGAAACCAGACTCTGATGCACATCACTGGCTTCTGATGGCAAAGACAAGTAGAAATCTTACCCTTTCAGCCAGACACACACATGCTAATTGTCTTTACCAAAGGAAAAACAAAACTCTGATCTTTTTGACAAGCTGAAAAATTACAACTTGGAGTCAAGCATGTAGGCTTAACTCCCACAGTATTAGGAAGACAGGGCACCATTCTCCTGAACAATCATGTTTCAAAGAGAAGGTTTTAAGATCTTCAAGAAAGACGGTCCTGGGATGCAAAACTGGCAACAGGCTTATTTAGCTTTTATAAAGATTTACATACATCTCAGAGACAGAGGCGGAGAAGGCAATGGCACCCCACTCCAGTACTCTTGCCTGGAGAATCCCATGGACAGAGGAGCCTGGAAGGCTGCAGTCCATTGGGTCGTGAAGAGTCGGACACGACTGAGTGACTTCACTTTCACTTTTCACTTTCATGCATTGGAGAAGGAAATGGCAACCCACTACAGTGTTCTTGCCTGGAGAATCCCAGGGACAGGGGAGCCTGGTGGGCTGCCGTCTCTGGAGTCGCACAGAGTGGGACATGACTGAAGCGACTTAGCAGCAGCAGCAGCAGAGACAGAGGATTTACAAGTTTTCTAAGGGAAATGCTGAAGGAAAAGGGAGAGAAGAAAAGCTTTCTTTCTCTTTTGACACTAGGGAAATTTTTATATTTCATTTTGGTGTGGCGGGGAGAGAAATCTTATTCTTTCTCCTCTCCCAGGAGAGGAGAGGCTGAAGCCTGAAATCGATCTGACAAGATAGATTAACAAGAGAAAAAGTTTTAATTGCCCAGATAGGCACAGGATTTCACAAGGAAATTTCACAGAGCTCAGGAGGCAGCAAATGACTGAGGTTTCTACACTGTTTTAGGCTAACAAAGGAGAAGTGGTTTGGGGGCTTCTGGGTGGGGGAGGCGAGCTGGGAAGGAGATGCGGGAACTGGACGGTAAAAGGGCTCCCCTTGTGTCCTCCTGTGCAGGTTAGACTCTTGCAGGTAAAAAGAGCAGTTCTCTTCCTCTCCTCTCCTGTACAAATGAGTCCCTTTGTAAAGGAAATTTCCATTTCTTAAAAGTCTCCTTTACAAAGGGGCACTTTTGTATTTTACATTTTGTCATCTCTAGGGAGGTGAAGAGCTTTTCCTGTACCTGATGGTTCTCAGTTGCCTTTGGCTCAAAACAATACTTATGCCAAAGTGGCATCTTTTGGCTAACAATCAGTATTTCTGACTATATTTCTGAATATAACATTCATATATTCTGCCTCCCTGGGGGTGATAAAGACTATCTGTATGAAGCAGTAGAGAACAAGTTACCCTGGAACCAAATACATGATTTTCCATCCTCAGAGTAACTTAAAAATTTTTACTTAAGTATAGTCCTGAGTATTCATTGGAAGGGCTGATGCTGAAGCTGAAGCTCCAATACTTTGGCCACCTGATGTGAAGAAGTGACTCATAGGGGAAGACTCTAAGTGTATACAAGGTGATTCCATTGCATATATATATGTATATATGTATACGTTGTATACATACATATACACATGTGTATATGTTATATGTATGTATATGTTGTATTATATATACATAAGTGTATATGTTGTATAGATATATGTATATGTATATAGTAGTTTGTATTTGCTAGCCCTGAACTCCTAATTTATCCCTCCCCCACCCCTCTTCCCTTTTAGTAATCTTAAATTCCTTCTTTGTGTCTGTGAGTCTTGTTTCTGTTTTGTAAATAAGTTCATTTGTTTCATTTTTTTATATTCCACATATAGTGACGTCATATGATATTTCCCTTGTGGTGCAGAGGTTAAAAGCATCTGCCTGCAATGTGGGAGACCTGGGTTCGATCCCTGTGTCGGGAAGATCCCCTGGAGAAGGAAATGGCAACCCACTCCAGTATTCTTGCCTGGAGAATCCCATGGATGGAGGAGCTTGGTGGGCTACAGTCCACGAGTCACAAAGAGTCAGACACGACTGAGTGACTTCACTTGTCTTTCTCTGTCTGACTTATTTCACTTAGCATGTTAGTCTCTAGGTCCATCCATGTTGCTGCAAATGGCATTATTTCATTCTTTTTATGGTTGAGTAATATTCCCTTGTGTATATGTACCATATCTTCTTATCCAATCCCTTGTGGATGGACGTTTAGGATGCTTTCAAGTCTTAGCTATTGTGAATAGTGTTGCTGTGAGCATTAGGGTGCATTATCTTTTTGAATTAAAGTTTCAGGGTAACTTTTAAGTTATTGTAGTGAGAACGTGACTTAGAGTGTCTGGGGATGGTCATTACTTAGTTTCCTATGCCCCACTACACCTACCTCTCCAGCATAATTTGGAGAAAGGAATGAGGCTGAAGACCTGGAAAAGCATCAAAATCAAAGAGACACCCCTCTCTGTTGCTCCTGGGAGTTATAATGGATTTAGAGGGTGGACATAGCCCCACAGCCCCACCAACAGTACTGTTGTTAGTACTAGTACTACTAGTACTAGGGTCTCATGTGCTCCTCCAGGATCTTCCTACTCTCCGTCAAGAGGCAGAGTCTATGTTGCCTCCCCTAGAACCGGGACTGGCTTTTATGATTATAAGCAGTAGAAGCAGACGAGGCTGGGTCATAAGTCACGGTGCAACTTCCACCTGCTCTCTCTCAGGACAAGCACCTTTGGGATCACGGTTTAAGAAGCCCAGGCACCCTGAAGCTGCCTGGAGCTAGGGCCACGTGGAGCAAACCCCGCCCCAGTCCTCCAAGAGATGACGTCTCCGGGGGACTCTGACTGCCTCCATGTGCTAAACCAGGGAACTGTCGGCTGAGCCCAGCCAGCCCCCAGGATTGTGAAGTGATAGTAAATCACTGCTCTGATTTTCCAGCACTAGTTTCAGGTGTAACAGACATAAGCGTGGTGGAGAACTCCGGCTGGGAATCAAAAAACAGAGTTTCTGTGCAAACAATCCTGTGTGATCTGCAGCTCAGGCCCCACCCATCTTCATCTGTTCGGGTTTCTTCATCTGTTAAATGACTAGACTGATATATCCTAGTGGGGTTATTCTCCTTTTGCCTCATCCCTCTCAAATCTCTTTTCTGCCTTCTCCACCCAGGAGGGAGGTTAAACTCTATGGGCATAGAGAAATGCTATGGACAGCCTCTCCCCAATCTGTCTGTCTTGTCTCTGGCTTTGGGTTGGGTTCAGCCAATGGAAGACATAGCCAGGAGATTCAGAGGGCAGAAGAGAGGTCAGGGTATTTTCCCCAACACCTGACAGTTTCTCCATTTGTTTGTTTTGGTTGTACTAAGCAGCATGTGGGATCTTGGTTCCTAAGCCAGGGATGGAACCTGCACCCCCTGCAGCAGAATCACAGAGTCTTAACCACTGGACCACCAGGGAAGTCCCAGACTGTGGTTTTGACAGAGGCTGCATTCCCCTCTGGTTAAGGTCCTGTGGGTGGCTCCACTTCCAAAGATAGCTCTTGCCTGCTTGGGGAGACCCTGCTTTCTCTCTTTGCTCCTTGTTAAAGGAAAACTATCCTGACACTTACTAAAATGGTAAAGAAGCCTTCATTCAAGACTGTTACAACAGGGGTGTTGCAATAGAGGAGAGAACCAGGGCTCAACTCTGAATATAACAAGAAACAAAGGGGATTCGTAGCTATGAAGCAGGGTGAGGGCAGCCATGGATGGACGATTACTAAGAGGAGACATCAAGACAGGGAGATTTCTGCTAAACTGACTTAACATCCTTCTTGCTGAAGGCAGGACAGGATTAGACATCAAAGGTGGGAGAGACAAGGAACTTGACTTCAAGGGGGAAGATTCTCACTAACTCATGGCAGGAGTCTTGCTGAGGCAGGCCAAAGACAGGTGGGGCCAAGGTCAAAGCAGAAGAGGCGCAGAGGAGTCTGACCAGGCCTATCGCTGCTGACCCGGGCAACTGCATGTTCCCTGCTGGTTCCATGAGCCGCACCCACACCTCTGCATGGCATCTTCTCATTAAACTTTCAGTGAAACCATGTGAGCAATGGAGTCTCCCTCTCCTGCAGCCCCTGATCGCCGGTCCTACAGACCCCACGGAGCTGTGTCAAGGATCAAATGAAATGCTGCATGCAAAAGAGCTTTGGAAAGACGGAGAGTAAGAAAGTCATCTTCAGGATTGAGAGAAGTTCTAGTGCCATGCAAAGGACATGGGCCCGGGCTTCGGAATAGGTCATGGGTTCAATCCAGGCCCTGCCCCTTGTTGGCTGCATTGTTAAGACAAATGGTTACCTTTCCCAAGCCTCAAGTTCCCGTTTGATTCATCAAGGAAAGTCAGTGTCTCTCAGACAGCCTTGGAGGATTGTCTATGATGATACACCCAATTATTAAAAAACTCCCCAGCAAATTGTGGGTATTAAATACATGGTTAGTTCCCCACATGCTCCCTTCCACCCTATTCTGAAACTGTGTTCCCAGGCAGGTTCTACAAAGCCACTGACAGCATCCATGGCTTCTCACAGAGCATTTCAGATCCTTTCCTCGATATTCTGAGAAACAGAGCCTCCTATTTAAGGAACAATGGCTTTCCACAGGCCAGAAATTGATTGAATTGCCCAGAACAAATGTTTTGCTTTTTCACTGGTGATCAGGAGGCTCTGGTATAGAGCACAGATTGCATTTTGCATTATTTTCTTTTTTTGTCTTTCCATCAAAAAAGCAATACATCCAGTCATTACAGAAACTATTCATCAACATGAAAGTCTATATAGTAAAAATGGCATATCCTTACTGCATGCACTTTTTCTAATGCACATTTATGATGTCAGAGAAACTAGTTCATAACATTTTTCCAGCCTGAATCTTGAACCAGTTGAGAAATATGAGGAAGACAATGGGACCCAATATCACTTTTGTTGGTGATAATGGTCTCAAAGAATGTGGTTTATACTTGTGGACCAGAGGGGAGAAACCACCACCTGCCACTGGCCACACTTGATCAAGGCAGTCAGAACTTTGATTTTCAAGGACAGCCTGGGCCAGGGCAATTCAGTTATTGGCTCTCTGGTGGTAGGGACGCTATGAAAGGAAAGGGTGTGTGTGTGTGTGCGTGCATGTGTGTACACGTGCCCAGAATCTCATGCCAGTCCTTACGCCAGGTAGAGCTCACCTCCCTTCCATGTGTGGGGAAGAGGGTAAGGGAGAGAAGTCAATGAGCTGATGGCCTTCAAGTGCCTGAGAAAAAGATCTAGATAGAAGGAGACACAAAAGGAAAGGGGATGTGCCCCAGAGCAGGAAAAAAAAAGCAAAAACAAAAAACTGGGTCTACAAAAACTCTCTGAGGGTGCCTTGTACTGTACCGAGAGGCCAAAAGCCAACCTTCAGGAGATCCGATGAAGGAAATGGCAACCCTTGCCAGTATTCTTGCCTGGAGAATCCCATGAACTGAGGAGCCTGGTGGACTACAGTCCATGGCTTCGCAAGGAGTTGTACACGACTGAGTGACTAAACAATAAGGATCTAAGCCCTCAGACTCAGGATGAGCAGCTGCTGGGCACACCTGCCTAATACTGAAATAGCTCCCCGGAAAACCAGAAAGCACAAAAGCTCCAGCACAGCCCCAAACGCTGGGGTGCACCGATGGTCCTCCTTGGTCTCACCTGATCATCAAAGGCTTCTCAGTGTGATGGAGCTCATGTGCGTGCAACTTTCTGGAAGAAGCGTAAATATCTAATAAGAAAGAAAAAAAAAAGTGAAAATCGGAAACGGAGTAGCTGCCCCCCGGAATAGTGCCGTAGGGATTTAACGAGCACCGGCTGTGTCACAGGGCGCTAGTACAAACTTTTCACCCAGAAGGCGGGTATTATTAGAGGTACTGTTCGGATGAGAACGCTGAGGCTCCAAAAGGTGGCCTCCTGCCCATCCTCACTCTTTTAGTCCGTGGGGGTGTGGCACGGGGCCTGCCGACCGTAGCCTGCGGGAGCCGCTCTAGGCCTCGCGTCCTCCCTCCACCTCCTCCGCAGCTGGCCTCTGCGCTGGGCCCCGCCAGCCGGCCAGCCAGCAGGGGTGGGTGGGGGAGCGCACGCCGCGCCGCGTCCTTATCAACCGGCGGGGCTGCGTGGTGCGGAGCCACCCCGTCAGGGGAGGCGCTGTCCCGGGCCCGCCCCGGGTGGGGCCATGGCTCCCCTGGGCGCGGCGGCCAGCCGGGGTCCGAGAGGCTGCAGGGAGCGCTGAGTGCAGAGCGGCGGTGCGCGCGGGCAGGCGGCCGTCGGGGCGCCAGGGGAGCGCACGCGGCACCATGCGCCCCCGCCTGCCGCCACTGGCCGGGCTGCTGCTGCTAGCCTGCGCGGTGCACGCGGTGAGTACGCGCCGTTCCGCGGGTCCCTCTAGGGGTGAGGGGTGGAGGGGCCCCACCAGATCTTCTGCTGGGCAGTGGGAGGCGTTTCTCCCCATCCTTTCCCCGCAACTATGAGTTTTGTCTGCTCCTCTCCGGAGGGTCCTCTCCTCCGAAATAAAATCTGTGTGTGCCCGGGCGCAGGCAGCGCTGAGATAACTCACCTTGCCCGTCACCCCACCCGGGCGCTCCTGGGCGGAAATTCGGGAGCCGCCCCTGGCCGTG
Organism: Oreotragus oreotragus; assembly: GCA_006410675.1. Taxonomy (NCBI): domain Eukaryota; kingdom Metazoa; phylum Chordata; class Mammalia; order Artiodactyla; family Bovidae; genus Oreotragus; species Oreotragus oreotragus. The sequence goes on from SJYX01008384.1 coordinate 332,049, forward strand.
CCTTTTGTGTGCGAGCACTTTGCCTGCAGTATTTCCTTGAAACCTCATCATCGACTTTCGAAGTTGCTATTTTCACCCTCACTGCGGACATGGAAGGCGAGACTTGGAAAGACCAAAAAAACTTGCCCCGAGAAAAGACAGCTGGAATCCAGTCTGTCTGCCCCAGAGCCTTGCCATTTGCACAGACAGCGGCTGCGGATGGGGAGACTTCCGAAAGCTTTGGCCGTAACTGCCGGAGCTGTAATGCCAGCGTTTGCAGCTTCCTCCTTGGTCTTGTGGGTTTGGCTCCGCAATGTGGTGGGTCTGGGGACTTCTGGGAGCAGCTGGTCTCCCCAAACCAGGTCCAGGGAGGAACTGGCAGAAAACGGAAGGCAGCAGAGTGAGTGGCTTATGTTGCTTTCTCACAAACTCCAGGAATCCTGGCCTCTGCCTGTGGGGTTTGTGAAAGAGGGTGGCTGCACCCAGTGGGGAGAAGGAGCAGTGTGGAAGGGGCGCACAGATCCCAGAACTTCCTCTTTCCACCAGCATTCCAAACAGGCCCCCCACCGCCTCAGTCCCAAGAAACTCCCCAGGGAAAGCACTTAGGAACTCAGTTCCGAGCCTGAAATCTCTGTCCTGGGCAAACCCTTCCTGCACACCCATCAGTGGCCCTCCTGTGGTCCTCTCCTGGTTGGCTATAAGAAAGACCTGCTTCTGGAGCTGGTGGGAGTGTTGACATGCAGGAAGCACAGCTCCTGTGGTGTCCAGAGTGGGATTTTCGGCTCTTCTGTGCAGCTCCCTTGTGTGAATAACTTGGAGCCTCCTGTCCTCAGCGCTGCAGTTGGAAGGTGCTAGGACAATAGCACCTGCTTGCAAGTCTGAGCTCCCACTTTGGGGAAACGCCACCTGAGACATGGGGACAGCTCAAAGCCAAATTCAGCCTCCTAGTGTGTTGTTAGTTAGTGCCCAGAACTGGGAGGCAGCCCTTTTGGTGACCTCACCCCACCTCCTGCCCGCCGCCAGCCTCCTTTTTAAGTATCTGCAGTAACACTGTGGTTGTCAGAAGAAATCAACAAGTGGCTGGGTCTTCAGGACTAAGATTCAACGTACATTTTAATCTCCAGCGTCATTTTAGGAATAAGCCCAAGGGAAAATGAGATCCCTTAGTTCAGGTCTTCTGTGTGCCTTGGAAGGATGCTTTATTATACCTTGGTCCACTTTCCTCCTTTTACAGGGGAGCAAACTGATACCCACAGAGAGCAGGGACCTGCTTCTTATCAGTAAGTTTGTGACAGCTCTGGGACTGGAGCCCAGATCTCGCCTTTCTCAACTGCCCAAGGCTGTGTCTGGGTTGTCGCTTGCCTTTGCTCGCATCTTCACCTACTCACGCACCACTTTATGTTCCTGCCAGGTGGTTTCCTGTGTGTAAGTCTTGGCTTTCTGGTGGTTTTATGGGCTTATCCAGATCTGAGGTTCACACTTCTTGGCAGAGAACTCTGTCAACAAATAGGGATGGAATTGCCTGGCTTCAGTTGGAGAATTTCCCAGCCTATGGAACCCAGCTTTTTTTCTGTTTGAGTGGTCAGACATTTAATTTTGAAACTGAAGGACATTCAAACAATTCCTTATCTTTTCCTGTCTTGGGGGAAATCATAGGCATCTTCCCAATTGGTGGTGGGGGGTGGATCACTAAGGCCAAATTGCTTATTACTACTCCCCGCAACTCCCCACCTTTTCACACAAAGATGTAGGGAGGGTCCCTTGCAAGTGGACTGAAAAGAGCTGGTGGCTGGTGGGGGCAGTTTTTTGAGATCCTCATAAGAAACTCTGGCTTCACCTCCCCTTACTGTCCCCACCCATGTCTCTCATGAGGATTTTTACCTGGAACAGTATTGTCATTATTTACCAGCGCACCTGTCCTTCCCGTCCTCCCCAGTACGTTCACTTAGAGCTTGAATCTTGAGACTTAGTCGAACTCATCCTTTATCCTTAGAACCTGTCATATCAGAAGAAAGAGCCAATGACTGTGTGTGGGCTGAATGAATGAATGAAGTGATGGTGCTATCCATAGTGGCTGCCCTCATGTGGGGCACTTTCATATAACAACAGGTAGTGAAGAATGACATCTTACAAGCAATCATTGCTTACAAAATTGTACATAAATCTGACAGGCAAAGGTGTAGTTTCTCAGGGGAGGGCTTTTAAATTCAGGGCATCTGGCCAACTGCCCATCTGAGAACCTGAGTGTGTTAAGTAGGGTACAAGGGGCTACTTTTTCCTTCAAGCAGAGTTTCTTAACTTTGACACTATAATTCTGGATATTAAATCTGAGCTTTCCACATGGGATGCTGGGACAAGAGCTAGGCCCTCCCCTGGCATGGGAGGGAACGAGAGGGTGGAGAGAGTGGTTAGAGAGAGGGGAGCAGGGGGTGGGGGTGCCCTGTGCATTGTATGCTGTCCAGCAGCGTCCCTGTACTCTGCCTACCAGAAGCTAGTATCTTCTCTCCAAGTTGTGCCAACAGAAAGTGTCTCCAGACATTGCCAGCTGTCCTCTGGGAGCAGGCAGGGCAAAACTGCCCTGGTTGAGAACTACTGCCTTAAAAGTTACTATGTCTCAGGGGAAATGTGTGAACAAGATTCACAATAGGTGTCACTGGATGTTGGATTCAGGGTAGTGGGGTTGGTGACAGGGAATCTGAGCTGGAGACAGAAGCAGGTGTACCAGTGAAAACCCATCTCCGGATAGAAGACCTCTATAGAGCGTGGGTTCCTTTGGCTTCTCCCCCCTCCTTTCCCACTCCCCCATGTCCCTCTTCATTTCTTCTCGGTTGATGGCTCAGAAATACAAAAACTCTAAGGCGGGGGTCTGGCATGTGGTGGTGCCCACTCCTTTTTAGACTGCATCTGGACCCAGAGGTTGACAAGCTGGGTGAGCAGAATTTTAGGAAGGCCTGCAAGGTCACCAGAGGATCTGACTACTGATGCCTCTTAGAGAAAAGTCACTGGGAGCTTTGTATCCCTGAACAATATTCCGAGGTAGTATTGTGGGTTCCTTTTTGAGTTTTTGCTCTTCCTAAAATTCATGTGACTGATGACCATGATGGTGATGATGGTGAAGGCTTCCCTGACTGCCTACTTCACACCAGATACTCTGCTAAGCTGTGCCTGGCACTGCTTGACTATTCTCACCAACAGTCATCATCCTCACTGTGCATGTGAAGAAACTGAGGCTCAGAAAGAGGTGAAACCGTTGATCAAGTCACCCAGCTGACATGATGGTGTAAGGACCCAAACCCAGCTGTTCTTAGCCAGCACGTGCATCTGCTTCCAAAGAGAGGCTGCTCTGGTTTCAGGCTCCCAAGGCGCTGTCATGAAATCTTTCTCAAACCACAAAATGACAATAACTACAGTTTAATCTAATCACTTTATAAAAGACAAACCAAATACGGAATTACATGCAGCATTTTATTGAGGGTGGCCAGACATGAGCTTGGGACCACAAATTCAAAAAAACAAGAGAGATGCTTCCCACACTGTTTAGGGGAGTCCTTTAGACTTTGGCACCCCCTTTAGGAGTTGCTACAGAGCTCCCCTCCTGTCCCGTCCCCCAAATCCCCTCCCTTGACACTGGAGGGCACAGGTCTCTTCCTGGCACCCCTTGTTGAAAGCCCAGATTCCACAACCAGGATTAGAGCTCTGCCCCCAGAGTGGCCTCTGGTTTGGCGCCTGCATCCCTGACCTTAGCAAACTGAGGTCACCACTGACCTTTGCTCGGGCTCTGGAACAACCTGCAGCCCCAGATAAGACCCACAACACTCAGATTCTATCTACTTGCTTACATGACAGAGTATATAAGTGTTCACGAGGATACGAGAAAGCAGGGATCTCTTGGGGCCCACCCAGCTTCGATATTCCATGTCTGAACAAGTCCAAGGGGCGTCTGGGCAAGGGGCCTCCCTGGTGGGTCATCTCCCGGTGGTTGTGCTGCCAGGATTCCTGAGTTTTCCAGACTTCTCCAGAATCACCACATGCCCCACATCACTTCCCTCTCTCTTGGCTCCCCAAGGCTCCCCAGGACTCCCCTTGGTGTCTTCTGAGATTTCTGACCTTACTACCTCCTTTCATTTTCAATAGACGGGTTTACCTCCCATATGCTGAGAGTCGGAGAATGAACATCCTCTGAGCGGCATCTTGCCCTCGCAGATGAATCGAAGTTGTGCCCTCCTGTTCCTTCCCTCCTGCACCCCCTTGAACGTCATGCCGTGCCAGAGCAGCACAGACTGAGGGGCTTGAACAGCGGAAATTTATCTTCTCGTAGGCCTGGAGGCTGGATATCCCAGATCATGGTTGGATTCTGGGAAGTCCTCCCTCCCTGGCTTGTAGTTGGCTGCCTGGTCCTCATGTAACCTTTCCTCTGACTTCTAAGAGAGTGAGTTCACTGATATCTCTTGTAAGAACGTCAATCCTATCAGATTTGGGCCCCCTATGACCTTATTTGACCTTAATGAACTCCTTCTGGGCCCTGTCTCCTAACAGAGCCACACCTGGGCTTAGGGAGTCAATGGATTCTTTGAGGGACACAGACATTCAGTCTGCATCACACCTGAATGGAATAGAGGCTTTGCTCCAGCCCCATGCTCCTGACCTCTTCCCCCCACCACGCTCAGTGACTTTTGTCCTGAGATGACACAGAGGTAGCCTTCACCCTGCTCCTCTTGACTGGATTTCCCATCAGCTAGTCAACCTGCCCAAGCCCATCCAGCCAAGTGGCAAAGGAACTCTACAGCTCTGGCCGTGGTTGCTCCGCTACCGCTCATGGCCAGCATTTCGGAAGATGCATTTGTGATCCCTGCCTCCACCTCTGTCCGTTCCTCGGTCTGCAGCACCCTGGCTCCCACCTGTTCCCCACTCGCATCAGTCTCACCAGGCCCTGCGTTATCCCACTTTCCCTAGACATGGCGTGGTCTCTGTCCCACCCAAGGGGGACACATGGTTGATGAGAGTTTGGATGCTATGACTAATGACATCAAGGCAGCGAGCACATACCCTGACTGTTCTGGGCAAGATGGGCAGGGCACCCATGGGACTCCAGCCTCTTAGAGACATTTGGTGCTGGGACACTCTGTCCTTCTCCCTCTTCCTCACCTTGGCGCCTGCCTTTCACAGGCTTGTGGTTCCCATTGCGCCTCAAATGAGGTTTTCCCTCTTTCGAGGTTTCCCCGTGTCACATGGTTCCTTCCTCTCGTGTGGTCCCTCCTTTTGCTCATCTTCCCAGCCTGTGAGGGTCACTGTCTCAGCCTCTGTCTCTGGCCTTTGCTCTCCTTATGCTTGCTGCTCTCTCTTACTATGTGAGTTTCCTTGGCCATCTTAAGGTGATATAAATCCAACCTTAACCATGCTTATCTCACTTCAGCTGCTGCCAAACTCACTTCTTGTCCTTGTTTTCCCTGTTGTTGATGTTACTGAGGTACCCAAAGCAGACACATAGGAATCACATTGGCCCCTGTCCTTAACTGGCCCTCAGCCCCTGCTGGCCCCTGTCACATCTGTGCACATCCTGGGGGTGACTTCTCGCCTACGCGGTGTAGTGCCTCCCAGGGGTTTCCTGCCACTGCTTGTGGTCCATGGTGACCTGGCGACTACCTTCCTGCATGCTTCTGCCACAGGTGCCTCTGGACCCTTTGGAGCCTGTGAGCTATGGCAATAAGATCTGTGTCTGCTTACCTTCGATTGCAGGACATCCTAGGGACCCAGTAAGTGTTAGGTGACATTTTGGGTTTGGAACGGTTGTAGGATTGAGTTCCCTCTTCATTTCTCATTGTATAAACTAGACTAGTATCTCTCTTTTTGCCGCTGTGAAACTATTCCTTTCCAGTCTCAGGTTAGCATTTGACGAGCAAAGTGTGTTGAGTTTCTTCCCCTCCTTTGGAATTCAGTAGTTTTTCATTGGAGAAGGTAATGGCACTCCACCCCAGTACTCTTGCCTGGAAAATCCTGTGGACAGAGGAGCCTGGTAGGCTGCAGTCCATGGAGTCACTAAGAGTCGGACATGACTGAGCTACTTCACTTTCACGTTTCACTTTCATGCATTGAGGAAGGAAATGGTAACCCAGTCCAGTGTTCTTGCCTGGAGAATCCCAGGGATGGGGGAGCCTGGTGGGCTGCTGTCTACGGAGTTGCACAGAGTTGGCCACGACTGAAGCAACTTAGCAGCAGCAGCAGGTGAATAAAATCTTTTTCACTCCTGAAAAGATTCAAAAGTTGACCTCCTTATATGTGCTTTCTCAGGAAGTTACTGTAGAATGTGCTTCTGAAGAACAAGGAAGCAAAGCCAAGAAAAAGAGAGTATAGGAAATGGAACTGTGACTGGGGGAGCCGGGGAGAGGCCCCCTAAAAGCACAGCCAGGTGTCAGGCCCCATTGGCAGAGGTCTGTGAGAGAGAGGGCTCCAGGGATTGAAAGAATAGACCTCTTGATAAATGTCTATCAAGGCTGTTGGAGCATTTGGATAAATTAATCCTATCTACCTAGATAAACCAATCAAATGAAAATGCAAAGTAAATTGTTGACCACAGGAAAAACAAAATGTACAAAAAGAGACATAATCGTTTTACATGGCTAGACTCAGCAGTGAACAATATTTCATAGTCAAAGTAAGTCATTATAAATACAGACCATTCATTTAACTAAAAATTAAGAGAAGGCTATGTCAATATATTATATGGGGGGAGGGAAGTATATATAGGGAGGTTTAAAAACATCTAAATCTTTCTCTTCCATAATAGAGAATTTTGGATAATGTCTCAAATTGATAAACCAAGAAATAACAATATGAGATAATTTTGAAATACAGAGATAAAATGAAAATATACATCTAAAGAAAAGGAAAGCAGGTTTCTCTGGAGAGCAGGAAAAGGTTAGGCAAGGGAACTGCAGTTTTTCACTATAAGCACTTTAGTACTAGGACAAGTAAAAGAAAAAAAAGTACCTATCCAAACTTGATTTTTAAAAACTATTAAAAGGGACCTTTTCAAGACTAATAGCTCTTGCTTTGAGGAGTATTTTATATAAATTTTAGCAATACTTTCACCGTCACTTGTTTCTCCTGTGAATTTAGAGGAAAATTTTAAAGGGGTCTACTGTAGAGCATAGTCCGTTTTTGTCTTAAAAAGATTTTTTTGGCTGTGCTGTCCAGCTTGTTCAATCTCTGACTAGGGGTTGACCCTGCCCATGCCCTCGCCAGTGAAAACACAGAGTCCTAAGCACTGGATTGCCAGGAAATTCCCAATATTTCGAAATTTATTGATTATATAGAAACATGCACAAGCATACATACATTTGACTTCCAAATATCAACCTCTTCTTTCCTCTAGGAAAACTTAGATGATGATACGCGGGCTTTTTTCCCCCTTCATTCTCCCTCTGAGGCATCTAACAAACTGTTGCTCCATGAACACAATCTTCCCAGCCACTCCCAGCTACCCTGATGGCCCCACTCTGTCACTGAGGCCACTGTCTGCAGGCTGCAGACTCATCCACAGACTCAGCCCTTTCAACAGAATACTGTTGCTGTCATACAAACAGTGGATGCATATGTTTCTGCAATTGACATGCCACCACACAAAATAATCTTGCTTTATTCAGTTTTAATGAAAGGATTAAGGGTAAACGAACTGTGGAATAATCTACTTCACACCCACTAAGATAGATATTGGAGCTTGCCAGGTTACGCTACTGGTAGAGAACCTGCCTGCCAATGCTTGAGGTGGAGAAGACTCAGGCTTGATCCCTGGGATGGTAAGATCCCCCGGAGGAGGAAAAGGTAACCCACTCCAGTATTCTTGCCTGGAAAGTCCCATGGACAGAGGAGCCTGGCAGGCTACAGTCCATAGGGTCGCAGAGAGTCAGACATGACTANGGTGGAGAAGACTCAGGCTTGATCCCTGGGATGGTAAGATCCCCCGGAGGAGGAAAAGGTAACCCACTCCAGTATTCTTGCCTGGAAAGTCCCATGGACAGAGGAGCCTGGCAGGCTACAGTCCATAGGGTCGCAGAGAGTCAGACATGACTAAAATGACTTAGCACAGCACAGTAGATATTATTAAAACAGAAGAATAAGGGTTGAGGATGAGGACGTAGAGAAACTAGAACTCTGTGCATTGTTGGCGGGAAGGTAAAATGGTACAGCTGATGTGGAAAACGGTGTGGTGGTCCCTTAAAAATGTAATCAGAATTACCATATTATCCAGCCATTTTGCTTCTGGATATGTACCTGCTGCTGCTGCTGCTAAGTCGCTTCAGTCATGTATGACTCTGTGCGACCCCAGGGACAGCAGCCCACCAAGCAAGAACACTGGAGTGGATTGCCATTTCGCTTCTGGATATGTACCTAGAAGAACTGACAGCAGAGACTCAAAGAGATACTTGTACACCTCTGTTCTTGGCTGCGTTATTCACAATAGCCAAGAGGTGGAAACACCCAAGTGATGAGTAGATGAACAAAGTGTGGTCTGTCCATACAGTGGAATAGTATTCATCCATATAAAGGAATGAAATTCCAATAGATGCTACAACATGGATGTGAAATGAGACACAGAAGAGCAAATATTGTATGATGCCACTTACATGAACAGACATATTCACAGAGTCAGAAAGTAGAATAGAGGTTGCTGTTTAATTGGTACAGAGTTTCTGTTGGGCTGTAGAAGTCCTGGAAATGGATAGGAGTGATCACTGTACAACTTTTCATTTAATTCCACTGAATTGTACACTTAAACATGATTGCAATGGCAAATGGTATATATATTTTGCTACAACTTAAGAAATTTAGAATTAAAAGAAGCTAAACTATCCTCTAATGTTTATTTTTCCATTGTTGTTGTTTAGTTGCTAAGTCACATCTGACTCTTTGGGACCCCGTTGGCTGCAGCATGCCAGGCTTCCCTGTCCTTCACCGTCTCCTGGAGTTTGCTCAAGCTTATATCCATTGAGTCAAAGATGCTATTCAACCATCTCACCTTCTGTCACCCTCTTCTCCTCCTTCCCTCAATCTTTCACAGCCTCAGGATCTTTTCCAATGAGTCGGCTCTTCCAATCAGATGGCCAAAGCATTGGAGCTTCATCATCAGTCCTTCTGATGAATATTCAGGGTTGATTTCCTTTAGGGTTGACTGGTTTGATCTCTTTGCTGTCCAAGGGACTCTCAAGAATCTTCTCCAGCACCACAATTTGAGGCACCAGCCTTTGGCGCTCAGCATTCTTTATGGTCCAATTCTCACATCTAAAATCTAGTCAAAAACCATAGCTTTGACTAGACAGACCTTTGTTGGCAAAGTGATGTCTCTGCTTTTTAATATACTGTCTNCCAAGGGACTCTCAAGAATCTTCTCCAGCACCACAATTTGAGGCACCAGCCTTTGGCGCTCAGCATTCTTTATGGTCCAATTCTCACATCTAAAATCTAGTCAAAAACCATAGCTTTGACTAGACAGACCTTTGTTGGCAAAGTGATGTCTCTGCTTTTTAATATACTGTCTAGGTTTACCATAGTTTTCCTTTTAAGGGCAAGCATCTTTTAACTTCATGGCTGCAGTTACCTTCTGCAGTGATTTTGGAGCCCAAGAAAAAACAAAATCTGTCACTGTTTCTGCTTTTTTCCCATCTATTTGCCATGAAGTGATGGAACTGGATTCCATAATTTTAGTTTTTTGAATGTTAAGGTTTAAGCCAGCATTTTCACTCTCCTCTTTTACCCTCATCAAGAAGCTCGTTAGTTCCTCTTCACTTTCTGTCATTAGAGTGGTATCATCTGCATATCTGAGATTGTTGATATTTTCCCCTGCAATCTTGATTCCAGCTTGTGATTCATTCAGCCCAGCATTATGAGTGATATACTCTGCATAGAAGTTAAAAATAAGCAGGGTGACAATATACAGCCTTGACGTACTCCTTTCCCAATTTGGAACCAGTGTATTGTTCCCAAATGTCCAGTTCTAACAGTTGCTTCTTGACCTGGATATAGGTTTCTCAGGAAACAGGTAAGGTGGTCTGGTATTCCCATCTCTAAGAATTTTCCAGTTTGTTGTGATCCACACAGTCAAAGGCTTTATNACCAGTGTATTGTTCCCAAATGTCCAGTTCTAACAGTTGCTTCTTGACCTGGATATAGGTTTCTCAGGAAACAGGTAAGGTGGTCTGGTATTCCCATCTCTAAGAATTTTCCAGTTTGTTGTGATCCACACAGTCAAAGGCTTTATTGTAGTCAGTGAAACAGAAATAGATGTTTTTCTGGAATTCCATTGCTTTTTTGATGATCCAAGAGTGAATGTTGGCAATTTGATCTCTGGTTCCTCTGCCTTTTCTAAATCCAGCTTGTGCATCTGGAAGTTCTTGGTTCATGTATTGCTGAAGCCTAGTTTGAAGGATTTTGAGCATAACAACCTTGCTAGCATGTGAGATGAGTGCACATTTTCCCTAGTCCTAGCGAAAAACATGAAGGTGAACCTTTCTTGGAGAGGATTCCCACTGTAGGTGTTCCCCCATTCCTCATCTTGCTCCATCGCTTACAAGAGCCCTCGGTGCTACAGTGCCGCTTCCTTCAGCCTCCAAGAATGCACATCACCACCCACTTTCAAGAGATGCCACCCCTACCCAGTCATCTATGCTGTGTAACAATCACAAAAACTCAGTGGCATGTAGCAATGCATGTTTCTTTCTTTCTTAGTGTTTGCAAGTGAGCTAGGGCTTGACTGACCAACTATGATACTGATATTGGTCCAGGCACTGTGCAGAGCAAGTCTGCGACCCTGAAGACCCATCATGGTGCACTGGTGCAGTCATACCTTTCTCCCTCCCACCCTCAGCTTTCTTTCTCAGCTGACACATCAATGTCTCAATCTCTACAATTTTACCACTGCAAGAATGTTATGGAAATGATGTGGCATCTAAAAAATGATGCAAATGAATGTGTTTTCAGGACAAAACAGACTCACAGACATAGAAAACAAACTTATGTTACCAAAGGGGAAAGGTCGGTAGTGCTGGGGGTGATAACTAAGAGTTCGGGATTAAAATATACACACTACCGTGTATAGAATAGACAGTCAGTGAGGACCTGCTGTGTAGCACAGGGACCTGTACTTAATACTGTGCTGTAGTGACCATATGGGAAAAGAATCAGAAAAATAATGGATGTATGTATATGGATAATGGAATCACTTTGCTGTACACCTGAGACTAACACAACATTGTAAATCAGCTATATTCCAATATAAAATAAAAATTAAATTTAAAAGGAACATTAGATAAATGAAATCATACTGTAACTGTTTGGGATTGGCTTTTTTCACTGAGCATACTTCTCTGGAGATTCATATAGGGTGGTCCATGTATCACCACTTTGTTCCTTTTTATTGCTGAGGGCTTCCCTGTTGGCTCAGATGGTAAAAGAATCCTCCTGCAAAGTGGGAGACCTGGGTTTGACCCCCGGGTTCCCTTGGAGGAGAGCATGGCAACCCACTCCAGTATGCTTGCTTAGAGAATCCTCAGGGACAGAGGAGCCTGGTAGGCTACAGTCCATGGGGTCACAAAGAGTCAAACCTGACTGAGAGACTAAGCACAGAATTTCATAGTATGGATGTTCCATAGTTCACCTCTTACACGTTGAAAGGCATCTGGATTGTTTCAGTTTTGAGGTATTAGGAATAAAGCTGCTGTAAATATTAGTATACAGGTATGTGTGTGTGTGTGTGTGTGTGAACATAAGCTTTCATTTCTCCAGGATAAATGCCCAGGAGTGCAATGGTTGGATCACGTAATGTTAATAGTTGCATGTTTAGCTTTTCTTAAGACCTTGCCAACTTGTTTTCCAGAGTGATTGTCTCATTTTACAATCCCACCAGCAATATGTGAGTGACCTAGTTTCACCACAGCCTTGCCAACATTGTTGTGATTTTTTATTTTATATCTTCTAATAAGCATATAGTGATATCACATTGCAATTTCAATTTGCATTTACCTAATAGCTAATAATGTTGAACATCTTTTCATGTTCTTGTTTGCCATCTGTATATCTTCTTCTGTGAAATGTTTCTTCATGCATTTTGCCTGTCTTCTGGTTAGATTTTTAAAATTTGCTTACTATTGGGTTTTGAATGTTCTTTATATATTCTAGATATTAATCCTAATTTGTTAATTGCAGATATTTTCTCCTAGTCTATAGCTTGTCTTTTCATCCTTTTAACATGGTTTTTCATGGAGCAAAAGTTTTTAGTTTTGATAAAGTCCAGCTTATCCGTTTTTCTTTTTATGGATCTTGCTTTTGGTGTCAAGTATAAAGAATCTTTGTCTTGCTCTGCATTTTGAAGATGTTTTCCTGTGCTTTTTTCTGAAAGTTTTAGTTGAATTTTTTGTACTCAAGTCCATCATTATTTTGAGGCAATTTTTATATAAGGTGTGAGTCTTAGGTTTGCTTTGTTATCTATAGCTGTCCAATGACTATAACACTGTTGCCTTTTCTTCTGCTAATACCAAGTTCTTTTGACTACTATCAGTTCAGTTCAGTTCAGTTGCTCAGTCGTGTCCAACTCTTTGCGACTCTATGAATCACAGCACCTCAGGCCTCCCTGTCCATCACCAACTCCTGGAGTTCAGGTCCATTGAGTCGGTGATGCCATCCACCCATCTCATCCTTTGTCGTCCCCTTCTCCTCCTGCCCCCAATCCCTCCCAGCATCAGAGTCTTTTCCAATGAGTCAACTCCTTGCATGAGGTGGCCAAAGTACTGCAGTGTAAGCTTTAGCATCATTCTGTCCAAAGAAATCCCAGGACTGATCTCTTCAGAATGGACTGGTTGGATCTCCTTGCAGTCCAAGGGACTCTCAAGAGTCTTCTCCAACACCACAGTTCAAAAGCATCAA
>SJYX01008384.1:345225-415257 GCA_006410675.1 Oreotragus oreotragus
TCCAAGGACTAAGTGTCTTTTAATTTCATGGCTGCAATCACCATCTGCAGTGATTTTGGAGCCCCAAAAATAAAGTCTGACACTGTTTTCACTGTTTCCCCATCTATTTCCCATGAAGTGATGGGACCAGATGCCACGATCTTAGTTTTCTGAATGTTGAGCTTTAAGCCAACTTTTTCACTCTCCACTTTCACTTTCATCAAGAGGCTTTTGAGTTCCTCTTCACTTTCTGCCACAAGAGTGGTGTCATCTGCATATCTCAGGTTATTGATATTTCTTCTGGCAATCTTGATTCCAGCTTGTGCTTCTTCCAGCCCAGAGTTTCTCATGATGTACTCTGCATATAAGTTAAATAAGCAAGGTGTCAATATACAGCTTTGACATACTCTTTTTCCTATTTGGAACCAGTCTGTTGTTCCATGTCCAGTTCTAACTGTTGCTTCCTGACCTGCATATAGGTTTCTCCAGAGGCAGGTCAAATGGTCTGGTGTTCCCATCTCTTTCAGAATTTTCCACAGTTTATTGTGATCCATACAGTCAAAGGCTTTGGCATAGTCAATAAAGCAGAAATAGATATTTTTCTGGAACTTTCTTGCTTTTTCGATGATCCAGCATAGCTATGCAGCAAGTCTTTAAATTAGGTGAATTGATTTCTCCCAGTTATTTTTTTTTTATTAATAGAATTTATTTTGTTGAGAAGACTTAAGTTTACAGAAAAATTGTGCAGAAAGTGCAAAGAATGACTATATACTCCTCTCAATCCCTCCTCCCCAGTGTCTGTTATTAATGTTTTGCATTAAAGTGGTGCATTGGTTACAGCTGGTGTACTAATATTGATACATTAACTAAAGTCTATAGCTTAAATTACTTTTTCTTACAAGTCTATTGTTATTGACGTATAGTTGATGTGTAATATTATATAGGTTACAGACGTATACAACTAGTGATTCGCAATTTTTAAAGGTTATACTCCACTTACAGTTATTATAAAATATGGGCTATATTCCCTGTGTTGTACAATGTATCCTTGTGGCTTATTTTATACCTAACAATTTGTGCCTCTTACTCCTCTGCCCCTATTTTGTCCTTCTCCCATTCCCTTTTCCCACGGGTAACTACTAGTTTGTTTCTGTGTCTGTGGGACCTCCTTGATAGCTCAGTTGGTAAAGAACCCACCTGCAATGCAGGACACCTGGGTTCGATTCCTTGGTTGGAAAGATCCCCTGGAGAAGGGATAGAAGTCCGCTTCTTTTTTGTTACATTCGCTATTCTGTCTTCCTCCTTTTGAATCCCTGCTGTCTGGCCCCAGTCTTAGAATCAGCTTTGTGGTGCTGACTAGTGCTCTTGGTTTTGGGTTTTCAGGTTGGTACCCCCCCTCGACTATGTGATGTGCTGCAGGTACTGCAGTTGGAGAGGGACCAGTGCCTGCAGGAGCTCTCCCGGGAGAGCACGGAGCATCCAGCCCCAGGTATGTGCCTCCCTGCATCCACTCTGGGATGTGGGAGGTAGGGGCTGGACCAGCTGCATTCTTTCAGAGAATAAGCAGAGGGGAAGGGTCTAGAGCGACTCTGGTGAGCTGTCTACACGTGCTGAAAATCACATCATCACCCCTCTTTGTTTCTCTGAGTTTATGGGTACAACCAGGGTTTTTGAACCATTAGCTTCTGCATGATGACTTCACCCAGGTGAGTGTTTTGATGAGAGTTACTTGTCCTGGTGGTGTACCTCTTATCCATTCTCTCACCTCCATTGCTAGTTTGATGGGGGAGGTAACAGAAAGGCAGTGTGGGGAATGGAAAACTCAGGGTCCATTGCCGGCTGACCCTCACTGGCTGTGTGAATGTGAACAAATTATTTAATGTTCTGAGCCTCACTTTCCTGATCTATAAAACAGAGATGATAAAGTATGTTAGAATTACAAATATATGTAAGATAAAGTGTTAAATATAGGTGCTTCTTAAAGATTATTAATTTAAATATTTATTATTATTAGTCAAGACAGTCAATATTATTAATTTGCTCTTTACATATTAATTTTATTTCTACTCCCTTCCTTCACTTATCTTCCTAGCTTTTACTCATCTAAAGGCAGCGGAGGATGTGACATTAAGAAAAAAATCCTTCACAAATAGTCAAACAAAGACTTGTACAGATAAGGTCTTCACTGTACTGGTTACAGTAGCCAACAGGTAGAAACAACCCAAGTGTCTGTCAGCTGATGAAAGATGAAGATGTGGTCTGTACCTACAATAGAATAGTGTTCAGCCTTAAAAAGGAGTGAAGTACTGGTACATGCTGCAATGTGGATAAATCTTAGGTGGTTCTATTGGTAAAGAATCTGCCTGCCAATACAGGAGATGCAGGAGACAAGGGGTTTGATCCCTGAGTTGGAAGATCCTTTGGAGTTGGAAGATCCCTTGGAGTAGGAAATGGCAACCAACTCCAGTATCCTTGCCTGGGAAATTCCATGTACAGAGGAACCTGGTGGGCTACAGTCCATGGGGCTCCAAAGAGTCAGACGTGACCTAGTGCCCAACCACACATGCACGTGATATGACTCCACTTATAGGAAACATCTAGATTAGACAAATTCACAGAGACAAAAGTCAGGTTGGTGGCTGTCAGGGGCCCAGGGGAAAGGGCATGCAGAGCACCTGCGTAGACACTGCCTCTTAGTGGGGGTGAAATGTGTAGACCTAGGTAGAGGTGCTGGCCACACAATACTCTGTCCTAAATGCCACTGACTGTACACTTTAAAATGCTTTCACTTTCATGCATTGGAGAAGGAAATGGCAGCCCACTCCAGTGTTCTTGCCTGGAGAAAACCAGGGACGGGGGAGCCTGGTGGGCTGCCGTCTATGGGGTCGCACAGAATCAGACACGACTGAAGCTACTTGGCAGCAGCAGCAGTGGTTAATTTTATGTTATATGAATTTCTTTTCAATAGACTTTATTGAAAAGTCTCTTCCAAGTGGCTGCACCATTTAAATTTCTACCAGCGATGAATGAATGATCATTCCTGTTGTTCTGTATCCTCGCCAGCATTTGATGTTGTCTCGCACAGAATCAGACACGACTGAAGCTACTTGGCAGCAGCAGCAGTGGTTAATTTTATGTTATATGAATTTCTTTTCAATAGACTTTATTGAAAAGTCTCTTCCAAGTGGCTGCACCATTTAAATTTCTACCAGCGATGAATGAATGATCATTCCTGTTGTTCTGTATCCTCGCCAGCATTTGATGTTGTCAGTGTTTTGTTTTTTTATTGTAGTAAAATACCTACAAGAAATTTTACTATCTTAACCATTTTCATCTATTTATTTTTCTTCCAGTTTTACTGAGATATAGTTGACATACAGCATTGTATAAGTTTAAGGTATATAGCATAATGATCTGACTTACATACATAATGAAAGTATTATCACAATAAGTTAAGTGAACATCTGTCATCTCATATAGGTACAAAGTTAAGAAATGGAAAAAAGTTGTATGATGCGAACTCTTAGGATTATTCTCTTAACAACTTTCATACATACCATGCTGCTGCTGCTGCTGCTAAGTCGCTTCAGCCCGTCCCTGGGATTCTCTAGGCAAGAACACTGGAGTGGGTTGCCATTTCCTTTAGCAATGTTGATTGTCTTTATCATGGTACACATTACATCCCTAGTACTTACAACTGAAAGTTTGTACCTTTTGACTGCTTTCATCCAATTCCCCCTAACCCCGCCTCTGGCAAGCACAAATCTGATCTCTTTTTCTATGAATTTGTCTTTGACGTATAATTGACCTATAAAGCTATGTAATTTCTGTTACATAATTAGTAATTTAATATTCTATACATTTCAGAATGATCACCACTGATGAATCTAGTTATGATATGTGACCATACAAAGATAATACATAGGTTGCTAACTGTACTCCCCTCTCTGTGCATTTCATACTGTAGCTCATATATTTTGCACCTGGGACATTTGTATCTCTTAATGCCCCTCATCTGTCTCTTTCTTCCTCCACCCAGCTTCCCTCTGGCAACTCCCGCTTGTTCTCTGTGTCCGTAACTCTGTTTCTGTTTAGTTAACTTGTTCATTTGTTTTGTTTTAGAGATTTCGCATATAAGTGAAGTCATACAGTATTTATCTTTATCTGACTTATTTCACTTATCATAATGCCCTCTAGGTCCATGCATGTTGCCACAACTGTTAAGATTTCATTCTTATGACTGAGTGATATTCCATTGTGTGTATATACGACATCTTCTTTATCCATTCATCTACTGATGGGGACTTGGGTTGCTTCCATATCCTGACTATTGTAAATAATGCTGCAATGAACATATCTTTTCTAATTAGTGTTTTTGTATTCTTTGGATAAATACCCAGGAGTGGAATTGCTGGATCACGTGATAATTATATTTTTAACTTTTTGAGGACTCTCTACAGTTTTTCCAGAGTGGCTGTACCAATCTACGTTCCCACCAACAGTGCATGAGGGTTCCCGTTTCTCCACATCTTTGTCAACACTTGATATTTCTCGTCCTTTTGATAACAGTCATTCTGAGAGGTGTGAGGTTTCATCTCATTGTGGTTTTGATTTGCATTTCCCTGATGATTAGTGATGCTGAGCATCTTTTCATGTGCCTGTTGGCCATCTGTATGTTTACTTTAAAGAAGTCTAAAAACATACATAAATTTCATCATCTTAACCATTTCTCAACGTGCAGTTGTGTTAAGTTCACATTACCGAGCACCCAATCTCTAAAAACCTTTCATATTGCAGAACTGGAGCTCTGCACCCATTGAACAGCAACTGCTTTTCCTCCATTATCCACTGGGAACCGTCATTCTACTTTATATTTCTATGAATGAAATGGTTCGAGGAACTTCAAATAACTGGAGTCATACAGTTTTTGTCTTGTTGTGATTGCCTTATGGTATCTCATTGTGGTTTTGATCTTCATTCACATGATGATTAGTGAGACTGAGCATGTTTTCCTGTGTTTCTTGGCTATTTGTGTGTCTTGTTTAAAGAAATGTTCTCTCAAGTCCTTTGACCATTTTTAAGTAGGGTTGTTCAGTTTTTAATTATTGAGTTACAGGAGTTCTTTATTTATTCTGGATATTAGCCCCTTATCAGTGTATGATTTGAAAAGAATTTCTGTCATTCTGTAGTTTACCTTTTCATTCTCTTGATTGTATCCTTTGATGCACAAAAGTTTTAAAGTTTGACTTATTATAATCTATCTAATTTTACTTTTGTTATCAGATCTTTTGGTATCATATCCAAGAAAGCATTGCCAAATCCAATCTCATAGAACTTTCTCCTAAGAATTTTAAAATTTTAGCTCTTACATTTAGGTTCTTGGTCCATTTTGGATTAATTGTTAAATGGTATAAATTAATCGTTCTTTTGCATTTGGACATTCAGTTTTCCCAGCACCATTTGTGGAAGGATAGTCTTTTTCTCATTGAATGGTCTTGGCATCTTGGTAAAAAAAATCACTTGACCATACATGTGAAGGTTTATCTGTGGGATGTTTATTCTGTTCCATTGGTCTATATGTCCGTCTTTATGCCAGTACCACACTGTTTTGATTACTGTAGCTTTCAAATAGGTTTTGTTTTTTTTTTTTGTATTTATTTATTTTTTTACACGAACTCCCAAACATGAACCCCCCTCCCACCTCCCACCCCACATCTTCCCTCCAGATCATCAAATAGGTTTTGAAATCAGGAATTATGAGATCCTCAACTTTGTTGTTTCTCAAGATGGTTTTAACTATTCCAAGATCCTTGGATATTCCATTAGAAATTTTAGGATGAATATTTCTATTTCTGAAAATGAAAGGAAAGTGTTAGTCACTCAGTCATGTCCAGTTCTTTGCAACCTCATGGACTGTAGCCTGCCAGGCTCCTCTGTCCATGGAATTCTCCAGGCAAGAATACTGGAGTGGGTAGCCATTCCCTTCTTCAGGGGATCATCCCGATGCTGGGATGGAACCCAGACTCCTGCATTACAGGCAGATTCTTTGCTGTCTGAGCCACCACGGAAGACTGATTATAATAAATAAATTCTAAATAAATAAATGTTAAAATATTTGTCATTTGGATTTTTTTAAATGGCTATGCCATGTGGCTTGTAGGATCTCAGGTCCCTGACCAGGGATTGAACCTGGGCCCCTGAAGTGAAAGTGCTGGGTCCTTACCACTGGGCCACCAGGAACTCCTTGTCATTGGGATTTTGATACAGATGGCATTAAGTCTGTAGCTCACTTTGGGTAGTATTGACATCTTAAAAATACTAACTCATCCAATCTGTGAACACAGAATGTCTTTCCATTTATTTGTGTTTTTAATTTCTTTCAGCAACATTTGGTAGTTTTCAGTGTGCAAGGCTTTCATCTTGTTGGTTAGGTTTATTCCTAAGTATTTTATTATTTTTAATGCTATTATAAATGGATTTGTTTAATTTCCTTTATAGGTTGCTTCTCATTAGTGCATAGGAATGCAACTAATTTTTGTGTGTTGATTAAAAAAAATTTTTTTTACAATCTTATGTTCGCTTCCACTGCACAACAACGCAATCAGCTACAACCACACACATATCCCCTCTCTCTTGAGCCTCCCAGCCCCACCCTACCTCTCTAGATCATCCCAGAGCACTGGACTGGACTCCCTGTGTTATACAGGAGCTTCTCACCAGCTAGCCATTTTACACATGATAGTGTACATATGTTGATGCTAGTTTCTGCATTCACCCCCTTCTCCTCTTCCCCCACTGTGTCCACAAGTTCATTCGCTACATCTGCATCTCCATTCCTTCCCTGCGAATAGGTTCATCAATACCATTTTTCTAGGTTCCATATGTGTGTATTAATATACAATATTTGCTTTCTTTTCAAATATTGTATAATATACAATATTTGTTTTACTTCATTCTATATAACAGGCTCTGGGTTTATCCACCTCACTAGAACTGACTTAAATTCACTCTTTTTATGGCTGAGCAATATTCCACTATATATATGTACCACAGCTTCTTTATTCATTCATCTGCTGATGGACATCTAGGTTGCTTCCATGTCTTGGCTATTGTAAATAGTGCTGCAGTAAACANGGCTGAGCAATATTCCACTATATATATGTACCACAGCTTCTTTATTCATTCATCTGCTGATGGACATCTAGGTTGCTTCCATGTCTTGGCTATTGTAAATAGTGCTGCAGTAAACACTGGGGTACATGTGTGTTTTAGAATTGGGGTTTTCTCAGGGTATATGCCCAGTAGTGGGTTTGCTGGATCATCTAGTAGATTTATCCCTAGTTTTTAAAGGACTCTCTGTACTGTTCTCCCTAATGGCTATATCAGTTTATATTCCTACTAACAGTGTAGGATGGTCCCCTTTTCCTCACACCCTCTCCAGCATTTATTGCTTGTAGATTTTTGAGGATGGCCATTCTGACTGGTGTGAGATAATGCCTCATTAGAGCTTTGATTTGCATCTCTCTGATAATTAGTAATGTCTGTGTATTGCTTTTATATCTGCCCTGTCGCTTGCTGAATCCACTTCAGAAATCACTGGGGCATGCTACATGTAAGGTCACATTGTCTAAAACCAGATAATTTTACCTCTTTCCTCCAATTTAGACACTTTTATTTATTTTTCTTGCCTAATTGCTGTAGACTAGGGCTTCCAGTGGGCTTCCCTGGTAGCTTAGCTGGTAAAAAAAATCCACCTGCAATACAGGAGACCCTGATTCGATTCCTGGGTTCAGGAAGATCCCCTGGAGAAGGGATAGACTTCCCACTCCAGATTCTTGGGCTTCCCTGGTGGCTCAGATGGTAAAGAATCCGACTGCAATGTGGGAGACCTGGGCTCAATCCCTGGGTTTGGAAGATCCCCTGGAGAAGGGCATGGCAACCCACTCCAGTATTCTTGCCTGGAGAATCCCCATGGACAGAGGAGCCTGGCGGGCTGCAGTCCATGGGGTTGCAAAGAGTCAGACACGACTGAGCAATTGAGCACAGCACAGGACTTCCAGTACCACACTGAATGTAAGTGGCAAAAGTGGGCATCCTTGTCTCATTCCTGATCCTACAGGAAAAGCTTTTGGGCTTCATCACTGAATGTGATGTTCACTGTGGCCTTTGCATATATGACCTTTATTTTATTGAGATAGAGTATGACCTTTATTTTGTTGAGATAGTTTCCTCCTATATCTAGTTTAAGTGTTTCTATCATGAAAGGATGTTGATTCTTGTCAAGTACTTTATTTGTACCAGTTGAGATGATAACGTGTTTTTTGTTCTTCTGTTACTGTGGTGCATCACACAAAGCAGTCTTCACATGTTGAGCCATCCTTGCATCCCAAAGATAGATCCCACTTGGTTATCGTGTATGATTCTTTCAACATGCTGTTCAGTTCAGTTGCTAGCATTTTGTTGAGAAGTTTTATATCATTGTTCATCAGGGATATTTGTCTGTAGTTTTCTTTTCTTGTAGAGTCTTTATGTGTGTTTGATATTGGATAATGCTGGCCTCATGAAATGATTTTACAAGTATTTCCTCCTTTACAGTATCTTGGGAGTGTTTCATGAGGCTTGGTGTTAATTATTCTTTAAATGTTTGGTAGACTGTATGAGTGTGGCCATCTGGCCTTTCCTTTGTTGGGAGATTTTCTGTTACAGATTAAATCTCCTGACTAGTTAGAGGTCTGTTCTGATTTTTATTTGCTCCTGCCTCTGTCTCAGTAGTTTGAGTGTTTCTGGAAAATGATCCTTTTCATCTAACTTATTCACCAGGTGTATTCTTTTGCAGTATTCTTCTCTCCAGGTCATGGCCTTTGTTCATGAAATCCTTGAGCTGTTGGCTATCTGCTTTCTTGTTGTCCCCCGTGGCCAGGCCCATGACTCCTTTCCCACCCCACCCCACACACTCCCAGGAACCAGCCACCACCCGAGCTTCTGTTCCTGCTGTATTGCAGCCTCCTTGTCCTCTTCGCTGTGTCTGTGAGGCTCTCCTCTCTTCTTCCTTCCTGTCTGCTTCCTTGCTCCAGGGAAGACAACTGTTTGACCTCTAGCCTAGTCGTGATGGTGGCTGTCAGGTGGAGGCAATCCCATCTCTGTATGTGAATTTCATTTCAATTTTTAAAAGGAAAGAAAAAGGAAGAGGGGTGGAGGTGAGGAGAGGGGAAAGGAGAGGCCCAGGCTTTTAAATCAGACAGTGTCATCCTGAGCAAGTCCTTAATGTCTCTGGACCTCGACCTCCACATCTGTTTTATGGGATTGGTGTGAAATAAAAGCATTCATTCAAAAATATTTAATACTTCTTGTTTTGAGATGAAAATGGTAAAATTGATGGCACATAGACTCCTCTCTTCTGGCTTAGGAATATGTTTTTGTACACATGGCAGAGACTTGATATGCAAGCTTCATCATATAGGGGTTGTTTTTTCACACATCACAGAAGATCAGAGCTCGTGCAGAGTTCCTGGGTATCATCAGATCCTATATTCCTCCTCTCTTTCTGCTCAATGTGTGACATGTACCGCCGGGTTGTAAGGTGGCTGCAGCAACTTGGGAGGAGGGGAGAGTATTTCGGGTGAAGAGAGATGAAAATCATGAGTTCAGATCAAGACACACATAATGGAGATTTCAGAGGAGGATTGGGCTGGGGAACGCTTTTCTTTGGGTGGCAACTGAGACTGAGGTTGTAGGAGGAGTGGCCTTGAGATCCCTGCACTTACCCGCCAGGTGCAGCCAGAGACAGGAGGAAGATGGTGCCCTGGGAAGCAGAGGTCAAGCAGTGTGGATGCTGTGATGTGCTCTGGCCAAGTTACTAGCCTCTGCATGAGGGGTGAGCAGTATGAGAACTTCCTTCCCCTATGCTGGCTGTGGAAGGTGCTTCGGGGGAACCAAACTGGGACCTTATGGCCCAGAGGGGCCCACCACTGAGTCACAGCTCCTGAATTCCTGGGCACCCCGTGCCACCCCAGGAACAGCAGCTGCCCTCATGTCCCCAAGGAAAATGTCTAAAATTCCAGTGACAGAGTGTGGGACTTGTATTCAGGCCTTAGGGATAAAGCCCAGAATGTCAGGCCCCTGGGAGAGATGATGGTAAACTTCAGCTCACATCAAGAAGTTATAGATGATTATTTTAAAAATTAGCATCTGAAGTATTTAAATGTGCCATTGTTCCCCAGGGCTCCAGGATGAGGGTCAGCTCCTGACTTGGCCCTTGTTCAGGCATCCACTCCAAATGTTCCCACTTGGCCCAACCAAATTGCTTACAACTTTCTGACCATGTCAGTTCTCTCATACTTCTGGGCATTTGCACATACTGATCCCTCTGCTTCAGCTCCATTTCCTCTTCTCCAGTCCTGTCAGCCACTCCTCCAGGAAATGATTTCTGCTGGCACAGCTGGCCACCCTGACTTCTCCAGGACCACCCCACCTCCACCCCCAACATTTCTTTCCCTCCTGGCACATCTGCACTGCATCGTGGAGATGTGTTTGCTGGACTGGGACAGACTGTGTCACTTTCCTCTAAGCCCGAGCACTTGGTGTGTGTTTGTTGACTGACTTACAAGGTGAATGAGTGCAGACCCTTGACTGAGAGGAGAGAGAGGAGACGTGAAGGAGGCAGAGGGACATGAGGCAGAGCCTTTGTGGTAGAGGGTGTGGATGCTCCCAGCTTGCCCAGCTCGTCACAGACCAGCTGAGGCGAGTGGTGTGGCCACGTTGCCCATGGCAGGTGCTTCCCAGAGCCTGACCTGGCCCATCACCCTGTGGGCGCTGACCTCAGATTGCAGGACCAGGGAGGCTGTGAATATACCCAGGCTGACTGACTTGCAGCAGGTCTGACTGTCTTCTGTCCCCAGAATCCTACTTGTGCATCCAGGGCTGAGAGGGCTCATTAGGGACTCCCGCCAGATTCTCTGTGAGCTCTTGGGGAGAACTTGCTCTCCCCATGCAGTGAGGCCGTCCTTTACTCGCAGTGTTTGCCACTATGTCCTGCCAGGCCGGTGAGTGAAGGTGCCCAGGTTGACCCACCCTAGCACAGAGGCTCAGACCTCCTCTATCTCTTTTGCATTTTGGCCTTCTGCAACTTTTATTTAGGAAAGAGTGTCTGTTGCTCTGAAAACCTGGTTTAAAAGCCCCTGGGGCAGAAGATGTGTGAGGACCCAGCCTCCTGGGAAAGTCTTCAGGCCTTTTCTGCTCAGAGGTTGAGAAAGGTGAGCCAGATTAGAATGGATGTGGTGGCTGCAGGGGAAGATTCCCTCAAAGAAAGAAAACAGGAGAAACAGCAACGCCGTGGAGCCCTTAGGCAGGCTCAGCCCCAGCATCCCCATCAGAACCTGGTGGGTGGAGGGGCTGGGCTGAGGGTGCCTGGATGTGGGTCCAACCCTGTAACTCTGCTCAGGAGCATGACTCCTGAAGGCCCTTCCATCCCCAGGAAGCATCTGTCTGGTGCCCGAGGCCAGGAGGGGCTGGCAGACTCTGTTGGGGGTACAGGGTTAATGGTTAAGCTGCCTGGTCTTCCCTGGGGAGGAGGTTAATGTTTGCATGCTAAGAGAGAGACAGGAAACACCACTCACCAAGCTGTCACCAAACTTGGCACACTTATCACAGATAAAAAATTAACTCCTCAGCTATTCTGGGCTAGGTAAGGCCTTCCCAGCATTTCCTGGGAGCATTTCAGGGTCACCCTAATAGCTTCATGGCCTGCCTTACTGGGCTATTTATTACTCTGTTTTCAGAAGCTGATACCCCCTCAGAGCTGGCTGGTGGAAGGGCTCTGCCTCACCCTAGGGAAGAATGTTCCAGAGACAGAGTGGAGGCAGGAAAGGTGTGGGCTTAGTCGCTGGACAGACCTGGGCAGGGGCGCTGCTCTGTCACTTAGGGGCTGTGTGACCTTGGGCAAGACCCCGATCCTCTCTGGATCTTCATGTCCTTGCCTTCAGAGTGGGGACTTCCCATCCCCTTTTCCTCTTCTCTTTGACAGTGGGCTCCCCACCCCCAAAGAACATGGGCTGCCCTCTAAAGAGTTGGGGGGGTCAGTGTGCCTTTTTAATGAGGTGAAATTCACATGATATTAACCATCTTATTGCACAGTTCAATAGCATTTGGTGCATTCACAGGGCAACCACCACCTCTATATGGCCCCAGAGCACTCTCCTCATCCCAAAATAAAACCTGTACCCATCGCTCCTCATCCCCCTCCTTCCTCTGCCCTACCCCTGGCAACCGTACCTCCACTTCCTGTCTCTGTGCATTCGCTGACTCTGTTCATTTCGTGCGAATGGAGTCACAATCCGTGACCTTTGAGTCTATCTCCATCCACTAATGTTTCCAAGGTTCATCCATGTAGTGGCACGTATCAGTGTGTCTTACATGCTGGCCTTTGATGCAGTTTCTCTAACAAACACTCCAGGTCCTTTTCTGGATTCTCCTGGCCCCTGATGGCCTCTGGCAGACAAACACCCTGGGACAACCCTCACCCTACCCAGAGCTCACCTCTCCCTATCCTTTCCTTGCCACAGCTGACCTTGGCTCATTTTTCAGAAACAAGAAACTTACGTTTATGTAGTACTTTAGACTTTTTTTTTTTTTTTTTAGTTTTTAAAGCAACCCATGCAGTTAAGTACTATTACCATCCCACTTCACAGATGAGGAAGTTGAGGCTCTTAGAGGCACAGGATCACCCAGTGCTGAAAGAGGACTCTCAGCCCACATCTTTTGACTGCAAAACCTGAGGATTGTTTATTTTGCGATCCAGACTGAACTGTGAGTAACTGATACTCTCACTCTCCCCAAGAAGATTTGCATCTGAAAAAAAAAATAAAGGGAGAGAGAGACTGTTGGTGCCAATTAATGTCTAATTAGAGTGAGAGACAGCATGAAAGGAAGTGTTTCAGCTGGAGGAGGAAGAGCTCATGGCTGGTTGAGGAGGACTCTGTGGGGCCAGTGCAGTTTGTACAGTCTGGGGAGGAGGAGGCTCAGGATCAGTGCTTGAAAGCTCAGAAGCACTTGCCTCAAGCAAGGCTCTTGGAGGGAGAAGAACCAACCTGCCCCAGGGAAGCGGCACCCAGCCTCCCACTCAGAGGGTCTGTATCTCATCCAGTGCAGCCTTCTAGCTGCATGACCCTCTCTGCTTGGATTCTTTCGGTAGTGGAGAGCTCACTACTTACTCCCTAAGATAGTTCATCCCAAGGAATAGCTTGTGCTTCTCGGTTTAAAGAGAAGCACCCCAGGCTCTCTGCTGTGCCTGCCTCCTGTGCTATGTGCTTTTTAATGCCTTTGCTGCCTGGGCCTCCAGTTCCTCTGACCCCACCCTGACCACCTCTGTGTGTGGTCCAGCCATCACAAGAAGGGCAACACGGTTCCCGACCTAAATACTGCAGGTCAGGTCATTCGCACAGCCGAGGAGACCTCCTTAGGGTGCCCTTGGGGTGGGCTCAGGAAGGCAGAGGGGGCTTGATGGAACCAGGAAGCCAGCTGCTGGCTGTGCTTGTCTGATGTGTCCCCATAGCCGTTTCCCCTCTGGGTTTTCCCACTGTCTGGGGCAAATGGGCAGCAGGGCTCTTGAGCCTCTTTCCGGAACCTTCTGTTCCCTGCTCATCACATCACTCTTGTCTCCCTAGTCTGAGTGAAGTCTTGCTCTGTTTCTGTTTTTTCAGAATTATGATTGCAAGGTTGCAATCAAGAAAATCAAAATTATGATTTTCTCAAGAATTATGATTGCACCAGAATTCCTCTTTATCCTTCTGCCCTGGGGGCCCTTTTGAAACAGGTCAGGGAGATTGTAAGTTTTCCTGCCCTTCTTGGAGGCTGTGAACCAGTAATCTGAGAAGGAAGGAGAGAAAAAAGGGGGAAAAATGCCAGGAGGAAAAAAAAGATCCACTGCACACACACATCATTTACTTCCCACCAAAATTCTGGGGGGCATTATTTTATAGATGAGACCAACTTTATAGATGAGGAAGGTGGGGCTCATACATGTAAGTGGTGTGTTCAGAGCTCACTCTGTCCCCACCACACTTCACCTCAGCCCAGGACCCCACGCTCTGCCGCGGGCGCCGGGCAGGCACCCCCTGCTGCCCACATGGCATTAGTGGCCTGATGGTGCCTTTTCTTGTTTCCCTACTTGAACTTTCCCCAGTCTTCCCTCCCATCCCCTCCAGCCAGGTGGTCAGTGTTGACAGGTGACCTCAGAGATGGTAGAGGGTCAGGGGATTCCCTGGGCCCTGTCCTCCCTAGTGGCTCAGTGACAGTAGATCTACTTACAAAACTCCTCCACCTCTTACCTCATGGGTCCCCCTCAACCCCGACTCAGGCACTGAACTTTGCAGCTCTGGGTCTAAAACTCCTAGCCCTCCCCCAACCCGCAGACCCGAGTACTGAGCCAGAGCCCCAGGGGAGGCCAGACCAGGCTGCCATGCCACCTCTCTTTCGTGCTCCACCCGTGCAGCCATCCCTCACTCAGCAGGCGCCTGTAGGGAGTAGGGTCCAGGGCCCTCCGTTCACACCCTGAGTGGTGCAGATGGGGTCCCTGCAAGCAGCCAGGAGGCCACTCTGCTCCCTGCTCCCCGGCCATAGGCCTTCCAGCCCACCTGCACCAGGCACCATCTGTGCCGTGGGCTCCTTTATATCAGTGGGTTGACTCTTTTTCATCATGCTGTACATTAGATCTTAGACTTACTCATCATGTGTGGCTTCCCTGGTGTCTCAGTCAGTAAAGAATCTGTCTACAGTGCAGGAGACCCGAGTTCAATCCCGGGGTCAGGAAGATCCCCTGGAGAAGGAAATGGCAACCCACTCCAGTGTTCTTGCTTGGAAAACTCCATGGATAGAAGAGCCTGGTAGGCTACGGTCCATGGGGTCGCAAGAGTCAGACACAACTTAGCAACTAAACCACCACCATCATATATAACCCCAACTCTGTGGTCTTTGACCAGCCTCTCCGTCTTCCCCCACACCCCCCCCCCTGGTAACCACTGGTTCTAGTCTCTGCTTCTATGAGGTTAACATCTTTGGATTCCGCATTCCAGTGAGATGATAACAGTATTTGTCTTTCCGTGTCTAGCTTTTTTCACTGAGCACAATGTCTTCTAAGTTCATCCATGTTTTCACACATGGCAAGATTTCCTTTTTAAAAAATTAAAATATTTTAAGGCTGAATGGTATTTCATCGTGATTTTCTGTATCCGATTCTTCCCTTGATGGACACTAAGGTTGCTTCCATACTTTGGCTGTGGCAATAATGCTGTAGTGAACATGGGGCTGCAGCTAGCTCTTGAGACAGTGATTTCATTTCCTTCGGGTGTGTATCCAGTAGTGAGATTGCTGGATCATTTGTTGGCTCTATTTTAATTTTTTTGAGGAAGCTCCACTGTTTTCCCCAGTGGCTATACCAACTTACATTCCCACCAACAGTGCATGAGGGTTTTCTTTTTTAAACTGACTTTTTTTTTTTTTAACTTCAGTCAGTTCAGTTCAGTCGCCCAGTCGTGTCTGACTCTTTGCGACCCCATGAATTGCAGCACGCCAGGCCTCCCTGTCCATCACCAACTCCCAGAGTTCACCCAGACTCACGTCCATTGAGTCAGTGATGCCGTCCAGCCATCTCATCCTCTGTCGTCCCCTTCTCCTCCTGCCCCCAATCCCTCCCAGCATCAGAGTCTTTTCCAATGAGTCAACTCTTCGCATGAGGTGGCCAAAGTATTGGAGTTTCAGCTTCAGCATTAGTGCTTCCAATGAACACCCAGGACTGAACTTAGCCTCATCCTAAACAGCAGTAACTACAAAATCACAGCTGTGATATACTTGTTGTACAACCTTTTAATGCATATTAAATTGTTTTTTAAAAGGTGTAACTATTAAAATTAAAAGTGTTCAACCATGTCCCAGCCACCAGAACCTCCCAGTGAGATGTGCTCCTCACATGCTGGGCCAGGTCTGTTCCAGTGCTGAACCTGTCCTGACAGCAAGGCCAGGGCTGGGAGAGGATGGCTGTGTCACAAGGCTCGGGACATGAGCAGTACCGTGTGGAGTTAGTGTCCAGGGCTGCTGCCACCAACGGTCAGCCTGGAGGTGGGATCCTAGCTGCTGGCGCCCTGTATGTCACTTTGCCTCTTGGGGCCTGGGTTCCTCATCTCTGCTTTGGGGCAGTGATCCTACTCAACCCCTGCATTGTACAGCACCAGACTGGACAGCCCCTTCCCAGCCTTTTCTTCCCCCTGGCCAATAGGAAGGATATGGGCATAAGCCAGCTGTGGGGGAACCTGTGTCCCTCTCGCTCTCACCTCCCACCAGCTGCTCCTCCCTTGCTTTCTGCAGCACCAGGCCATTGTCCCTGTGGGCCAGACCTGACATGACCCAGCTCAGGAAGCTTGCCAAATGCCCTGGCACCCTTCCCATCTGTCTGGCTAGCTGGATGTGGGTTGGGTTGTCCGGCCTCAGGGACTTGGGCCAGTGCCCTGGCTGACCTGATCAGCCTCAATCCTGAAGCCGCTTCTCCCAAAGGGAGAGGCTCCTTCGTGTTCCCGCAGCGGGCAGCGCCCCCAGTGCTTCTAGGAGGAAGGGCGGCCACGTTGTAAACGGGGCTTCCGCAGAACTCAGGATGTGGGGTGGGCCTCACCCTCCAGCTCCAGGTGCTGTGCCAGGCGAAGGCACACCGTGCCCCTCTGTCCAGGGCCTCTCAGGACCGTGTCACTGTCCCAGGGGCATCTGGGGAGGCGAGAGTCACTCAGGGGCCTGGTGAGCCACGTCCATGGTGGGAACCTGGAGGACGAGTGCCCAGACAGTGCAGAACCTTCCTGTGTACCCTGGGGAGGTTCAAGAAGAAAGAAGGTCCAGCCTGCCCTCTTTCAGTGCACACTGTGAGAGTTGGGGTGAAGGCTCTGGAACATCCAGGGGGGTTTCTTATGCCCCACTTTCCTCAAAGAACTCAGACACTGGTCCTTGGCCCCCTGAAAGCTTCCACTGTCGCTGTGGGAGCTCCATGAGGCCCTGCTCTGAGTTCCCGTGGCATTCTCCCCCTCTGTCCTCTCCCCACTGCTCAGGGCCACAGCCTCCCAGGGCTGCCCTGCCCCAGCCAGGCATCTTTCCCTAAGAAACCGGGGCTGGTGCCTCTGGAGACAAGCAGGTGGGCAGAGCCCATGGGGTGGCCCCCAGGAGCCTGGCTGGACAGTTTCGTCACAGCCCTTCTGTTTCCTGGCTGGGTGACTCCAGGTACCCACCTCCTTGCTTTATTGCTTCATTTGTAAGTGAGGGCAGAGTTGGGTGCCTTGCAGCATTGCTGTGGGCTGGATGCCCTCCTGTGTGTAAAGCACAGAGCGACTCCTGCTGGCATCAGGCAGAGCTGGCAAGCAGAGGACGTGGGATTCAGAAATCATGTGTGGCATCACGGCGAATGCCCATTTACAAGGAGTGGGTGACGAGGAGGGGAACAGGGGCCAGAGACTCGGGTACTCATCCTTTCCTTAGCCGCTTGTGGAGTGCCTGTGCCTTGCCCAGTCCTTCTGGACACAGGCCTCCAGTGGTCATGAATCAGACTGGTTCCTGCTCTTTATACTGACTGCCCAGGGTGAGGAGCCATTTGCACCCAGGCACCAGGAGGAGCCCTTCCCCCTCCAGCCATGACCTCCCCTGGCCTCTCACAATCATCTTGGATGGGCTCCCGGAGCCCAAGGCTGGTGTGAGCCCAGAAGAAGAGGCCTCTGCAGTGAGAAGGGAGGGAGGCAGTATGCAGATTCTCAAAACAAAGCCTAATGACCACATTTAGAACACCTGTAGGGAGGTCTTAGCCTGCAGATTCCTAGGACTCAGGATGACTGAATCAGAACCTCCCCAGTGACACAGATGTCCCCTGCAGGATCAATACCTCTAAAGTGGGACAGATCACCAGGGGGACTTCACGTGGAGGGAACAAAAGTGTCCAGGAGGATGCTGAAACTTTGAGCCTGGTTTTATTCATGCCTGAAAAGAGACTCTTGCTCTTTATAAAAACTGGGAATTAGCCAGCTGGGTAATCCGGGGACCCCTTCAGAGCCCTATCCATCAGTCCCTGGCACTAACAATTGCCCTGCAGTTCAGAGGACCCCGCTGGGTCCCCGGCCCCCCCCCAACCCCGTCCCAATGCCAGGATGAAACAGAAAAGGACTTGGTGAGGAATAGGACTGGGGAGGATGGCGGGAGGGAACTGCCATTCCCTGGCACCCAGTGAGTGCCAGGCTTCCACGAGGAGATGATCTCTTCCCCTGAACAACCTCAGGAGGCAGACTTCTCTTTCCCCAAAAGAGCTGAGGGCTTGGGCAGCGAGGTGTGGTGAGGAGGACTGGAACCCAGGTCTCTGGGACTCAAGAATCCTGAGTTCTTTTTGAGGGCTGCGGGCTCCAGGGTTGTGTGGTCTGCTTTGTGTTCCCCAAACAGGATGCAAGGAGACTACGGGCCTCATGGTGTCACCTCCATTGGCGGTGCACTCCAGACCTTCCTGGTGGTGTCCTCCCGGGTGGCATGGCCCCCAGAAGTCTGTCACAGGAGCAGTTTCTCTGATTTCCTTCCCCTGGGATCCACTGTGGGAGAATTGGTGGCTGGTTGTGTTAAATGATAATTTCTAACCTAGTATGCCTGCCAAACATTGTACTTAAGTAATGAGAGAACCAGTGATACATTAACCACTGGTTCACAGGAGAATTCAAAGTACTGTATACATAAGGCAAATAGATGCAAAACTGGCTGGAAACAATTTCATATAAATTTTAGATAATTGATAGTCATGCAAATGCAAAGAAAGTGACAGACATGTGGATCCCAAATGCCTCTAGACAGGAATCATTAGCATGGCCATCAGTTATCCACAATTTATAGAGTTGTGAGACAGCTCAAAGACACAGCAGGCCAGAGAACCTCAGAATCAGGTAACCAAGAAGGCCGTGCTTAAGACAGCGCCTAGTTTTGCATTATAGACACCCAGTAATTTTTTCATGTCAAAGTCTTTCAGTTACCGGAAGTGGGCCACTGATCTGGCTCTGAGCTTCCTAGCAGCCGAACAAAACAAAGAGAAAACAACCTCAAATTCAGTGTCTATAAGGACAGATATATACTAGCTGTTCACCGTAAGTTCAGCTTTGCGTTGCATTGAGACCAGATTATCCTTGGAAGGGATGTGGGGGGCAACACCAGGCACAGGTGCTGGGGATGTGCTAGGCTGTAGGGGTGGGGGGCCCGTGTCCACGTTGAGATGCTGTCTGATACTGCTGCTCTTCTCGGCAGGCTGCCGGGGGCTATGGGACAACACCAGCTGCTGGCCATCCTCTGCACTGGGACAGACAGTGGAAGTGGCATGCCCGCGGTTCCTCTGGATGCTCGTGGGCAGGAATGGTAACAACTCAGCCTGGGGGCCCAACTGGGCAGCTGTGGGGCAGCCCTCTGGGTGGGCCTTGGCCTGGAAACATGAGGCCAAGACTTCTTTGGGGACAGGGAGTGAATGGAAGGATGGGAGTGGTCCTTGCTGGCGACTGGAAGCCTTGCTTGGGGGTGTGTGGGGTGGGCTGAGTTGTCGGTGTCAAGCAAGGGGCCAGAGGGCCAAGTACCGGGGAAGGGGTAAAGGAGGCCAGGCTTGCTCCTCTCTGCCCTGTGTTCCCATTGAGGGGCTCCCTCCTTCCTTGCACATTTCTGGCCCCTTAGCAGCCAGGGCCCTTGCTCCAGTCCTCATGTCTGGGTCCCACTTAGCCTGGGCTGGCCTTCCAGGACGCTCACTTCCTCTGTGCCCTCTCTACTAGGCCCTGCTGATGAACTCTGCCCTTTCTGGAAGCTTCTGGTCTCCTGGGGGATCTCTCATCCAAGCAAAGCTGCAGTTTATAAGGATTTCCTTAATTTCAGACGAGGAAGTGAGGAAGTTTTCTCAGACAGGGAACACTTAGGGACTAACAGGAACTAACCCTGTCAATACTAGGCATTTTTACAGATGTAAACTTTAGTTGTCACAAAGCCCCTGCAAACCACAGACCTTTTCTCTCCACTTGGCTTAGTTAACCAGTGAAAATAAGGTCTGGGAGGGGTTAGCCTTGGCGTCAGGTTCACAGCTGGGAGATGGAGACAGGGACTGCAGTTTCTTCTCTTGGCCACCCAGTGTCGCTGTGGGGCTGCAGGATCCGCCCACCTGCATGGTCTCACAGAGGTGCTGCCCCCTGGGTTCCATGCTAGGGATCCAGGGCATGGTTGGGGGATGAGGGTTGGCGGGGATCATCTCAGCCTGGGGCCTACTGTGCTCATACCCAGCTGCAGGCTCAGGGGATTGGCCAGCCCAGGAGCATAAGTCAGGACCAGTCCAGCCTCAAGTTACCTAGAACCATCTGTCCTCTACCTGCTCTCTGCCCATAAATCCACCTTGGGTCTGGAGTCTGAAGAAAGGCTCCACAATAGTGTCTCAAGGGTTCCAGGGCTCCCCACCCCAAGAAAGGAAAGTGTGTCCAGTGAGAACAAGCTGGTGCTCCAGACTCTTCCTTTTGAAAGAAGAAAAAAAGTAGAATAAACTAACTGATTCTCAGGGTACCTACTACATGGGCCCAGGCAGAATGAGTGTCTGCGTGGCTGGGAAACCACAGGCTAGATTATGTACCCAGATAGTTGTGTGTCTGTGCTGGAGCTAGAATATTCCATCTAGGATGCATTCCTTTGATTCTTAAGAGGGCCCTGGTCTTCTAGTATTTCTTCTTTAAAAGCACACTTCCTGAATGGGGTCAGGCCTTGGTTTTCTTTCCCTTCTATCTTGATGGAGGATGGGAGCTTTACAGCAGCAGAGATTCCTAACCTGATGAGGCTTTTGAGAATCAGATAAAAGCTTTAACCTGGCTCTTCCCTGGACTGCTTACGTGCGCATGCACACACAAACACACATTTGCACAAAAATACTGACTGTACTTTTGGGGACCCTTGAAGTGTTTACTGACCTGAACCTGGGTCAGAACCCCTGACATATTAGGAATTAAACCCCAGGGGAGTGGATGGGAGCCCATGGGAACCCACCCCTTGTCTCCTCCATGGTTCTACTAAGAGCCATGTCAGCAGAGGGCACTTGGCCTGCATCACATGCAGTGTGGTCGTGGGAATCCTGCTGGGTCGGTGAGGAGAGGCGTCCAGACAGCCCAGGCTCCAGGGATACACTGTCTGATAACCATTCCTAGATTGCAGAGAGTAAGTGTGCTTTTATTTCAGTTTCTTGTCCAACCAGCCGCCCTTTGACCACCATTCTTTCCTCTCTGACAACCTAGCTTGCTTTATTTAACAACAGAAAGCTTCTACTCATCTCCCGAATTCCAAGACCCCAGGCCCCACCATTTCTGGTTTAATTTAGAAAGGCCAAAGGCAGAAGGGAAGTAGCTCTATGGTGCCCTCTCTGTGTCCAGCACCAGCCTGGGTTTCCTGCCCCGTCCTGCAGCGTAGGTGATTATTCTTATCTGGTACAGAAAAGTGATGCACCTAAGGGCATGCAGCAACCAAGAGCCAGTGCTGGGTTTCGAACTCAGATTCTTGACCCGTGCTCCAGGTCTCCTGAGCCGTCATAGACCTGGCATGCCTAGAGCCCAAAGGCCATGGTCTCCTGCTAGAGTTGCCTCTGGGATCTCAGGGAGGGGGCAGGCAGGCAGGAGGGTGGGACAATGACGGGCCACATTGAGGCTGGGCTCTGTTGCCCAATTCTGGGCCTTGGTTTTCTTATCTGTGAGACAGGCATTTCAGAGGAGTGCCATTAGGATCAGCATGTTAACACAGTGGCTAGTTCTAGAAATGGCCACCATGTTTCTCCAGCTGAGTGGAATCTGTTTGGTCCTAAACCCTGAGAGCCGGTGGCCTAGACCATGGGGCTAGTCAGAGAGAAACACGCCAGGCCCAGCTCGGGTGGCTGGGGAGCCCTGACAGGATACTGCCTGGAGCAAAAGGAGCAGCAGCGCTCCTCTGCTCAGAGCTGGGGTCGGCCCCCTGCAGCCTCGACAGCAGCCAGACCTGGGGACTGGAACTCCCCCTTGGCAGCCCAGAGTGGAGGATGCAGCCGAGCCAGTCACTGCAGCGGGGAAGCTCCCCGCATAGCTTTCCCAGACTTCTGTCTTGGCTTGGCAGCTCCTCTACCCCAGTCTTCGGGCTCTTGCTCTAAGAAACTCCTCCTGGCTAAGCTCTTCCCTCTTCCCTTGTGAAAACGTTTAGAACGGGCCCTTCCTCCTCCCTCCTTTGTTTTCCTAGCCAGCCAGCCTACAGATGTTTGATGAGCAAGGGCTCTGGGGAGGCAGGCCCTAGGGAGCCCCTGGGAATCCCTGGGAGGGGAGGCAGGGGAGCCACAGTCACTTCCGTGTGAGAGGGACACACTGCAGGCTTGAGAGACAGAGAGGGCTGCAGTGATCTTGTGGTTTATAGTACAGAGAAGCACCGAAGAGAGGCTCCCTAGGAGGTTATGTGTGTTCGCTCTGCTGATTTTCAGACACTAGGGAGCAGGGTGTGAAGTTATATATGAGGTAGAACTTCTGGGACTTCCCTGGTGGTCCTCTGGCTAAGACTCCACACTCCCAGTGTGGGAGGAACGTTTGATCCCTGATCAGGGAACTAAGATCCTGCATGCTGCACAGCCAACTAAACAAATAAATAGAACTTCTTAGCGCAGGAGTAGAACCAGGAGCCTGTAAAAAGTTAATTATGGGCGTGGCCAGGTCCTCATCAAGCAGGCAGGTTTCTCTGGGGCACTCACCCATTAGATGGCTGTCCCTGATAGCTCAGTTGGTAAAGAATCTGCCTGCAATGCAGGAGACTTGGGTTTGATCCCTGGGTTGGGAAGATCCCCTGGAGAAGGGAAAGGCTACCCACTCCAGTATTCTGCCCTGGAGAATTCCACCCCATGGGGTTGCAGAATCAGTTACAAAGACTGAGTGACTTTCACTTTTCAGGGCCTGGGAGCAGGAAGAGCAGAGTAAGAAAGGGATTAGTACAAAGCCTGCAGCTAAGAACATAGGCCTGAGCCCTGGGGTTCAAATCCCGTGTTCTACATTGACTGGAGTGTGGTCTTGAGCAAGTTCTTTAACCACCGTGTGCCTCAGTTCTCCTAGCTATAAAATGGGTGTAGTATTTTCATGTTACAATACATTTTACTATAAAAGTAACAGTGCCAACCCCATAGTCCTTTTAGGATTGAATGAGTTAATACCTCTCACATGCTTAGAGCAGTGCCTGGCATATACCAATCACTGTGTATCGTTATAGTAGAGCATGAGGTTTTATAATTGAATAAACACACGGTCGTTAGTGTGAGGTCAGTGCTGTTTGGTTTGGGGTGTGTAACCTGCTGTTCTTAAGCACTGCATACGGCCTCTCTCATCACTGGAGGCATTGCCGTGCCTGCCAGAGGAAGGTTTTATAATGCTCTGCGGGGCACCCAGGTAGCTGAGCTGTGACTGGAAGTTGTGCTGGGCCTGGGGCATGTGTCAGTCACCTCCCTCGTTGTAGAGCCTGGTTCCTGGCACAGGGCGTGTGGGGCGTGGGGGGTGGGTGAGGCAGTGGGGGCCCAGTGGGAGATGTGCAGTGCTCAGAGGCTGGGGAGGCTAACGGTTCAGGGCCCGCCAGGTTTGCAGGTCAAGGGGTCCAGAACCGCAGCTCTGTGTCTCGCATGTACACGCGCATCCCCACTCGGGCTGTCTGCCCAAGCCTTTCCTGCCATGTTTCCGGACTGACTCTTACAAAGCCTTCAAGGGTCAACTGAGCAATTGGAGCGGCCCTGTGTGGTTCGGAGAAAGGGACAGAGTGACAGGAGGAAGCTCCCTCCACCTGCAACTAAGGAGGGCAGGGGCGCCCAGAAACCCGGCCATCAGTCTGTCCCTCCGCTCACCACAGGATGCTTGGTCCCCACAGGCTCCATGTTCCGGAACTGCACACAGGGTGGCTGGTCAGAAACCTTCCCCAGACCTGACCTGGCCTGTGGGGTCAACGTGAATGACTCCTCCAATGAGAAGCGGGTAAGCCTGCCACGCCTCACTGTGGGGTGGAGGTGCCTGGGGAGATAGAGTGAAGCCGGCCCAGGGCTAGGTCATGTGACCCGGGGCTGCCCTCCTCAGCCCCACACCCTCCCAGCTCTTTGTCCTGGCCCACCAGCCTGGAGGGGTTGGCCCTGAGAACCATGGCGCAGTGAGAACTGCCACGTGCCTTGAGGATGCTGTGGCCAGGTTGGCATGAAACCCAAAGCTCAGTGACTGGGGCTAACTGCTTGGGCCAGTGGTGAGTCTAAACCTGCCCTGTGGCCTTGGTGGGGTGGGGAGGAGGTAACCTCTGTGCCTCAGTTTCTCCATCTGGGAAATGGAGTGAGTAATAGTCCTGAGCTCATCAGGAGGAGCAGAGTGAGCCCTGGAAGTGCTGGAAGGGTGAGGGGCCACAGCACCTGCTCACAAAGGTCCCTTCTCAGAGGAGACTCAGGCTCCAGGAGGCAGGAGCACCCAGCTGCAGGCAGGCCTGGTTTAAGAGAGAATGCTGGTGTGCCCAGAAGAGGCCATTTGGTTCAGAGTCCTTCCTAAAGGAGATTGGGTGAGGGATGGTAGTGGAGGATGGAGTTCCTTCTCTCCCAGAGCTTATCATCCAATTAGGGAAGATACGTGAGGTCTTCAGATCCAGGTGGAATAACTTAATAGGGATTATGCATGGTCTTAGAGGGCCAGTGGATGGGCCCAGACCTCTGTTGATTTCCGTTTCTGTCTCTGACCTATGTGAAGACAGGAGGCTTAAGTGGATCACATTTGTAAAGTCCGTAAGATTCAGAAGGATCACATGTATAATGGATGGCAGGATGGAGGTTCAGAAGGATGCGTAGGCTGCAAGTGACAGAAACTTCCAAGGGGCTTCATAAGTTAACGTGGCTCATGTAACTATGATACAGTGGATGGGCGTCGGGTGCTTGTAATGAAGCAGCACCCCAAAGCCACTCAGGATGAGGTTTTTTCTATCTCTCTTCCTGCTAGCCTGGTGACTTATCCCGGGGCTGGGATCCTGTTGTCATGTGTGTGCCACTGGTGACAGCAGCCGCAGACTCCCAGGCCTGCTTGTCCAGGAGGAGGGACAGCCTGACCTCTTGCTAACCACAAGAAAGCTTCATATGCAAACAACCAGTAAGCCCGTCCTCACATTTCACTGACCCAACGTGACTTGAGCCTGTCCACCTCTGCACATTTCCTGGCAGAGGGACGGGACACATGCATGGCCTGGACCAGCAGTTCTCAGACTTGGCCTTAGAACCCTTTTATACCCTTAGGAATTACTGAGGACCCTAAAGAGCTTTTGGTTTTGTGAGTTATCTCTGTTGAAGCCACACTTAAGAACTGTTGGCTAACATGAGTCAGCTGGATAAGAACAAAGGCCAGGGCCTGAACCATGATATTCATGGCTGGGTTGAAATTCTAAAATGCCAGAGAAGGCGCAGAGATTTAACAAAGATAAATGCAAAGTTCTGGACTTAACTGAGAAAATTAATTGCCCAAAAATAGTAAAAAAAAAAAAAAAAAAAAAAAAAGACCTACTGTAACTTCAGCTCACGTAAAAAAATATTAGAATCCCTAAGATTGGTGTAAGTTTTTCCAGACCATGGGATATACTGGTCCCTGATGCCAGACCATAGACAAGCACTGCTGCTGCTGCTGCTGCTAAGTTGCTTCAGTTGTGTCTGACTCTGTGAGACCCCAGAGACGACAGCCCACCAGGCTCTCCCGTCCCTGGGATTCTCCAGGCAAGAACAGGCTTTGTCTTTTTTCTTTTTGGCTATGTGGCTTGTGGGATCTTAGTTCGTCAACCAGGAATTGAACCTGGGCCCTTGGCAGTGAAAGTGTGGAGTCCTAACCACTGCCCTGCCAAGGAGTTCCCCACAAACTTAGTCTTTATGCTGAGAATTGAATCATCCTTTCTGAGTGTTAAAATGTCTTTTTATCTTTTAATCAAGTGATTGTGAAAGTATGTATTTACTGATTGTCTTTTTGCAACTTCCTGACTTGGCATGCACCAGTTGCCAACAGTGGACTCAGATTAGCAGAAAGACCAGGCAAAGCTGCCACATGGGTACATAAAGCTGACTTTGTTTACCCAGAGCAGAGGTTAGAAAATTAGGGCCCTTGGGCCAAATCCAGCCTACCACCTGCTTTTACAAATAAAGTTTTATTGAAACGCAGCCACATCCATTTGCATTGCAGGGGCTGAATTGAACAGTTGCAAAAGAGACGGAATGTTTAAGCTTACATGTTTGCTGTGTGTCCCTTTATGGAAAATGTCTGCTCTCTCCTAATGTAGAGGATGGAGAAGGAAGGGACCCAGTCAGGACACACAGCAAAGAGACAGCTAGCCTCATCTAGGACTGACGGCAGCGAGGCTTCCTTCTGGAC
Source organism: Oreotragus oreotragus (assembly GCA_006410675.1). Classification (NCBI taxonomy): domain Eukaryota; kingdom Metazoa; phylum Chordata; class Mammalia; order Artiodactyla; family Bovidae; genus Oreotragus; species Oreotragus oreotragus. The sequence goes on from SJYX01008384.1 coordinate 371,619, forward strand.
CCCTAGCCCTCTGGGGGCAGGTGTCACAGAGATTGAGGGCACTGAGGTCACATCTGGCTTCAGGGGAACAGGGGTCTTTTGGGGTCAGAGCTCGAAGACAAAGGCAGAGCTGGCTGGGATGTTCTGAGGGTCACCTGGCAGACAGTAACCCAGCCATAGGACAGCATGGGATCCTCAGCCTGAACCCTCCACACTTGGCATCCATGCCTCCTCATGCTGCCACAGGCTGACCCACTGCTCCTGACCCAGGGCTGCAAAACCAGGTGTCTCCTGAGTGAGCTGATACCCTCAGCTCTGGGGTGCATCCTGCACATGGCAAGATCCTAAGGATGACACATCAGTCTCCAGATTTTTGACATTTCACTGCTCTTTGAAATCCTAAAGGCTGCTGCTGCTGCTGCTGCTAAGTCACTTCAGTTGTATCCGACTCTGTGTGACCCCATAGACGGCAGCCCACCAGGCTCCCCCATCCCTGGGATTCTCCAGGCAAGAACACTGGAGTGGGTTGCCATTTCCTTCTCCAATGCAAGAAAGAGAAAAGTGAAAGCGAAGTTGCTCAGTCTGTCCAACTGTTAGCGACCCCATGGACTGCAGCCCACCAGGCTACTCCGTCCATTGGATTTTCCAGGCAAGAGTACTGGGGTGGGGTGCCATTGCCTTCCCTGTCCTAAAGGCTAGAAACCATTAACCCAATGCAACCTGCTGCCCTCTTGGTTCCCCACACTCATTCCTGAGAGGTGGCTCCTGGCTTCTGGAATTGCAGTCACCTCAGTGGGGAAGGGCAGTGTCATATAGCAGCTAACCTGTAGAAAGTCCCCTCTGCTGTCAGAAGAATTTTGGTCCTTCTGAGTCAAATCTACTTTCTGATAACTTCTGCCCTGTCTGGAGCTTACAATTCGGTCTTATCATTTTAATACCCTTCTTCCCTAAGTTTGATTCCTTCAAGATGTGGTGCACTCAAATATTTTAATGCACTCTTCAGATGACATGGTCACCTCCCTCTGGAAATGCTCCAGTTCATTAATGTTCCTCTTAAAATAACATACCCAGGCCTGGAACACTGCAGACATTCCAGTGTGCCTTGCTGCTCCACAGCACTCCATTAATGAAACCGAGAAGAGGCCTAATTGTTCTAGCAGCTACCTTATGCCTCATACTTCATACCACGGTCTTAGACTGCTGACTCAGACTGAACAGTGGATAGTGAGGTAGAAGGTGAAGATGGAGAAAATTAACAAGGACTGAGTGTCTTCTAAGGGCCAGGCATTGTCTAGATACTCTGCCTGATACCATTTCTGTTCTTCCAAAAAGCCTGCACGGTGGATATTATCTCCATTTTATAGATGAGGAATCTGAGGCTCCCAGAGAAGTTTAGTGATTTGCCTAGGGTCACACAGAAATTAAGTGAATTGCCCAGGACTGGTGAGTAGTAGCAGTCCTGGGTTTGGAACCCTTGTCTCTTGACTCTGAAGCCTTTCTGTGTTCCCTCTGCATACGCTTCTTAAACACCACGGAGCGTGGGCCACTCAAACCTCAAGGTCGTTTTTGTATAAACGCCTGTCAGATTTCCTCAATAGTATCTGTGTGCTGATGTTTTCTTGTTACCCTTTTCCTCTGGTTACAAAACAATACCCACCACTGAAGAAAAGTGAAAGGTACAGAAAAACAAATGAAAATAATGACTGTATCCACCGGTTTGTAATCCAAAGTTAATCAGTAATAGCATCTAACACAACTCCTTACAATCTTGTTTCTATGAATGTATAAGATTGAACCACCTGAGATGACCAATATTCAATCTTTTTTGATCTTCAAAAAAGGGAAGAGTCATACAATTCAACAACACTTTTCTTTGCATAAAGCAGAAATCGCGTGTAAAATGTGTACTCTGCCTTTTCACTTAGCATTATGTTATGTCCTGACATCTTTTGAAACTCTTGATAAGTAGCATTTTAATATAGCCTAATTTTGAAATAATTTGAATTTAAAAGAATTTAGTTAACTATTCTGTTGTTGGGCATTTGCATGTCTTTCATTAAAAATAGTTCTATGATAAACATCTTTATATATAATATGCTTTTATATTTCTGATAGTTCTTAGAATTAATTCCTAGAGGTAGAAGGGAAGTCAGAAGGAATGCATGTGGTTTTTGCTCTGTGCTACTTTCCAGAGAGACTGAGCCAGTTTTCACTCCCACTGTACCCTCACATGAGGCTTCCCTGGTGGCTCAGTAGTAAAGAATCTGCCTGCAATGCAGGAGACCAACTGCAATGCAGAAGACATAGGTTCGATCCCTGGATCAGGAAGATCCCCTGGAGGAGGAAATAGCAATCCACTCCAGTATTCCTGCCTGGGAAACCCAATGGGCCGAGGAGCCTGGTGGGCTGCAGTCCATGGGGTCACGAGAGTCAGACATGACTTAGCAACTAACCACCACCACCACATAACCTCACCTACACAGAATATTAGTACTTTTAAATATTAGTTAATTTGGTTGGTAAAAAAAAAAGTGGTATGGCATTATTGCTTTACTCTTTATTAATTTGGTTCTTTTAGAAACTGTTGTACAATTTATTTTTTGAACCTAAAAAATACAGGTCTTTTTATTTCTATATACATTATTCTACTCCATTGAGATGTTGAGTCAAAGCTGAGCCAGTGGTGTGTAGTGGCTGCTGAATAAGTCAATGACTGCCTGGGCTGCATTAATAGGAGTACAGTGTGTAGACAGGGATTGCCGTTTATAAACCAGGTCCCACTCTACTCCTCCCTGGTCAGAGAGTACATCTGTAGCTTTTCAAGTGTCCGGTTCAGGGTGTCTTGTTTTTAAGGTCATTCACAAACTGTAGCATATTAATTGAGGAAAACGGTGACAGGTAATGGAAAGAGATTAAAGACATAGGGAATATTGAATGCTGAGTAAGCGGGGAACAGTTGGGCAGAAGAGCTTTCAGAAAGGACAAACCTCTCTGTAGCATCTTTGTCACTCTCCTGTAAGTCTAAAGCTATTCTACCATGAAAAAGTTATTTTTAAAATAATGATGAAAAAAAATGGGATTTCCCTGATGGCTCAGTGGTTAAGACTCTGTGCTTCCACTGCAGGGGGCACAGGTTCGATCCCTGATCTGGGAACTAAGATCCCACATGCTGCACAGTACGATCTAAATAAATTAAATAAAAATACTTTAAAAATGATGAAAAAAAAATAATGATAGGCTTTAGGTATAAGACAGATTCACTATTTGCTGTGACTCCAGAAGCAGAAAAGGGACCAATAGGTACAATTTAAAAGTAATAGATTTTAGATTTATTTGAGAAAAAAAAATCTAATACTTTGCACTGTTGTATACCCAGTGAGTTCCTCAAAAACCAGTGAAGACACGATCCCTGCAAGCAAAGACTTGAATTCAGGGTGGCAATCAGGGGCCTTGTGTATGGGGTAGAAGTTTGAACTGGCATCAGATAATGCCCAAAGTCTTTTCCCAAGCCAAGATATCATGAGTCCATGAATTTGTGTCCTTGGGGGTATGCACAGAATCGCAATCAGAGTTGAAGGGGTTCAAGCCACCTGGAGCAGGTAAAAGGGCAGATCCAGGCGGTGGGTAGGTGAGCTGACACAGGCCTCTCTCTCTGCAGTACGAGTACCTGCTGAAGCTGAAGATCATGTACACCGTGGGCTACAGCTCCTCCCTGGTGGTGCTCCTGGCTGCCCTCGGCATCCTCTGTGCCTTTCGGTAAGGGCAGGCGCCGGATCTCCATCTCCATAGCCTTCCCCAGGCGCGGCACTCTGGGTCTCTTTTATCTGCTCAGACCAGAAGAGGGAAGGTCTACTGGGCCGCTTGGTCTTCTCGAGATCTAAAGCTTACCTGTGGCAAAACACTGAAGTTTCTGTGACCTCCTTCATCCCTTCATTCATTTGACATTTACAGAACATCAGTAAGAACTTACTGTGCTGATTGCTTTAAATGTATTATTTCTGATGTTCATACAATGTTAAGAGATAGGTATCACCCTCATTTTACAGATATACTAGCCAGACTCATGTTTGCAAGAAACATAAATCTGTCTTAAAACATCTTAAGAAAAGCAAAGGGGACCTGAAGCATTTAACTGACAATTTCAGGGGCATCTGGCTTCAGGTGTGGCTGAATCTAGGTGCTTAAAGGTGTGTGCAGAACTAGGTCTGTCTCCTACCATTGCTTTGCTCTGCATTGGCTTCAGGCAGGCTTTATGCAGGGACAGCAGAGACAACCAGCAGCAGCTGCAGAGGCACATTCTGCTAGCTCAGCAACACCAGGGCAGGGAGACCCCTTTCTCCCTTAGCTGCAGTGAAAGTCCTGGGGGAATTCTTATGGGAGAGCAGGCTTGGGTCACGTGCCCAGCCCTGAGCCAATCGCCACAGCCAGATGTGGAGTGCTCTGATTAGTCAGGACTCTCATGAGGGTGGGAGTGGAGCTGTCTGTACCCAGAGTTGAAATGGGTCCCCCATAGGAAAGCCTGGTTCCTGTAGGGAAGGGGAGGACCAGGGACAGACTTCTGCCCCTACCGCAAGGGGGACACCTAGGCTCTGGTTGCTGAAACGCTTGCTCAACTAGGTCGTGCAGCTGAAAAGGGGCGGAGCCTGGATCTGATTTCTCCCCACAGCCTGCGTGCTTTCTGTGCCACATGCCCCCTTCCCCACCCTCCCTTCTAACAATTCTGGGAGCTGCTCACTCTTATAATCTCAGCTTTTTTTTTTTTTCAATTGCAGCATGAAACAGAGTAGGCTGGCTACTGGGGGCCTGGGCTCTCATTCAGAGATTCATAGAGATGTCACCCCCAGTACCTGGGTTTCCCTGGCGCATGAGGTAGGAGGTGGGAGGCTGAGCTGAACCCTCCGGCTCTGCCACCTATGGCCCTGCGTTCTCTTTCTCCAGGAGGCTCCACTGCACCCGCAACTACATCCACATGCACCTCTTTGTGTCCTTCATCCTGCGCGCCCTGTCCAACTTCATCAAGGATGCTGTGCTCTTCTCCTCTGATGATGCCACTCACTGTGATGCCCACAGGGTAACATGCCCACATGGCCCATGGTGTGGCCAGACCTGCCTGCTTCCCCCAACCCCATTCATTGAGGCTGGATTTAATGCCTAGAATCAAAGGGGCCAGCACTGGGGCTGGAATAGGAGGTTCAAGGAGTCCCATGTCCCCACACGTGCAGCCTGGGACTCCTATGAAGGCAGTTTGCTGAGAAGCCAGTCGGGCTACTGTTCAACTCCCAGTGTCCCGGAGTGCATCAGCCTCTCTGGGAATTAGACACATAGCAAGGCTCCTCCTTCCTCTACTCCTGCCAAGTCCCAAATGTAGACAGATGGCCAAGTCTAGAGATGGCTGGGATTGCAGAAAGGAAAAGGTGAGCGCACCCTGGACAGGTCTGCATCTGCATGCCCAGATGTGCAGCGGAACATAATCTCACCCTCTTCCTCCTTCTGAACAAGCAGAGGAGTCTTCATTCATTGCAGTATCACTCTGTGTATCAGTTGAGCATCTCTTCTGCTGTACAGAACATAAAACTATACATCAGTGGCTTAAACAGCTGGGGGTTGTGCCCCACAGAAGCGGTGCACAGATGGGCAACCCAGAGGCAGCTCAGTGGCTCCTTGCCACAATGAACACAGTCCTTTTCCCTTTCTGCTCTGCCAGTTTTGATCCCATGCTTTATACTCTGTGTTAGCAACATGACTGCTGCAACCCCACACCTCACATCTATGTTTCAGGCAAAAAGGAGGGAAGTCAAGGTTAAACATTTTTCTCTTTCTGAGGCTTTGGCTTTTCATTTGGAAAAGAATGTGCTTCTCAAGACTGTGTTCACATCTCACTGGCTAGAACTGTGTCATGTGACTACATCTAACTGCAGAGGAAGCTGGGAAGTTCAGATTTTTACTATCATAGTCTCCATAGTGGAGGCAAGCAAGAGTAAAGGGGACTGAAGACTGAGATTGGTTTAATCAGCCCGCCTGTCGCTTCCCACCACTCACATCTGTAATTGCTTATAGTTCTGTTAAGTTTGTATATTGCTTGTAGTTTTTCACATGCATGCGTATGTGTATGTATTTTCTGATTCAAACTGAGAGGTCCCTCAAGCTGTGCCCCTGTGTGTCAGGGAAATTTCCAGGATGAGAAGAGTACCAGCTTGGAGTTAGAAGATTCTGACCCCACCTCATCACTGACCAGTGAAGTCCAGCAATGCCCAGCAGGGAACCTCTTCAGGTTCTTCTAAACTGTAGACTCACCTGCCAGCCGTGGGCCATGCCTGGACTAAGATAGGAGACCATAGGCAGGAAGCTCACCTGGCCAGCAGGGTGGCCCTGGGCGCTCCCCTGTGGCCGTGACCCTCCTGCACTTTGCAGCAGCCCTCTGGCCATCCCAGGAGCTGTCATCCCTGAGCTGTCCTCAGGGAAAGACGAGGAAGAGAGGATGAAAGGAAGGGAGACCCTCATAGGGTGCAAGTGGGAGCCGCAAGGGCGTGGAAGCCTCGTGCCCCACAGCCCTGCAGGCAAGGCTTCCCGGGATCCTGATGGGGGACACGGCTGTCACCTAAGTCACGGCGGCAGGCAAGGCCACCCTATGGCACCCCCTTGAATGTTTCACGGTCTGCATTCCAGATGCAGTGCAGGCAAGGGTCCTGTGTTCTCTCATCAGTACTGGCTTGTCCCTTCTCCATCTGTTTCTAGGAACCTTAACCAGGAGTGAATTTTATCAACCTTTTGCTCAGAAATCCATTTCCCTCTCTAGGCCTCAGGTTCCTCCTCTGAAAAATGCCCTCATTTGCTGTTGGGAATTGGGCAATATCCGACACAGTTTGACAACTGGCGGCCAGTTCCAGAATTTGAATGCTGCTCCTGCTGCTGCAGCAGCCCGTTAGCTGTGCTGACAGAGCCTGCCGGCCTCTGGACTTGCACTCTAGAGACATCTATGAGCCTGGTCTTCTGACAGTGCAAGGCCGAGGGGATGGCCGTGAGCCTGAGAGGTGCTCTCTGTGGCCTGGCTGCCGACTGCTACTGCACGCTCGTCTCCTGGAGGGAAGCCCAGGATGGCTGGCCTGTGACTCAGCTGCCTCTCTTTGTAGGCGGGCTGTAAGCTGGTCATGGCCTTCTTCCAGTACTGCATCATGGCCAACTACTCCTGGCTGCTGGTGGAAGGCCTCTACCTTCACACACTCCTTGTCGTCTCCTTCTTCTCAGAACGGAAGTGGCTCCAGGGATTTGTGGCCCTCGGATGGGGTATGTTCTCCAGGGTGTGGTGGCTGCATGACGGGTGGGAAAGGGCACTGAGGCAGAAAGGGCTTGGGTTCCAGTTTCAGCTCCACACTTAGTTAAGCTAGAGAACTTGTGTGCTGTTGGACAAGTTTCTTGATGCTTAACTCTCTGGCCTCGGTTTGTCTGTCAAATGGGAAGTAATAGCTAAAACCTAGGTCCGACTTCTGGCATCCAAAGCCTTTTATGATTTGATACCCCCAACACCTGTTGCCTTATCTTCCCTAGGGATTCCATTCATATGTCCTCATTCTCACCTCCTTTCTGTATCGGGTAGGGTGCTTTTAACTGTAGCTCTCAGAAAACCTGACTTAGATAGGCTTTAAACTTAAAAGGAATTAACTGGTTCATATAACTGACAAGTCCAGGGATCACCATTCAGGTGAGGCTGGATCCAGCAGCACAACATCATTTCTTTTTGTTTTTCTACTTCACCTCCTGTAACATAGTGTTATCATTAGGCTGGTGTTCCCAGTGTAACTGTCAGCAGCTTCTGGGCCTCCTTCTGGCTTCATTGGTACATCTAGTGAAAGAAAGAGGCTGTGTCCCACCATTCCAGCAAATACTCAGATTCACTCTGATTGTGTCATACACATCCTTGAACCAATCACAGGGGCCTGAGGGAGTGGAATCCTCTGATTGGCTTAAGCTACTCAGACCACAGAGCTTCTCAAAGGAAATTCAGAATTCAGTCCAGGCAGGAGAAGAAATGGTAGTAAGACAGCCAGCTGTAGGTTCCATTGCTTCTCTTCCCCCTTTCCTTTCTGGTCAGTGAAGGTGATGACAATTCTGATTTCTTGAGCACCTACTGTATGCCAGGCATTGAGCTGGGCACTTTAATCGTCACAACAACCTCCAGAGGCCTCGTAGGAACCTTGGCTCAGAGACGTGACATAACATGCTCAGCTCACACTGTGGACAAGAACAGAGTCAAGATTCAAACCAAAGCCTGTCTGTTTGCAAATCCCCTTAACTCTTACTCTGCCACAAACAAACGTCCATCCATCCTTCCAGTCATACACACGTCCATCAGTCTGTCCACCTGCCACCCATCCATCCATCCTTCAACTGTTCATTTGATAAACATATGTAAGCTACTCACTGGGTTCTAGACAGAGTCAGATTTCTGTGAGTGAGTCACAGGTTTACAGAGGTAGTCATGTGTACCAGCCATTAGCTTCATTTACTCTCTTCTTGGTGCCCTTAATTAAGAAGGGTCCCTGCCAGGAATGCCCTCCACTGTCTTTTCTGCTTGTCTAAATCATGTGCAAGGGTTCTGCCTCTATCAGACCATCAGGGAAGTTGCCTGAACTGCCAGAGTTTGCCAAGCCCTCCTGCTTCTGAACTCTTGACAGTCTGATTAACACATGACCCTTGGCCAGCGGAAGCTGTAAGGCCCTGCTGATCTGGATTTCCATCCTGGCCAGTAGTCCCAGAGGGCCTGGGACATGGGACTTGCCTTATACAGCCAACTCTGCCCCAAACATCCCCAGTATGGAGCCAGCTCCCTGAGCCTTGACCCCCAGATCTGGCAGGATTTTCCTGAATGAACATGGACAGTTTCCTCATCTATAATATCAGGATCATAATTTATTCAGCTTTCTTTGAGCACCTCTTTGTGCTCAGAAGGGCTTACAGAGATTCCAGAAATAAAAATGATTCCATCACTGAAGGGGTTTGTAGTCTAGCAAGGAGACAAAATTGCACTGTGATAATATCTCCATCACAGATTCTTAGCAGTTTAATGAGATAAGAACCTTCTTTTCTTCCTCAAATATTTGCTGAGCATCTACTATATGCCAGGCCCTGGGGTTAGAGCCGCACATAAAACAGCACCGGTTCCTTCTCTCCAGGCCTCTTTGCTTGCACAACCCCAAGGGGACATGAAAGGACTCAGGAAGGTCTAAAGTTTTCCAACTGTGAAAGGCTTTTCTCTTGCAAAGGCAGTAGCCCTTGCCTCAGTTTGTCCTTATTTCCTGCCCCAGGCCCCGAGATAAGTTGCTTAAATGAGTATGTGGTCAACCATAAAACTTTGCAAAATCTTTTTTTTTTTTTTCAAATTAGAAAAAAATAATTACCATCGTCTCATCTATTGAACATTTTCTGGGGTTTCTTTTCAGACTTTTTTATACTCCTAGTTTTTCCCACTTGGTTACAATCATTCTTTATGTAGAATTTTGAATCTTGCCTCTTTCCTTGAACACAGAAGCATGCTCTATATTCTTTCAAATCTTCAATAAACATTTTTAATACTCTGTGGATGCATATAACCAAATACCTATTTTTCTTTTTTATGTTAAGATTGTTTCTCATTTTTCACTGGGACAAATAACACAGTGAGGAGTGCTTTTGTGGGCAAAGCACATATGTAATAGAGAATCCTGGAATTGGGACCCCTGAGTCAGAAGGCACAGGCATCTAACATTTTTAATACTTATCCAGAACTTTTACTTTTTCAAGGTGGCTGGAGTGTCAGTCTGTGCCCAGAAAAGTGCGACACCTCAGGCTTTCGTAGGAGATGAATCAAGCTCCCTCCCACTCACAGAGGGAACTCAAACCAGTGTTCCTCCAGCTGGAGCTGCACTGGAATCATGCAGAGGGCACGTCCACCCACCCGGCCCTAGGCCCCGCCCCCGGCCAGAGTCTGTCTGGTGGGCAGGGGTGGAGCCTGAGACTCTGCATTTCTCACTGGGCCCCAGGTGATGCTGACACCCCTGTCCCAAGGGCCACACTTAAAACCACAATTTAAGCAGATATCAGGTTTTCTAACTTTTCCACTGACTCACTGTTAAAGATGTAAAACAAATAATAAACAAGTGGCCCTCAGAGTCCATATTTGCCCAAAGTACCCAGAATTTAGGTAAAGAAATTTTTTACCAATGTCATACATGCACTTGGTTTAAAGAATTAAATAGAAGTACAAGTCTAGGACTTCCCTGGTGGCACAGGGATAAGAATCTGCCTGCCAGTGTAGGGGACATGGGTTTGATCCCTGGTCTGGGAAGATTCCACATGCCATGGAACAGTTAAGCCTGTGAGCCACAACCTCTGAGTCCAAGCTCTGGAGCCCCCAAGCCGCAACTACGGAGCGTGTGGGCTGCAACTACTGAAGCCCGTGCGCCTAGAACAAGAGAAGGCACCGCCGTGAGAAGCCCTTGCACCACTACAAAGAGTAGCCCAGCTCTCTGCAACTCGAGACAGTCTGCACAAAGCAACAAAGACCCAGCACAGCCAAAAAAAAAAAAAAAAATTAGAATTTTTAAAAAGAGGATAAGCTTCCTTAAAAAATAAAATATCAGCCTAAAATGAAAAAAAAAAAAAAAAAAGTGCCCTGAAAAGGCTCGCACTTCTGCCTCTCAGAGGTAATACTTTCCCATTTTTCAGTTCTTCCTCCTAATATTTACTCTCATATTTCTAAATGATATTCTACTATTTCTTGATTTGTCCATCTGAGATATTATTGGTTGACTCCTTGTGATGGAAGGGAAGGATATAAAATTATTCATTTACCACCTCCATCTTCCCATTAGAGTTGTTCACATTTGGGGGCTAAATCATATTCAGTGTATACATCATTATGTCTATATAAATATTCCTCATAGCTCAGATGGTAGGGCAACTGCCTGTAATGTAGAGACCCGGGTTCAATCCCTGGGTCAGGAAGACCCCCTGGAGAAGGAAATGGCAACCCACTCCAGTATTCTTGCCTGGGAAATCCCATGGACAGAGGAGCCTGGCGGGCTACAGTCCGTGGGGTCGCAAAGAGTGAAACACGACTGAGCGACTAACACACAAAAATCATATTCAATGTATACATCATTCAGTTCAGTTCAGTTGCTCAGTCATGTCTGACATTTTGTGACCCCATGGACTACAGCATGCCAGACCTCCCTGTCCATCACCAACTCCTGGAGTTAACTCAAACTCATGCCCATCGAGTCAGTGATGCCATCCTATCATCTCATGCTCTGTCATCCCCTTCTCCTCCTGCTTCAATCTTCCCCAGCATCAGGGTCTTTTTCAGATGAGTCAGTTCTTTGCATCAGGTGGCCAAAGTATTAGCATTTCAGCTTCAGCATCAGTCCTTCCAGTGACTATTCAGAACTTATTTCCTTTAGTATGGACTGGTATACATCAATATGTCTATATAAATATTGTTCGCTACCAAGCCAAGTGGTGTAAAATCATTTTACTTCCAATATTTGACTTTTTATGTTTTATAGAGTCATTTTTTAAATTTAATTTTTATTTTATATTGGAGTATAGTTGATTTACAGTGTTGCGTTAGTTTCAGGTGTACAGCAAAGTGGATCAGCTGTACATATACATGTATCTACTTTTTTTCAGATTCTTTTCCCATATAGGTTATTACACAGTATTGAATAGAGTTCCCTGTGCTGTACAGCAGGTCCTTGTTGATTGTTTTATATAATGTCACTGTTCAGTTGCTCAATCATGTCTGACTTTTTGCAACCCCATGGACTGTAGCACGCCAGGCTTCCCTGTCCTTCACCATCTCCAAGAGCTTGCTCAAACTCATATCCATTGAGTCGGTGATGCCATCCAACCATCTCATCCTTTGTTATCCCCTTCTCCAGCCTTCAATCTTTTTAAAAAAAAAAAAAAAAGTGCCCTGAAAAGGCTCGCACTTCTGCCTCTCAGAGGTAATACTTTCCCATTTTTCAGTTCTTCCTCCTAATATTTACTCTCATATTTCTAAATGATATTCTACTATTTCTTGATTTGTCCATCTGAGATATTATTGGTTGACTCCTTGTGATGGAAGGGAAGGATATAAAATTATTCATTTACCACCTCCATCTTCCCATTAGAGTTGTTCACATTTGGGGGCTAAATCATATTCAGTGTATACATCATTATGTCTATATAAATATTCCTCATAGCTCAGTTGGTAGAGCAACTGCCTGTAATGTAGGAGACCCGGGTTCAATCCCTGGGTCAGGAAGACCCCCTGGAGAAGGAAATGGCAACCCACTCCAGTATTCTTGCCTGGGAAATCCCATGGACAGAGGAGCCTGGCGGGCTACAGTCCGTGGGGTCGCAAAGAGTGAAACACGACTGAGCGACTAACACACAAAAATCATATTCAATGTATACATCATTCAGTTCAGTTCAGTTGCTCAGTCATGTCTGACATTTTGTGACCCCATGGACTACAGCATGCCAGACCTCCCTGTCCATCACCAACTCCTGGAGTTAACTCAAACTCATGCCCATCGAGTCAGTGATGCCATCCTATCATCTCATGCTCTGTCATCCCCTTCTCCTCCTGCTTCAATCTTCCCCAGCATCAGGGTCTTTTTCAGATGAGTCAGTTCTTTGCATCAGGTGGCCAAAGTATTAGCATTTCAGCTTCAGCATCAGTCCTTCCAGTGACTATTCAGGACTTATTTCCTTTAGTATGGACTGGTATACATCAATATGTCTATATAAATATTGTTCACTACCAAGCCAAGTGGTGTAAAATCATTTTACTTCCAATATTTGACTTTTTATGTTTTATAGAGTCATTTTTTAAATTTAATTTTTATTTTATATTGGAGTATAGTTGATTTACAGTGTTGCGTTAGTTTCAGGTGTACAGCAAAGTGGATCAGCTGTACATATACATGTATCTACTTTTTTTCAGATTCTTTTCCCATATAGGTTATTACACAGTATTGAATAGAGTTCCCTGTGCTGTACAGCAGGTCCTTGTTGATTGTTTTATATAATGTCACTGTTCAGTTGCTCAATCATGTCTGACTTTTTGCAACCCCATGGACTGTAGCACGCCAGGCTTCCCTGTCCTTCACCATCTCCAAGAGCTTGCTCAAACTCATATCCATTGAGTCGGTGATGCCATCCAACCATCTCATCCTTTGTTATCCCCTTCTCCAGCCTTCAATCTTTTCCAGCATCAGGGTCTTTTCAAATGAGTCAGCTCTTCGCATTAGGTGGCCAAAGTATTGGAGTTTCAGCTTCAGCATCAGTCCTTCCAATGACTATTCAGGATTGATTTCCTTTAGGATGAACTGGTTGGATCTCCTTGCAGTGTAAGGAACTCTCAAGAGTCTTCTCCAACACCACAGTTTGAAAGCACCAATTGTGTGGTGCTCAGCCTTCTTTATGGTCCAATTCTCACATCCATACATGACTACTGGAAAGACAGACAGTCAGCAAAGTAATGTCTCTGCATTTTAATATGCTGTCTAGGTTGGTCATAGCTTTTCTTCCAAGGAGCAAGCATCTTTTAATTTCATAGCTGCAGATACCATCTGCAGTGATTTTGGAGCCCAAGAAAATAAAGCCTGTCACTGTTTTCATTGTTTCCCCGTCTATTTGCCATGAAGTGATGGGACTGGATGCCACAATCTTAGTTTTTTAAATGTTGAGTTTTAAGCCAGCTCTTTTACTCTCGTCTTTCACCTTCATTAAGAGGCTCTTTAATTCCTCTTTGTTTTCTGCCATTAGGGTGGTATCATCTGCATATCAGGTTATTGATATTTCTTCCCGCAATCTTGATTCCAGCTAGTGCTTCATCCAACCGAGCATTTGCATGATATACTCTGCAAATAAGTTAAACAAGTAGGGTGACAGTATATAGTGGTATGTCTATGTTAATCCCCGAGTTTTGGAGTCATTTTTAATTGACTCATTTTATGTTGCTGTCATTAATTCTCCCAAATTCTCAACAGAACTGGAAAACCATCCAGTGCCAGGTTTCCTGTCATCAAAGGTAACATGTAATCTATCAGTCCTGTTTGTTTGGTTTATTCCTGCTCTATTAGAGTCCTAGGGCTGCTGTAACAAGTTGCCACTGGCTTAAAACAACAGAAATTTGTTCTTTCCCACCGTGGGGACCAGAAGTTCAAAGTCAGGCTTTGGCAGGGCCAATTCCTTCTCAGGTCTCCGAGGGACAATGTGCTCCACGCCTCTGCCCCGGTTTCTGGCAGTCCTTGGTCTTCTTTGCCTGGTGGGAGCATCACACCAATTTCCTCCTCCATCTCAACACGGTCTTCTTCCCTTGTGTCTCCTCTCTTTGTGTGGGTCTCAGTGCCTTCTTAAAAAAATAACAGTCATATTGGATTAAGGCCCCTATAAATATGACCTCTTCTTAACTAATGACACCTTAAAAGACCTTGTTTCCAGGAAAGGGAGAGGTCACGCCTAAGGTTCTAAGGATATGAACCTTTGGGGTGGAGGGGGATATGCCATTTAACATAATCTGCTAACCCGTGTTCTTTCTAAAGGAGCTTTCTGCCCTCTTGCTCTGCCCTCTGGTCGTTCTGTAGACTCACTCCCTTAACCTTCACGCTGAGTTTTTCTTCATTTCCTCCACAAATCCTATACCTTGACTTCTTGTTTCCCTGTCTTTGGTTTACTGTTTGGTTGTGTTGGAGTTCATCCTCTAGTATCTGTCTAACAGAGAATGCATGGAAGGTACATTCTTTTGCACTCCATATCTAAACATATCTTTTTTATTTAAGTATATTTGTTTATGTGGCTGTACCACGTCTTAGTTGTGGCATGTGGGATCCAGTTCCCTGACCAGGGATCGAAGCCTGGCCCCCTGGATTGGGAGTAAGAGTCTTAACCTCTGGACCACCAGCGAAGTCCCTAAACATATCTTTGTTCAGCTTTCACACCTAACTTATAGTTTTCCTGGGCATAGAAATTAGGTTGAAAATTGTTTCCCCAGAATTTTGAAGGTCTTCTATTTCGGCATCTGGTGTTATGGGACTTGCCATGTCATTGTGTTTCCCAGGCTTTTACTCACCTCTCTGTATAAGCTGCAGAATCCTCTCTCTGTCCCCTGTGACTTTCTTTTTTTCTTACTTTTTGACTGTGCCATGCAGCATGTGGGATCTTAGTTCCTCAACCAGGAATGGAACCTGTACCCCTTGCAGTGTGAGTGCAGAGTCTTTTTTTTAAAAGCCTTGCCTGAGACGGGCATGTACACACTGCTTTGTTTATTTAGCTTTGGCTGTGCTGGGGCTTTGCCGCACACAGGCTTTCTCTGGCTGTGGAGAACTGGGGCTACTCTCTAGCTGCCATCCGCAGGCTTCTGTTGTGGTGCTGTCTCTTGTGGAGCCCAGGTTCTAGGCACACGAGCTTCAGTAGTTTCATTAGCTCTAGGCTTGAGGGCCCTCGAGTGTGCAGGCTTCAGTAGCTGTGGCTCTCGGGGTCTAGAGCACGTGCTCAATTTTGCAGCTCTCAGGCTTAGTTGCTCCTCAGCAAGTGGAATCTTTCTGGACCAGGGAATCAAACCCAGGTCCCCTGCATCGGCAGGTGGATTCTTATCCACTGCACCACCAGGAAAGTCCGGAAGCATGGAGTCTTAATCGCTGGACTGTCAGGGAAGTCCCTGTCCCTTGCGTTTTGAAATGTCATTGGAATGTGCCCCCATGCAAGTTTGTTTTCATCCTTTTTGCTGGTGAGTGGCGGTCCTTTCATCTGGAGACGCACATCTGTCATTTCTTGGACAGTCTTCCTACACTGTCTCTTTGATCTTTTTTTTCCCCCTCTGGTTTTTATCCTCTCTTTCTGAAACTTTTAATCAGATGGTTCACATCCTGGAATTGACTTCTAATTTTCTCCTTTCTTTCCTCCTATTAATACTTTTCATTCCACACTTTGTCTTCTGGGCAATTCCTGGTCTTTATCTTCTAGGCAATCTATGGAACTTTTTAAAGTCTTGATCATCATATATTTAGTTTCCAAGCCCTCTTCCTTGTTCTCTGAATGCTCCCTGTTTTCAACATCCTGTTTGTGTCTCGTAGAGGTAATCTTCCTTCTAATCTCTCTGATGATATTCCTTAGAATTGTTTTGTTCAAGTTCCTCCTGTAGCCTGTATGGTCTATTTCCTCTGAGTTCCTTTTCTCTGCTTGTTTTGGTTTTGTCTTTTATGTAATCAGCCTTCCTCAGATGTTGGTGACCTTGACCATTCATAATTAAGAATGAGTCACTTCAGTGTTGACTGAAGGCTGTCTCTGTGTGTGTGTGTCTGTGTAGGGTGGTGGTGATGCTTGGGGGTTGGGTCACATCTCTCGTGGGAGACTGGGCTGGAAATGGCCACTGTGTTGGGGTCCTCAGCATGGCTATCTACAGGCCCTTTTTCTAAGGCTGTTTGCTTCCTCCAGGGAGGAACCCTTTCATCTCCCACCTGGGTTGGAGGTTGGAGGGCTGGAGCAGTGTGGAATCCTGCCTGCTGGAGGTCTGAAAACACAGCAGCCTGGGGGTGGGGCTCTTCTCAGTTAGGGGATAGGTAGGCATGTCCATTAGAAATAGAATCTGAGTTATATTTTATATAAATTAAAAATTTTAGTAACCACAGTAAACACAGTAAAAAGAAACTAGTTTTACTAATTAGTGAAATTCAATTGTACATGTTATATAACCCAATATAATCAAAATATCAACCTTTTACTCTATAATTTTAAAAATTATTAATAACATATTTTCCATTCTTTTATTCATGCCAGACCTTCCACATCTGCTATCTTGTGCTTTTAGCACATCTCATTTGAGAGCAGCCACGTAGCAAGGGCTCAGAAGCCACACGTGGTGAGAGACAGCAGTACTGGGCAGCACAGGCATAGCTCAGCTGAGAGCCCCTCCCACCCTCTGCTCAGTTGCCCCCAACAATTCATTTCTGTCAGAGATGAACAGCTGACCATTTGGCTGTGGGAGGGGGGTTCTGACTACCTGGAGTGGTTACCTGCCTCCTGTCCAGGCTTCCAAACCATCCTGCTGCCCACCCCCAGGCGCAGAGCAAGTGCCCTCTCAGAGGCACCCCCGTGCGGCACTCTTGCTTCAGCTTTCTCTGCTCTGGGACATCAGTCAGTTACTGCTCCTCTGCCAGCTGCCAGCTTCCTGAGCCTGCTGACATCTCTCATCTGCTCTGCCCTCCTTTTCCATTCTTTGGGCTTATAGGCTTGTAGCATTTTAATTTTTTACTATCATTTTGAAGGGGTGTCAGTGAGAAACAGATAAATGTGTAACTTCAACTTGACATGTTCAACTAGAAGTCAGGAAATGTTCTTGTATTTTGTCTTTAAAGTCCTTGTGTATTACAAGTCTCTAGTCTAAAATCTGTTTTTGTTTAAGTAATGTCGATAGGTTACATTATCAGTCAAATGGCTAAAGTTCTTACAAATCAATATTTGAATAGAACTGATTGTTCTCCTGTGGTCTTGTACCGCCTCCCCAAATATCCCAGTTTGATAAAGGGGCTCCACCAGTGGCCTCCACAAGGTCGTGGTCCCTTCCCTTCTCCCCTGCAGCAGTCCTTCAGAGTCTGGCCCAAGCTTCCAGGAGACCCCTGCCCCGAAGTGCCCTTCAGGATATGTCTGATCCTGCGTCAGTTCCCAAAGATTCCTTGGCACCCTTGAAGCATGAAGCTGCACATTTACACAGGATGGCAAGAGGGTTTCCATGGCAACTAGACCTCAGCATCTGCTCACTATCTGGCCTAGAGTCACTGATTGTCCTGTTTCTCAGAAGGGTGGGGAAAATTGAGTCATCTCCCTTCTACCCACCCTCCTCCCTTTATTTTTAACCCTCAGGTTCCCCAGCCATCTTTGTTGTTTCCTGGGCTGTTACCAGGCACTTTCTGGAAGATGTTGGGTAAGCTGTTGGATGGAGAGGTAACGAGTATATTTTATATGGTCCAGTTCTTTCAATAGGACAGACCCTTCTCTGAAGCTGTTATCTAGGAGAGGCCTGTGTCTCAGACCCAGAGCCACAGGTGGGTTCTCTGCCGTGTAGGCTGCTGAGTGCCCAGCTCTCCTGGATGTGTGTTTGTGGACATGCTGAGCCACCCTCCTGCTGCCCGATCAGCTCTGTGCTTGGGTCAGGTGCCTGACGAGAGCTGTGCTGCTCAGGGAGGAAGCTCTAAGGACCAACCTAGCTTTTCCCTTCTTGGCAGCTCCCTCCTCTGCTCCTCCCAACATGGGATGTTTGAGTCCTGCAGACTCAGGAGAGGAGGAGGGTAGAAGCAGCCTTCAAATCCCCGATGGGTGCAAAGAGATCTAGTCTCATTCTCTAAAGATTTGGCTCAGGGACAGGGTGAGCCTGGGGGCTACTGCGAGTGGGCTCATGGAAGGAAAGCTTGAAAGAAGCTGGGGAGGTGGTGAGGCAGCACCACGTGGGAAGCCATGTTTCACCCATGTAATGACACAGCCAGGCCATGGCGGACGCGGTGCAGAAGTGTCTTGCCGTCCAAATTCAGTCTAAAATAATCCTTTCAATTGAATTAATTCCCTTTTTAAAGAAAAATCTGGATTTTTAATTTTCTAGAACAAATGGAAAGTTCTGTCAACATTCCCTAGGTCCCTTGTGGCAAAAATGAGCTGGACAGAGTTGTGGCTACCTCAGACCAAGCGCAGTCTATTTGCCAAGTCCCCCATGCCCCCAGCCCTGTGGCTGATGTCCCCAGGGCTGAGGTCACATGACACTCACCCAGACACTTCAATCTCCCTGACACTTCACCTGCCTGGCTGCTTTTGGCCACCGTGCTCCCTGGGGTCCAGAATCTTCCATCTCAGATCTGTGTGCTTTTGCTCCCTAGACACTCACTGGGCTTGCCTGGAGCCTGGACGCTCCCCAGCCCTGGCGGTGCTCTTGGCAGCAGAAGATGGCCAGTCCTAAGGGTGTTAAGCCCACAGTCTCCAGCGGGTAGGACCACAACGTAGTCCTTCCTGCAAAGGGCACCTCTGAGAGCAGGTCTCTTCTAGTCAGCCCAGCTCCCCACTCCTAATGATACCTGGCTGTCCCTCCCTAGGTGCTGGGACATCAATGCCAATGCGTCTATCTGGTGGGTCATCCGAGGGCCTGTGATCCTCTCCATCCTGGTAAGTAGCTAGCCCCCCTGATCTGGGCTCCAATGGGAGAGACCAGAACAGTGACAGGCTTGCAGGGTGAAAGGCCTTGGCAAGGCCAGCATTGCTGCCTCCAGGTGTGTGGAGGAATAAACCAGAGTTTCCAGAGGCTGGGCAGCAGCAGGAGGATCTGGGAGCCCTGCCCCCAGAGACTGCCAGAGGGGAGGGGAGCGAGGCCAGAGCAAAAGTTTGCTTTGGCCTTGTCCACTGGGAGCAGCTTCAGTGTACCTAGCAGAGCTCCTTACCTGGAGTGACTGGCTCAGGTCACTTGAGATTGTGCCTCCACTGGTTCAGATGGTTGGATCTTGATCATTTTTCTAAGCATTCTCTGGTTGAACTGGGCAGACTCATGAGCCAAGATCATGGAGGGGGTAGCACCTGGGGAAAGCCAAGGCTGCTGTGGTCTTGTCCTCTGTGGTGATGTGCCGGGACAGGAGGGCAGGCCTGAAGGGGTGGCCTCAGGGGCGAGACTGAGGAGTGACTCTTAGGGCAGCTCAGGGTGTCTCAACCTTTGCTCTCCTGTCAACCTGGGAGCCTTTAAAAAAATACCAATAGCAGAGATTCAGGCTTGGTTTTAAGTTCCCAGGTGATTCTGCTCTGCAGTCCAGAGCCCTGTAGTTGAACCTGTGGGTGTGGCTAAGGATAAGGAAGATCCATGGGGTGGGGAGGGCGCCCTGGGGCAGCCCTTTTCCTAAGTAATATGCAGTTTCAGAGAGATGCCAGGACTACAGAACCAGGTGACAGGAAGTGCCCTTCCTAGGCTCACAGGAGGGCCAGACTGGGCAGCAACCACCTCTTCCACTAGCTGGCTGGCTTGTCTTGTGTGTCTGGTTGAAGGGGCCATCCCATAATCCACTTTCTGTTTTTTTTCTTTTTTCCAAAATAGTAGAAATGGGGGGAAAAAATAGTAAAATTTGGGACTTCCCTCATGGTCCAGTGGTTAAGACTTGACGCTCCAAATGCAGGGGTGAATCCCTGGTCGAGGAACCGAATATCCTGCATGCTTCTTGGTGTGGCCAAAACACAAACAAAAAAGAGTAGAATTTTACACCATCCTCCCTATTATCTCAGCTCACAACAGGAGAGCTAGAAATTGTAGAGAAATCTGCGTAGCAGCCATGATAGGCCCCTGGGTAGCTCTGAAGAGCATAATGACTTCTCCCTGTTTCTGCTTCTCTTACAGGGTGTGAAGGTCATTCATTAATTTGGAACCACTCAGGGTAGGAGTTAGGGTTAGAAATGCAGTGACTGATATGGTCGGAATGCACACTTATCACACTTATCACTAGAGGGTGTCTAGTGCTTTAAACACTTTATTTTTGCTGCCCTGAGACATTGCTACCCAAAGTCATTTTATGTTAATAAATAATTTGATTATAATTTTGATTAGGCCAACTTTAGCATAGTGTTTTCTAATCTGACTTAATTAAAATTTATAAGGGATAGTGAAGGATATTAAGCTTTCATTTCCTATTACAGTCTTTTTTTTTTTGTATTTATTTATTTTTTTACACGAACTCCCAAACATGAACCCCCCTCCCACCTCCCACCCCACATCATCCCTCCAGATCCTGTCTCTTATACACATCTAGATGTGTATAAGAGACAGGAACCCCTCCCACCCTCTGCTCAGTTGCCCCCAACAATTCTTTTCTGTCAGAGATGAACAGCTGACCATTTGGCTGTGGGAGGGGGGTTCTGACTACCTGGAGTGGTTACCTGCCTCCTGTCCAGGCTTCCAAACCATCCTGCTGCCCACCCCCAGGCGCAGAGCAAGTGCCCTCTCAGAGGCACCCCCGTGCGGCACTCTTGCTTCAGCTTTCTCTGCTCTGGGACATCAGTCAGTTACTGCTCCTCTGCCAGCTGCCAGCTTCCTGAGCCTGCTGACATCTCTCATCTGCTCTGCCCTCCTTTTCCATTCTTTGGGCTTATAGGCTTGTAGCATTTTAATTTTTTACTATCATTTTGAAGGGGTGTCAGTGAGAAACAGATAAATGTGTAACTTCAACTTGACATGTTCAACTAGAAGTCAGGAAATGTTCTTGTATTTTGTCTTTAAAGTCCTTGTGTATTACAAGTCTCTAGTCTAACTGTTTTTGTTTAAGTAATGTCGATAGGTTACATTATCAGTCAAATGGCTAAAGTTCTTACAAANTTCTAAATTCCATATATATGTGTTAGTATACTGTATTGGTGTTTTTCTTTCTGGCTTACTTCACTCCCTATTACAGTCTTAATACACTGAAAACTGTATACTGAAATCTACTATAATTTATCAAAAGTTGTTTTTTGTCAGCTTGTCACATTTAAATAATGTCTGAACATTTTTTATTAACATAATAATATGGCAGAAAAATATTGACTATTCTATCACTAATTATGTTATATAAAGAATGTACTTGTTTTATGTTAAGTTAAAACATATTCTCACTTATAAAATAATAGTAATACAATTCATATAAAAATGGAAAAATACAAAATGTATTTTTAAAAAGGGACTGAAATCACCCATATTTGCAGCACCTAGATGCACATTATGATGCTGCGCTTTTCTGTCCTGTAATTTCCTTTGAGTGCAGGTACTTTTTCAAAATGCTTATTACAGTTTTGTGTCCTAGTTTTTTTTTTCCCTTAGCAGTAGATGTAAGCTTTCCAATGTCACTTGAAATTATTTGGTCAACTGCTGTGCTATAGCTGGTAAATACTGAGCCAGTTTCCTTGCTATAATTCTGGGACTTTGACAGGCCAGTCCAGGAGAGCCCCAGGGCCCAGGCTGATTTCACGAGACTGTGGTCTCTCTAGTGATTGAGGATATTGGTGGGGGAGGGGGCACTCCTGATGCCAAGTATCTCTCTCCCAGCCTGTCACGGGGCCCAGACTTCCACTATTTAAGATTCATTCTTGGGATAGTTAAGTTTTTCTCTTTTGCTTTCAAATGCTTCCTATTAAATATAACTCAAAGGCAAAAAATAAAAGAGCCTTTGTTAGTTTATACCATGCTTAGAGCAAGATGCACAAAGTGAGCTGAGAAGTGTCTGACCAGGGGTGCTGAGCTGGGGTCCTAGACACGCCACTAATCCTGTGTCTTCTGGCAAGTGGCCCTAGGCACCCAGGCTACTTGTCTGAAAATGAGGGTGCCCGCCTAGTCAGTTCCACTGACTCCTGCTTCTGCAAAATGATTCTGTAGCTGGTGGGTGAGGGGAGGAGAGAGGGTGCTATATGGGCAACCTCGTAGTGTGGCTGGCACTGGAGTGGGTGAAAGGACGCCAAAAGCAACAGACTCTGGTCCCTGTCCTTTAGAAAGGCAGGATTGAATCGGCAGTTAATAGACACACACGGATGCTTGCACTTGGCCCCTGGCAAGTATTTCAAATGCCCTTACAAGTAGCATCATCCCTAACTACAATAAATCAGGAAAAGGTGATCAGAAGGCTTCCTGGAGCTGGTGATTNTCTTGAAGCCTGAGAAAAATCTGTACATTTTGTTTAGTTTGAGGCAGTAAAAGATGATGGATCAGTATTTCTTAGGCTCCCTCCAACTGAAATGAGAGCCAGAACTTCATGAAAGCCAGGCTTCTAATTTCCCGCAAGGCACAAAACCAGGAGACGATCTTCTCCATTTTACTTTTATTTGGGCAGGATGGGGGAATTGAGGGTTTTTCTTGAGGTTTAAATATTGCTTGACTCAAGTTGCCAATTTCAAACTCCAAGTTTTATGTCTTGGAGCAACATTCCTTTATAATAAACATTGGCAGTGAGTTGGATCACTGTGGGGGTGGGAGGTGGAAGGGTTTAGTCTTGTTTGCTGAGAAGTTTAGTGTTGCTTTGAGAAGCTTAGCATTTTTAAAGCCCTTATCTGCAACAGCCTTTCAAAATGCATTCCCTTTCAGGATGTTCCTCCAGCAGTACAAAACGTCCCGTGAAATTGCAGTAGCATTGAGTGTGTTGATTCTGGTGTCCACTAACCCATGTGCCCGTGGAGACAGATAGGAATATGCGAGCCGTTTATCCAATCCGTGTGGCAGAGATCCTGTGATGGGCTCTAGCCCATCTTCCCTCAACTGCAGTGTGTAAGGCGAGAATCATTCGCCCTTCCCACTTCATAGATAAGCAAACCAAGGAGACTCGGGGAACGCTGAGAAATGCCCAGGACCATGCAGCTGCAAGAGTTAGTGTTAAACCCACCCTCCTTTTAAAATTTGACTTGCTTATGGCTACACGGGGTCTTCACTGCTGCACGCAGGCTTTCTCTGATTGCAGTGAGGGGCCGCTCCGTAGGTGCAATGAGCAGCCTTCTCCTTTCTCTGCCTTCTCCTGTTGAGAAAAGGGCTCTAGGTGCACAATCTTAGTTGCCCGGCAGCATGTGGAATCTTCCCGGAGCAGGGATCGAAGCCGTGTCCTCGACACTGGCAGGTGGATTCTTAACCACTGAGCCACCAGGGAACTCTGAAGCCCCGTTTTTAAATAACTTTTTGGAGTAAGTGAATGTTTCAAGTATAATAAGAAGGTAACAAGTTATTGTGTAGATAGAAAAGTCAGGATTCGAACCCAGGTTTATTGGGGATCACAGTTTGTGCTCTTTGCCCTGCGCCAGGCTATAGAAGATAGTCATGTGATCTAGCGTAGACCCAGACTCCAGGACCAAGCCCAGGGTTGACTAAGGACTCCAAAGCTTTCCTATCGTTGAGTACATTTGGTCTCATCCCTTTGCTTTCTGTTGCTGCGCTTCCTTTGGCTTCCTAAGTGAAATTTCCCACTGGTGACCACTGTGCCAGCTCCATAGTTGTATTTAGAGGGTTGCTTGCTACAAACGTGATGTCGTCTCCAGGAAGGAGGCTGAACGGCAGGACGTTGCGGGTGTTTTTATAGCACAGCCTTCTGAGGGCACTAAGAGAACATGAGTGGGTCGTGGTGGCAGAGGTTGAGGAGCTGTCTTCCCACCATTTATCATGTCGGCCCGTAGATTTCAGGTTTGGAATGGCTCAGGAGTGCGTGCCTCCTCCCTCCCACCCCACATCATCCCTCCAGATCATCCCCATACACCAGCCCCAAGCGTCCTGCATCCTGCATTGAACATAGAGTGGCAATTCATTTCTTACATGATAGTATACAAATTTCAATGCTATTCTCCCAAATCATCCCACCCTCTCCCTCTCCCTCTCCTTCTCCCTCAGAGTCCATAAGTCCGCTCTACACATCTGTATCTCTTTTGCTGTCTTGCGTAAGGGTCCTCATTACCATCTTTCTAAATTCCATATATATGTGTTAGTATACTGTATTGGTGTTTTTCTTTCTGGCTTACTTCACTCCCTATTACAGTCTTAATACACTGAAAACTGTATACTGAAATCTACTATAATTTATCAAAAGTTGTTTTTTGTCAGCTTGTCACATTTAAATAATGTCTGAACATTTTTTATTAACATAATAATATGGCAGAAAAATATTGACTATTCTATCACTAATTATGTTATATAAAGAATGTACTTGTTTTATGTTAAGTTAAAACATATTCTCACTTATAAAATAATAGTAATACAATTCATATAAAAATGGAAAAATACAAAATGTATTTTTAAAAAGGGACTGAAATCACCCATATTTGCAGCACCTAGATGCACATTATGATGCTGCGCTTTTCTGTCCTGTAATTTCCTTTGAGTGCAGGTACTTTTTCAAAATGCTTATTACAGTTTTGTGTCCTAGTTTTTTTTTTCCCTTAGCAGTAGATGTAAGCTTTCCAATGTCACTTGAAATTATTTGGTCAACTGCTGTGCTATAGCTGGTAAATACTGAGCCAGTTTCCTTGCTATAATTCTGGGACTTTGACAGGCCAGTCCAGGAGAGCCCCAGGGCCCAGGCTGATTTCACGAGACTGTGGTCTCTCTAGTGATTGAGGATATTGGTGGGGGAGGGGGCACTCCTGATGCCAAGTATCTCTCTCCCAGCCTGTCACGGGGCCCAGACTTCCACTATTTAAGATTCATTCTTGGGATAGTTAAGTTTTTCTCTTTTGCTTTCAAATGCTTCCTATTAAATATAACTCAAAGGCAAAAAATAAAAGAGCCTTTGTTAGTTTATACCATGCTTAGAGCAAGATGCACAAAGTGAGCTGAGAAGTGTCCGACCAGGGGTGCTGAGCTGGGGTCCTAGACACGCCACTAATCCTGTGTCTTCTGGCAAGTGGCCCTAGGCACCCAGGCTACTTGTCTGAAAATGAGGGTGCCCGCCTAGTCAGTTCCACTGACTCCTGCTTCTGCAAAATGATTCTGTAGCTGGTGGGTGAGGGGAGGAGAGAGGGTGCTATATGGGCAACCTCGTAGTGTGGCTGGCACTGGAGTGGGGGAAAGGACACCAAAAGCAACAGACTCTGGTCCCTGTCCTTTAGAAAGGCAGGATTGAATCGGCAGTTAATAGACACACACGGATGCTTGCACTTGGCCCCTGGCAAGTATTTCAAATGCCCTTACAAGTAGCATCATCCCTAACTACAATAAATCAGGAAAAGGTGATCAGAAGGCTTCCTGGAGCTGGTGATTGAGCTGCAGAGCGACTGTAAGTCTCTGAAGCAGTGATTCTCAAAATGTGGTTCCTAAACTGGCAGCTTCACTGGGGAGCTTGTTAAGAATGCAAATTCCCCTGTGGTCCCTTGGTTAGGACTCTGGGCCTTCTTTGCCGAGGGCCTGCTCCCTGGTGGGGGAACTAAGATTCTGCAAGCTGCAGCTAAAAGAAAGAAAGAAGAAGCAAATTAAACCATAACTCTTGGGGGAGGAGCCCAGCAATCTGCACCTTAAACTTTGAGAACCTCTGCTTATAAAGCCTTTGCTCCTTGGGCATAGTCCAAGGCCCAGCTTTGGCATTCATTCCCTGGAAAGTGAAAATGAAGTCGCTCAGTCGTGTCCGACTCTTTGAGACCCCGTGGACTGTAGCCTACCAGGCTCCTCTGTCCATGGGATTCTCCAGGCAAGAATACTGGGGTGGGTTGCCATTCCCTTCTCCAGGGGCGATCTTCCCGATCCAGCAATCAAACCCAGGTCTCCCACATTGCAGGCAGATGCTTTAGCCTCTCAGCCACCAGGGAAGCCCCTAGAGCTTGCTAGAAATGCTGAATCTCAAGCCTGCATTTTAATAGGATCCCAAAACATTCCAATTGTGAGTGATCCACCCTGCAGCTGAGCAGACCTCAGAGCTTCTGCAGCCTGGGAGTGGAGGCTGAGCCACGGAAGACAGTGTGTTTCTCCAGGACTGGCTGTGCTGGAGGGCGTGGCTCACCGGCTTACTGTGGCTGCACTGCCTTCCCTGCCTGGGGCTGGAGCCAGGAGAGGTGGCCGGGAAGCAGATCATCTTTAGCCTCACCTCTGTCTTGTGTTTCACAGGTTAATTTCATCCTTTTTATAAACATTCTAAGAATCCTGATGAGAAAACTTAAAACTCAAGAAACAAGAGGAAATGAAGTGAACCATTATAAGTAAGTGGAAGGCAAAGACAGGCACCCAGTCAGTCAGCAGGCATTTATGGAACACCTACTGTTTACCCAGCTGGTGCTCGATACTATTAGAGGTAGAGGAGGAGGAAGAACTGGGACCTCATCCCAGGGAGTTTACAGTGGGGTGGCGGGAAAGAGAAGTGGGTCCTTTCCTCTCCATAGAACTGCCCTGGAGGTGGGGAGAAAAGAAACCTAAACAGGACCCCTATAGGCAGATATCTCACCCTTGGGATGAGGCTAGGGAGTCAGGGGCCCAAATTCCAGTTTTTATGGGGACAGTGGCCCTCCTTATCTGTGGGTTTTGCAACCAAGGATTCAACCAACCTTGGATTGCAGATTGCAAATATTTGGGGAAAAAAGTAAAAATCAAAACATTTTCATTGTATGAGGTATTATAAGTAATCTAGAGATTATTTAAATATATGAGGACATGTGCATAGATTTAAGCAAATACCCCATTTCATATAAATGACTTGAGCATCCAAGGTTTCAATGTCTGCAGAGGATCTGGAGCCAATCTCCATGGGTGCTAAGGGTCGACTGTGTATTTTCCAGCTTTCACTAGACCTTCACCAGATTTTCAAGATAATGTGATTCAAAAATACTTTAAAACCTTTGAGATGGTCAAGAAAGATGCTATATTAGTCTTCTCAGGCTGCCATAACAAGACACCACTAAAGTGGTGACTTAAGTGGTTGACTTAAGAAAGAGAAACTTAACTTCTCACTATTCTGGAGGCTAGAAGCCTAGGAATGAGGTGTTGGCAGATTTGAATTCTCCGGAGGCCTCACTCCTTGGCTTGTATACAGCCACTTTCTTGATGGGTCCTCACATGACCTTTTCTCTATACATGTGCAATCCCCATATCTCTCCTTAAAAGGACATCAGTTGATTAGACTACAGTCCCACCCTGATGGCCTCATTTAAACTTAATCACCTCTTCATAGTCCCTGTATATACAGTCACATTCTGAGGTACTAGGGGTTAGTTAGAGCTTCTACTTAAAATTTTTTTGTGTGTGGGGAGAGGGATACAGTTCAGCCCATGACAAATGTTAAAGACAAATCAGTGTCCACCAGAGGCTTTCTCTGTGATGTTCTGGGTTCTCAGAATCTGGCAGAGGCCTGGATGACTTGGTGACAGATTTTCCTAGGGTATCTTCAGAGCAGTGGCTCTGAAGTAGGGTCATGCTGGGGATCAAGAATAAAGTTGCCAGATAAAATACAGGATGCCCAGTTTAAACCGAGGCTTGGATAAATAGCTAATAGTTTTTTTGGTACCTACACCAAAAAAAAAAACAAACCTATCTGATGTTTATCTGAAATTCAAATTGAACTGGGCATCCTGTATTTTTGTTTGCTAAATTTGGCAACCTACTCTGGGAAGAAAACAAAAGAGCTTCTCCTTACAGATATTCATTATCCAACAAATGAGAATGGTGGCTTTGCTAATAATATGTTAGACAGTGTGTGATATCTTAATAGTAACATATGCACATACGTTATAGCGTAATTCCTGTAGCTACAGGTTCAAAGTGTTTTACTGAAAAGGTTGCATAATCCAAGAATTTGGAGAGTGAATCCAGGTACTGGGTATGCGGGAGCTGGAGATTTTCCAAAATGAAAGTTAAATAAACAAGCAGTGGGGACACAGTGGCAGAGCCTCCTGCAGTCAGGTAAGTGGGGGTGCTTGTGGGTGTGGGGTTGCCCGAGACTGCAGTGCCTCTCTGCCCCCAGGCGTCTGGCCAAGTCCACCCTCCTGCTGATTCCCCTCTTCGGAATCCACTACATCATCTTCGCCTTCTCCCCCGAGGATGCCATGGAGATCCAGCTGTTTTTTGAATTGGCCCTTGGCTCATTCCAGGTAAGCTCCAGGGGCAGCAACTTTAAGGTGAAAGGAGGCATTCTTTCTCCTTAGAGAGGCCAAAACCCAGATCTTCCTGCAGGCAGAGCAGTGCCTCATCTGGCAGAGACCCAAGAGAGGAAGGGTCAGGGCCTCACTGTGCTGTGTGACCCTCGGTGGGTCCCAAGTTCCCAGTCACGTGTCATATGGGGGTGGGAGATGCAACTCAGGAGAGAGAGACTGACTCCTGGGAGGACAGAAGGGAATGTAGCCCAGGTGCACTAGATCACACAGCTCTCAGCAGTTAGAGACAATGCAAGCAGTGAGGGCTTGAGCTGAGCCATTGAGGAGTGGAGCGGGGCAAGAAGGTGAGCATAGCGGGAGAGGAGGGTGGGGTGGAAGGCTGTTTAGAAGAATATCCTCATCTGCACACTGGGAAGTCCATAAAAAACGCTCCGAGCTGAAAAATCCAGAAGTAACCACATTAGCATATTATGCAGAATCAGTCGGGAGAGTTCCAAGTCTGAGGAACAGGAAACGCGGGCAAAGGGGTCAGGAGGCTACTGTTTTTTCCTTTTCTTTCTTTTCGTTTTGGTGACAAGAGACATTTGACTCTTTGAAACAAATTACATTCACAATTTACTAAAAATAAAAACCAACTTTAAAAAAAAGGGGGAAAAGAGGGGAGGAGAAATGACCTACCTACTAATTCAACAAGATGTCGTAGTTAAAAAATATAGTAAACCTAGTTGGCCATAAGAGGCTTTTAACATGAATCCCAAACTTCACAATGTTACTTGTTTACTTACTCATAACTATCTCCTTCCAAAAATAATATGATGTAGCTTTCAGAGAAAACACACAAAGGACAAAAAATAAGCAGATGAGGGATCAGTGAATAAAGAAAATAAAGCCAAAATTGAGTTCATGCACAGAAACAAATTTGATGAATGTCTCTAAAGAGGCGGGGAAGGCAATGGCACCCCACCCCAGGACTCTTGCCTGGAAAATCCAATGGATGGAGTAGCCTGGTGGGCTGCAGTCCATGGGGTCGCTAACAGTCAGACAGACTGAGCGACTTCACTTTCACTTTTCTCTTCCATGCATTGGAGAAGGAAATGGCAACCCACTCCAGTGTTCTTGCCTGGAGAATCCCAGGGATGGGGGAGCCTGGTGGGCGGCTGTCTATGGGGTCACACAGAGTCGGACACGACTGAAGTGACTTAGCAGCAGCTCTAAAGAGGGGAGAAGTGTGTCATAAATTTTGGTCTGGAGCTTCCCAGTAGCCAAAGCAAAGACAGGAACATACTCTGTTTCAAGACTTAGATGTAAGCAGCCTGGTCCCCAGAGAAAGCCTAGGATTATAGTTTTGGGGCCTGAGAGAAATCTCGCCCCGTGGGTTTTGCTGAAGAAGCCAGCTTGTCATCAACACACAGCCCATCCACAGAGCCTTCCTCTCCCGGGCAGGCCTCGGCCTCAGGGTGAGGCTGGGTGCCTCCCCCATTCCTGGAGTTCTCTTCGGGACAGGGTGTGCCCAGGGTCGTCTCCCCCTGTCCTGCTCAGGTTCCAGGGAAGGCACAGCACTGGGAATGCATTCCTGAGTGAGGTCTGGCCCTAACCCATGCCTGCAGACCCCACCCCAAGCTGTCCCTGCTGCACTCTTCTGAGCCTCTTCTCTGCCCAAAGACTCTCGCTGGCACCCCAGGCCCCTGGAGACCTAGTCTCTGTGTATAATCCATGAGCTTTTTCTCTGGATCATGAAGTTTCCGTGTAACATGGGGGAAGGTTGGGCTCATCATGGCCCTTTTTATCAGGTGGGCGGGGCTGTCCAAAGATGGGTGGAAGGTCTTGACCCCGCTGACAGAAGTGGGTGGTGACCCCGATGAGAACCTGGAGACCCAGGACTGCATGGATGAGGACTTCCTGTCTCTGGAACTAGGCCTGTGGCTAGGGCTGCAGACTACCCCCAGTGGAAGGCCGTTTGGCTCCTCTCTGGGGACGTGCGTATTAAGAGAAAACTAAAGGCACTTTCCTAGATGTTCCCATAGGAATGTTTTAGTTCAGCTAAGTTCAGTCGCTCAGTCATGTCCGACTATTTGTGACCCCATGGACTGCAGCATGCCAGGCTTCCCTGTCCATCATCAACTCCCAGCGCTTACTCAGACTCATGTCTATTGAGTCGGTGATGCCATCCAAACGTCTCATCCTCTGTCATCCCCTTCTCCTCCTGCTTCAAACTTTTCCAGCTTCAGTTCCAGCTTCCAATGAGTCAGTTCTTCACATCAGGTGGCCAGTGTCTTAGAATTTCAGCTTCAGCATCAGTCCTTCCAATGAAAATTCAGGACTGATTTCATTTAGGATTGACTGGCTGAATCTCCTTGCAGTCCAAGGGACTCTCACAGGTCTTCTCATACACCACAGTTCAAAAGCATCAATTCTTCGGTGCTCAGCTTTCTTTATAGTCCAACTCTCATAGCCATACATGACTACTGGAAAAACCATAGCTTTGACTAGACGGACCTTTGTTGGAAAAGTAATGTCTCTGCTTTTTAATATGCTGTCTAGGTTGGTCATAGCTTTTTTTCCAAGGAGCAAGCATCTTTTAATTTCATGGCTGCAGTCACCACCTGCAGTGATTTTGGATGCCCCCAAAATAAAGTCTGTCACTGTCTTCATTGTTTCCCCATCTATTTGCCATGAAATGATGGGACAGGATGCCATGATTTCAGTCTTCTGAATATTGAGTTTTAAGCCAGCTTTTAAACTCTCTGCTTTCACTTTCATCAAGAGGCTGTTTAGTTCTTCGCTTTCTGCCAAAAGGGTGGTGTCATCTGCCTCTGTGAGGTTATTGATGTTTTTCCCGGAAATCTTGATTCCAACTTGTGCTTTATTCCAGCCCATAGGAATGTTTACAAAAAAAAAAAGATCTTTAAGGGTGTTTGTTCTTTTTAAAAGAACCATTGTTCAAATACAAACATATATATCATTTATTATATTTTATACCTAGATATAGTGATATAATAAATATTTTTAAATTCTGTATTATGTAAATTTTTTCCATATACAAAAGTCAAATGAGCAATATAATGAACCTGCATATAACCCTTACCCTTCTGTGACCTGTCCTGTTTCACCTCCATCCACTCCCCATCTCTCATCATTTTAAGCAAACTCAAGCCATCATGTTATTTCAAATGTAAACATTTTAGTATATACTTTCTGAAAGACAAGAACTTCAAGGACACGTGCAGAACCACAATACCATTATCACTGTCATATATTTCTAAAAACTGAAGTTTATTAGGGGCTTCCCTGGTGGCTGACAGTAAAAAATCTGCCTGTAGTACAGATCTGGGTTTGTTACCTGAGTTGGGATGATCTCCTGGAGAAGGGAATGGCTACCCACTCTAACAGTGTTGCCTAGAGAATCCCATGGACAGAGGAGCCCGACAGGCTACAGTCCAAGGGTTGCAGAGTCAGCTCCTCCTAATTATAGAAATACTTGCTTACTGAGGAAAATTTGGAAGTAAGGAGAAGTTAAAATAGAATGGCAAATTCATCCAAACTCTCACAACCCAATGTAATAACCTCTGTTAAAATGGCGTGCTTGCTTCTAAGTCTCCTTCCTATCCAGGAAGACACACATACGCACACACACTTACACGCGTGTAACTGAGATCATGATGTGTGGTTTCTTAATCCTCCTTGTTATATTTAATTCTCTATCATTCCATCATGAAGATTTTTCCAGCTCACTAAAACTCTTCAGAGACTGCATTTTTAATGACTGTATAAAACTGGTGTTCCTAAACTTGTTGGCTGTGGGAGGCCACCCTCTACTTACCTGGGGCACATCTAACCTGCCCTCACCCAGGGCTCCTGCCCTCACTTGAACAGGGAGACTGTGTCTCAGCATCTCTGAGGCCGGGCAACCCCGGTCCAGTGAGGGGCAGCAGCCTGACCTCCAGCTCCAGGCCCATCAAAACCCGTATCTCAGGTCCCTCACCTGGAAGCAGGGATCCTCCCTGCCTACCTTCCAGAGCTCTGGCAAGGATTAAGTGAAACACCTGGAACCCAGAAGCCATGATTACATAGGCTAAGCTGTGGCCCAAATCCAGCTCTTGTTTATCGCAAAGCCTGCCTTTCACACTCTCTGACAGCAACTCCTAGTCAATGATGCACATTTGAACCATCTGGGGCTCTTTCAGAGCTGCTGCTGGTCCCATCCCAGACATTCGGATTCGGGGCACAGAGCGCACCTGGGCCAGAGCTCCCAAGTGATCCTCATGTGCGGCCAAGCTTGGAAACGCTGCCCTGAGTGCATGTTCCTGCCCCACCCGCATAGTCCCCGTTTTGTGTGACATTATCCACGTCTGAGACTCCAGAGCATATCCTTCTAGTTTGTCTCTAAAACTCTTGTTAGAATGCCGGGATCCCAGAGCAGTTACATGTATGAAACCCACTGTAAACGGGCTGGTTCATCCCTCTTTGGAATCCTGTCCATGTCTTAAGTAGCTAGGAGCAGGCCTGGCTGGCACTGGGAGGAGGGGGTTGGGCTACCTGCAGTCAGGGCTGTGGCACCCAGGCCTCTGTGGGGCAGGGTGCTCACCAGCCGAGGAGGCCTGAGGGCAGGGGCTGTTAGGAAGGGCAGGCTGGCCTTCGAGTGTCCTTAGGTAAGCCGGACATCCAGGCTGCTAGACCCTGTTCAAAGCTCATGGTTCCATACAAGCCTTAGGCCTCAAATCCTGCATCTCAGCCTGGAGTCCCTGCCTGATGGGCTCCATGCCAGGATTCTGGGGATTCCATTGGGAAAAGAGGAGTCCAGATGCTGGAGAGGGAGGGTCCTGATAGGTACGATGCCCACCCCACCAGGGAACTTAAAAGCAAACGTAGCCCTGAGGCCTCTGACCTTGGAGATGTGAGTGGGGAGTCAGGCCCCCTGTTCGCTGGCTGAGACCTGCACTTGAGCTCTGCTCAGACTTCAGTTGCATTAAGCACAAGCTGCTAACTCAGCCGCAGGGACCAGGCAGGTCACTGGAATTAATAAGGGAGGCCATCCAGGAGAAGCAGGGCTTGGTGGCCCCTGAGGCACGCCCATCCTGCCTGGAGCTGAGCAGGTGGAGCAGCCATGTGACCCCCTGGGCCTGGGTGGGCTTGTTTGCAGGACCAGCTGGAAATCTGGAGAGGTTTAAACAGGGATAGCTACTCAGGTAGACAAATGTGTGACTGTGTGGTCAGAGCAGAGCTCTGGGCGGGATGAACAAGTCTCACGTGCCACCACTCCCTGCTTCTCCTGGATGGCCCACCTTACTAATTCCCATGACCTGCCTGGTCACCGAGGTTGAGTTAGCAGCCTCTGTTTAATGTAACTGACATCACCCTGGCGCAGGGCACCTCCCTGGACCCGGGGTCATTCTTGCCCCCAAGGGTCTCAGTCTGTGTGGGTGATGCCAGCACAGCTGGGTGCACTGCAGGGCCAGAAGAGGAAGCCCCTATTCCCTCTGGGGTAGCAGAGATGCGGGAAGGCTCTGGAAGAGTCATGGGGAGAAGTGAGCCTGGGGTTGGCGATGAAAGGACCCCAGGGGACTAGGAGGCCGAATGCTGGAGCCCCTCACCAATCCCGTTGCCCCTGCTTCCTCCGCAGGGCCTGGTGGTGGCCGTCCTCTACTGCTTCCTCAACGGGGAGGTGAGTGTTCCGGGGTTGCTCTGCTGCCTGGGGAGCTCCCTTGTCTTTGGATTGTGGTTCAGAAGGGCCACCTGGAAAGGGTGGAAGGGAGCGGGGTATGGTGTGGGTCGGGGAGACCAGGGCCTCCTGGTTCAAAATCTGTCTTCTAGGAGTCTGAGCTCACTTAACGGGATCAACAGAATCACCCAGAGGCCTTGTTAAAACAACTGCTGGGTCCCACCTTGTTTCTAAACAGGCAAAAAGGCATCCTTTAGGTCTGGGCTGGAGGCCGAGAATGTTTTAACAAGCACTCCAGGTGATTCTAACCCTCAGGCAAATTCAGGAAATAGAAAGTGCAGGAACCCCAGCCCTAACAGAGGCTGCTGACTGCTGGTTGCCTGATGGGTGACCTCGGTCACTGCCCTGATCTGGGCCTCGGGCTTCCCATCTGTAAAGAGAGTGACTCAGGTGAAACGTCTGCCCCTCCATCCTCAGAGACCTCCAAAGAGTGTGACTGCTGAGCAGGGTTGTGGGAGCTGCACACTTAACTTTCAGTCTCTGCGCTTGCCCAGAGCATCTGGATCAGATCAGGAGGCTCCTGGCACAGAGGCCATGCAGTTGACATTAGTTGAACACAGTACTGCATGCAAATAAACCCTTCCTGGGGCTGTCAATCATCTGGTTCGCCCCACTTGAATGGGAGTAGCCTCTGGTATTTTTCCAAAAGTCAAGCATCAAACCTAGCCCAAAATGCCTTGCTGCTACAGCTGGGGGTTGTGAAGGAAATTCCAAAGAGTAGCCCCCTGGTCCCTAGATGAGTTCTGAGCTAGAGTGGCTTCATGGGGACGTGTCCAGTTGTACCAGGTGACCATCTGGAGATTGCGGAACGATCACAGGCCCCTTCTTCAGGATAGGTTTGCTGAGGTTGCTGGTGAAAGGCCCTAAGGGAGAGGGGCCCCTCAGTACCTATGGATGTCAGGGCTGAAAATGGTAGATCTGAGCGGAGGGGAAGGCATGCCCTCCGGGCAGGAGTGGCAGAGCCTGTGCTGAGGCCCCAGTGGAAAGAGCAGGACTCGGGCAAAGATCACCCTTCCTTCTTGGCTGACTCCTGTCTTGGGCCAGGTGCAGCTGGAAGTTCAGAAGTGGCGGCAGCGGCACCTCCATGGGCGCCCATTGCGGCCTGCGGCCCCCAGCTCCTCCTTCAGCAACGGCGCCACCAGCCCCTCTGGGCAGAGTCGGGCCACCCATAGGACCAGTGTCATCTGAGGCTGGTCACCCCGGTCCTGAGGGCTGACTGTTGCAGTAGGAGAGCCTGCCTTCCTGCCAGATGCTGTGTGGCCTCTCCAGTGACCCCTCCTCCTGGCCTAGGGGTGGGGTTGTGGTCATGATTCCTCAGAACTGATGGGGCCTGGGACAGCAAAAGGGCCTGGGATTCAGATCTGTTGAGTTTCCTGGAAAGAGTAGTTCAGGGGTCCCAGGAGGGGGCAGGGGAATAAATGGTAACTGGGATGAGACTTGGCTGGTATTTGTCGGTCTTCTTGTCCTTGAGACACAAGGTGGAGGATGCTGTCTCCCACCACTTTCTGGAGAAGGGGGCTTCCCTGACCTCCCTGCTCCAGTTTTCAGGAATAAGCTTACAAGCCCAGTGAACCAGAAGATAGTGAAGAATAATGAAGCCTGGCGTGCTGCAGAACATGGGGTCACAAAGAACCAGACATGACTTAGCAACTGAACAACAGTAACCAGTGAACCAGAGAAATTGCCCATGGCCTTGGCTGGACCCCCCCAGCCCTCATTGCATCTCACCCATCCAGCTCTTACCCCGGAGCCTTCAGGACAACTCGATCAAGTTACAGGGAACCTTTTAATGACCCTAACAAGGGATGAGGCACCTTGTTATTCCTGCTTTCAGTTATCTGTGGTGGTGGTGGTGGTTTAGACACTAAGTCATGTCCAACTCTTGAGACCCCATGGACGGTAGCGTGCCAAGCTCCTCTGTCCATGGGAATATTCATCTTATCCTTAACGGTCTGGATCTCAGTTCCCTCACATATCAGAATTCCTTCTCTGCTGGACAAGTGAAGATTAAGGGACTGAATATTTGAACCTTTTTACAAAACACTGCCTACGTGCTCAGGGAAAGCATTCGGGACAGGAGCAGAGGCAACCCCTCTCCCCAGAGTAGAGGGAAGGGCATCTTGCCGGTGGGTGGGCCCAGCTCTGGTCCTGGCTTTGGGTGACCTGGCTGGTGGCCCTGGCCCCCAACTTCTGCATCTCACCCCTGCAGACAAGGAGGTCAAAAGGCCAGCTTGCCCATTTTCCAGGGCTGAGAATACATGTCAGTCTGTATGGTTGATATAACTTTCTCCAGAGACCCCCATGAACTCTGTGCATCTTCGAATCAAGAAAAGTTAAAAAAAAAAAATCACGAGGTACAGGCACCCAGAAAGAGGACCTGGCAGGCAGAAACCCAAACCTCATGAGGCCAGAATGAACCAGGGAAGGCCTGAGCTCATCAGGTCAGGGAGGGGCATGGGGCTAGCATAGAATGAAATAGGCTGAGGGCAGAAAAAACCCCACCTACTGGGCAGAAAAGGTACTGAAAAGGGGGCAATTTAATGCACAAAAATATAAAGTGGCCGCCAAGGGTGGAAATCTCCATTGGTTCCCGTCTTCACCTACAGGCCTCTGTATCTAGGCTAGTTGTTAATCATTATCCAAGGTCTGGCCAATTCCCTGTACCCGGTGGAGTTCAGATACGTGCTGTCTGGAGTGTGTTCTAGGATCAAAAATGGTACTCTGAGGCTATCTGGCCCTGACCAAAGATGGACGCACATGCTGTGTCAGAGATCCATTCATCACGTGCTCAGTTGTGTCCAACTCTGCAACACCATGGACATAGCCCACCAGGCTCCTCTGTCCACGAGGACTTTCCAGGCAAGCATACTGGAGTGGTTTACCATTTCCTCCTTCAGGAGATCTTCCCGACCCAGGGATGAGTCTCCTGCATTGGCAGGTGGATTCTTTACTGCCTGAGCTGTCAGGGAAGTCCCTACACCAAGAGGACAGCATTGTAAGTTGGGCAGCTCTCCTGGAGGGCCTGCAGGCAGTACTCACAAGGAGTCCTCAGAGGGACAGCCAGTTGCTGGAAGCAGGGCTTATCCTGGGATTCTGAGCTACCCCCAAAGGGCAGGGTTCAAATAAAGTCAAATGGTCCAAAAGCCTACTATATGCAAGCAGTCCTGAACTCTGCTTCCCAGGCGTGACCACAGCTAAAGCAGGGAAAATGCAGTGGCACTTTGAGCTGGTGGAAGAAAGTCTTAGGCACTAACTGGACACCCTTTGCTGAAGGATGATTCAGCCCCAGGAGGCCCACATCCCAGCAGGGTCAATAAAACAGGTGTGAACTGTGCTTCCCTGTGCAGCTGGCCTGGGCACCAGTGACCTGAGCTGCTTCCCGGTCTATTCCCATCCCAGGAAGGGTTCAAGTAAAGGTTTTAAAAATATGTTTATTCTTGTAAAATCAGCATCCTATATAACATGGCTGTGGGTAAACTGGTGCAGCTGGTGCCATGGAGGCTCCCACCTGACCTCTGGGCTGCAGACCAGCTGCAAAGACCCCTGGGCCACTGGCCCAAGCACACCAAGGCCAAGAGGCATCAATTTGAATGTCACACGTTGGAATTAGAAAAGTCTCATCTTTTCCAACCCCTCGCACTGCACAGCGTGTGGGACTCGGTTCCCCAACCAGGGATCTAACCTGTGTCCCCTGCATTGGAAGCCCAGAGTCTTAACCACTGGATCACCAGGGAAGTCTGGAAAAGTCCCTTCATAGGCAGGCTTTGCGGTAACTTGATGTCCTTGGAGGAGGGTCCTAAACTTTTGTAGGCAGGCCCCAGGGATGCATGTTGTTGTTGATGTGGGTGATGCTGTTGATGTGCAGGCCACTGATAGCATTCAGGAAGAGAAGGAAGGAAGCTGTGAAGTCGCTCCAGAACATCAGGGTGAGGCCCAAAAGCGTGACCTGGCTCCTGAGAAGGACCAGGAAGCTCAGGAGGCCCCCAAAGGAGAGGATGAATGAGATGAGGAGGAGGGTGGAGCCCAGAGCCCACTTCCGCCAAGCGAGGGAGTCCTCGCACACCTGGGACACTATGAGAAACTCCAGGCCAAAGATGGCGACCACCACGGCCAAGGTGGCCACGACGCGGGCCACAACCATGCCCGGGGCCAGCCAGGGCACCTGGGCCTGACTCAGGTCTCGGAGGCAGTGCAGCTCTGTCTGGTTGGAGGCAGTGCAGAAGCGCCACAGTCCGAAGAGGCGGTCATCTGCCAGGAGCCATTCGCCATTGCAGATGGAGATGGAGGAGAGGACCACAGCCAGGGAGGTACACAGGATGATAAGGGCTCGGGTAAAGCACTCAAAGAAGGACCGGTGGGGCCTCCTTTGGCCCAGCAGCCTCTGTGCCTGGAAGACAGCATAGGGCAGCATGTCAGGGAGGGCCCCCACCCCCCCGCCACACCCCACCAGCCTCTTCAGGGAGGACCCACAACATGTGGTTCAGATTCCCACTGCCACTGGAACCCTTCTCCCATCCTGCCTGTTCCCAGCCCACCCTCTATTCAAGACCTATAAGCATTGTCTGTGGATCCAGTTATTTATCAGGCAAAGAGTTCCCTGCCCTTTCTTTAATGATTTTATAATGAATAAAAAGCCCAAATTCCATTTGCCTGTCTATACTCTTTAGCCCATTCTGAAGTCAGAAAACCTGTTTGACCTGGCTGTTGTGACCTTGGGCCAGCAGACAGCCTTGGTTTCTTTATATGCAAAACAAGAACACTGCACAGAGTTATTAGCACATCAGTGATGGTTTCCTCCCCGGCTCCTGGTCTCCCCCAGTTTCATCCTAATCCGTACCTTCCGAACTTGCCAGGACCCAGGTGCTCAGTGATGTTTGCACTTCACCCTTCGGTCTGGTTTAGCCTGTACCCCACCCGGAACACACCACCACTAGGTGTTCCAGCAGCTTCTGGTGTTGGAAGGGGAGTCCCTGGGGCTCCCCTTCAGTCTCTGGTTTCAGGCCTGGAAAAGTGCACTGTCCTCTCTCCTGGCAACCTGGGCCAAGCGCCCAGTGAGGTGTCTCTTGTTACAACCCTAGGGCACCCTCCAGTCATGGTCCCCCAACCCAGAAGCAAAAGGAATGCTTCAAAGAGTGGCATGCCTTAGATGGACCACAAGCCCTCCCAGAGCATCCTCCCCACCACCCTGCTCAGGCATACAACCCTCTTCCCATGCCTAGAACTTTCTTCCTCACCTACTGGCTTCTCTACTTGAAAGACTCTTCTAGCTGCCCTCCTTTCTCCATTCTTCATGTCTCGACTAAAGCACCACCTCCATAACCACCCAGCCCAGAAGGGACTCCCTCTGGTCACTCTCAGAGGAACCGTTCTGACAAGTTAACTATTTCTGTCTGAATAGTGGTTGTATGTTATTGTCTGTCTCACTCGGAGACTGAGGTCTTCAGGAGGCCAGGGCCGTTCCCTAGCACCTGGCACCATGCTCAAGAGCCACGAGATAAATGAACATCAAGCTTGCAACCACTGCTGCTTTCACCGGAAGCTCCCTTTAAACCATCTCCTGCCCAGTCCTAAATTATGTCCTTTATAGTGAGTGTGGAAGCAGCCCAGGTTACACCTTGGTTTGGGAAGTAAGCAAAGCAGAAAACTCAAGCGTGATGATCACTGCTAGGGAAACCAACCAAAAGGGGACTCTAGGGTCAGCCCTACACACATGCAAACAGAGGCTTCCAGAGGCAGGCCTGGGCCACCCCCTCAGTGAGGGGCAGAAAACAAGGCCTCGCTCTTGGGAGACCCTGTGGTCAGAGCCCCAGCGGGAACATCAGGCTGCCTGCTAACCTGCCCACCTTAGCAGCCCCAGAGATACAGGAAAGAATCCTGTTTGCTTTCAGCACTTCTGCCTAAGTTAGGATCCCATGTCACCCTTAAACCCGAGTCTGGACTTCCCTGGTGGTGCAGTAGATAAGAATCTGCTTGCCAGTGCAGGGGACACGCATTCAATCCCTGGTCTTGGACAATTCCACATGCCAGGAGAACTAAGCCCGAGTGCCACAATTAAGCCTAGAACCCATGCTCCACAACAAGAGAAGTTACAGCCATGAGATGCCTGGGCACCGCGATCAAGAGTAACCTCTAGGCTTGCCACCACTTAAAAAAAAAGAAATAGCTGCTTTTCATTAAAAAAAAAAAAAAAAAAAAAAAGAACTAGTCTGGTAGAGTAGGAAACTTCATGGGGGGTATGCAAAGACAGCAACTGTCACAGAGGCCAAGGGTCCTGCCCAAGAGCATTGACCTACATCACAGTAAAGCCTGGCACAGCGGCTCAACAGCTGTATCATGTGTGGGGTTGGGGGTGGGGATGCGTGCTGCCAATAAATACTGACTTGGGCCATCCTGTGAGGGACTCCGTATAGTGGTGAGGAAAAGGAATGGAGGGGACTGAGGGACACCCAAGGACACCAGTGCAGATCTAGACATAAAGGCAGCCTGGTGTGCTGTAAAGAGCATTCAGGTGGGACTTTCCTTGTCTCTTAGCAGGGGGAGGGGGGCCCCTCACTTCAACCCATCAGATCCCTTTTTCCTGCCAGAGCTATTGGGAATCTGAGTCTGTACTGGATTTCAATAGAAAATTTAGCTCTACTGCTAGGAAAACCAAGGGAGCTTTGAAACCTGATTACAAACTATAAAGGTGCTTGTCTTTGCAACAAGGTTTCTTAACCCCCTTGACTCTTGTTTCTCATCTACATTCTGTAGGAGTTAGTGACTGCTGCAGGAAAGCATAGCCATGTAAGCACCTCGTGAGGTTATAACACCCCTAGAGGTTGTTAAGTTTCTAGGATGGGAAAACCCCAGACGCAGGCAACAAGTCACAAGAATACAGCACCCAGAGGCCTTTTGACCTTGGACATCACGCTGTCTGGAGAAAAAGCACATGCCGCTCAGCCCCACCTGTCCTGGGCACAGACTGGACTTTAATCTCCAGGCCCTCAGACATTCAGAAAGACAGCTGACATCAGGTCATTTCCCCCCTCCCATCCCAAAGTAGGCATCATTCAAACTCTGACACCAATAAAACTCCCAAGGATTAAATGAGATTATGTATATAAAGATGCTTGGCATATGAGCAGTCCTGATTTACTACAGCTAGTCCTAACATTAGGAACAATAAGGCATCTTGAGTCCTCATTCCTCACCACTTCCCCCCACCACACACACACCTGAGCTTAGAGACATCCAAGGCCTGAAATCCTCTCCTGGAGGGCAGTTGAGCCCTGTCCCTGATACTGCCCCGCCCAGCTCTGTGACCTTGGGCAAGTCACTTTAGTCTCTTAGGGCCTGGACTTTCTCCACTTAAAAAAAAAAAAAAAAAAAATGGAAGAGTCATTTCCCCTTATCATCCAGCTCCCTGAATGATTTCTAGTGACCTGTAGAACAGTGTCACTTGACACTCTTGGGCTGCTGAGTCCACTGCCAAGATCCTGTCTTCCTCTACAACCCAAGACCCCATCTGATTCCATCAACCCCTAAGTAGACACTCTGGGCTGCTCACTACTCATTCTCCATATCATCCCTCCCTCCTTATTTGCCCTAACCCCCCATTGCCCACTCAGCCCAATGCCAGGTCAGGCCCTTCTCCTCAGGGGGAAATCCCGTCTGTGTTCAGCCGCTGAGTCGTGTCCCACTCTTTGGGACCTCGCTGATTGTAGCCAGGCTCCTCTGTCCCTGTGATTCTCTAGGCAAGAGTACTGGAATGGGTTTGCGATTTCCTCCACTGGAGGAGCTTCCCCCATCCGGGGATCAACCTGGGTCTCCTGCATGGGCAGGCGATTTTTTTTTTTTTCCACTGAGCCTCACAGAAAATCCCTTCCACAGCTTCCTGAACAGTAAGCCCATTCTCGCCAGCATGACCCCAGGACACTGATCAGAGAGGTACAGGAGCCAGTCTGCTTGGTTTTTAGCTCTTTGACAAGTTATTTATCCCTGGAGATAACTAGTCTTGCCTCCTGCCCTCTTGGTGGAGCTGAACGGAGTTCTGAACACCGCAACTGCATAGAACAGTCCCAAGCCTGTGGTTACGTGCTTCTAAGTGTCAGCGACTATTTTCAAGCACAGCCCGCGCCACCCCCACCCCCGCCCCGCCGCCAGTAGCGCTCCAGGGTTTTAACTTCATCTTTTCCGCCCACCGCCCCAACCCCCTTCTCCATCCTTCTCTAAAAATCAAGTCCTTCAACCTGGCTACCAGTCTTCCTGCCCCTCCCAGCCCGGTAAGAAGCTCTCCCTCACCCCTTAATCCTGTCGTAGTTTATAATCTAGCACTCACTTCCCCGGACCCATCTGAATCCTGTTTGCAAGTCTCTCCGCAGCTGGGCCGCGGGCTCTTCAAGGCGGGACCACACCCGATCCCACCCTCCACGCAGAAGGTCCGGAGGCAGACCGGTCGGGACTTCAGATTATGCCCAGAACAGTAGGGAGTAACTCGTCGCATCCCGCTCTCGGGTGCTGAATCCCGGCCGCAGGAGGTTTGCGGGAGGCTTGTGGGTGGAGTTTCTCCTGTTCGGGCCAAGTCTGGCTCTCACTCGATTCTGGGGCTGAGTTGGCCGCCACCGGCAGGTCACTTCACCTGAGCCTCAGCCTCCGCATCTGTAAACTGGGCGGAGCTCTGGGGTCAGTGCTGTGGCGCTCTGAGCGCTCGCGGGCTGAGTTTGCGGCCCTCTGACTGCCAGGACCATCAGGTCGCGACACTAGCCGGCGGGACGCGTCCGCTACGGAAGCTCGGCCGCCGGATAGGAGAATTGCACGCCCGAGGGCCGGAGGGAGACGGGCAGTTCCGCAGCAAACGCCTCGCATCTCTGAGAAACCTCATCTCTGCAATGCCGGCCCCTCACCTCACTACGGTGTGTTCCCAGGTTTCCGCGCGTCCCAGCGAACCCACCCCCGTCCCCGTCCCCGTCCCCACAGAAGTCAGTTTTGCGGAGGGGAGATGCTACTCCTGGCCCGGGTTCAGGAAAGTCCTGGCTTCCCGAGACATTCGGTGAACCTCACTCTACAAGTGGATTCCGTCCATCCTCCGCCCCCAAAGCGCCCCCTTTTAAGAGGGACCCTTCTGTTAAACCTA
The DNA here is from genome assembly GCA_006410675.1 of Oreotragus oreotragus. Classification (NCBI taxonomy): domain Eukaryota; kingdom Metazoa; phylum Chordata; class Mammalia; order Artiodactyla; family Bovidae; genus Oreotragus; species Oreotragus oreotragus. The sequence goes on from SJYX01008384.1 coordinate 414,980, forward strand.
ACCGATGGAAACAGAGGACCCGAAAGAGAAGTAAGACGACCCCTCGACCCCGAGACTTTTGGGAGCCTCGGATGTGCGAAGGACCTGAGCGACAAGACCGAGCCACGGAACAGTGCTGGGGTGGAAGAGAGGCCCTAGGTGGCTTCCTGACTGCCCCCCGGACCCTGGCAGGGCACTCCTACCGCTCTCACCGTGGCCGCTCGCTCACCTGAAGGCCGAGGGCGGTCATCCTGCACCCGGGCTCTTCGCGCGCTCCTAGCAGTTGCCTCCACGGTCCC